>JAWWNH010000071.1:3927500-4502500 GCA_034641385.1 Darevskia mixta | reverse complement strand
CAGGAGCCCTGAAGTTTGATGGGGCAGCTTAAAGCAAGAGAAGGGCAAGGCTCCAGGACAGTGAAGAATGAGGAGAGAGAGAGAGAGGATGGTCATGCGGTGCAACTTTAGATGGACTGTACCATATCAAACACCGACTGTTGACTGACCATTTTTCCGGGTTCACATGGATCTATCCGTTGCAGAGACCGCAGCAGACCTTGGCCAAAATTCACTGAATATTGTGCTAAGATGAAGTTCATGCATGATGGAAAATTGAATGTTTGTATACTAATGAATTACCAGTGTTTCTTTCAAAGGAATTCCAGGTTTTCCTAGACCAACAGAACATACGGCACAAGGTTGCTGTAAGTCAATCATCATGGGATAATGATGTATGTGTTAAGGTTAACACTGAATTGAAAGAAGGTATGCAGGCGCAATTGCTTAGTGCAAAGCTGTCTGAACAGAATTGGGCTGAGAGCCTATCCGCCTTCACTTATACATGGTTAAACCACAGAGCCTAGGGCTTGCTGATCAGAAGGTCGGCGGTTCGAATCCCTGCGACGGGGTGAGCTCCTGTTGTTCGGTCCCAGCTCCTGCCCACCTAGCAGTTCGAAAGCACGTCAAAGTGCAAGTAGATAAATAGGTACCGCTCCGGCGGGAAGGTAAACGGCGTTTCCATGAGCTGCTCTGGTTTCGCCAGAAGCGGCTTAGTCATGCTGGCCACATGACCCAGAAGCTGTACGCCCGCTCCCTCGGTCAATAATGTGAGATGAGCGCCGCAACCCCAGAGTCGTTCACGACTGGACCTAATGGTCAGGGGTCCCTTTACTTTTACCTTTACCATATCAAACAGCAGACGGGGATTGTATACATAAATGATCCCATATAAAAGCAAAAGCTCCTTTCTCCTCGGTGCTCCTTTCAATGTGCTGGGAAGCAGAGTAAGGGGGAAAGATTCAAACAGGCCATTTTTTGTCCTCACAAGTTATGTGCCAAAGTGGTCCAGTTAAGGGAAAGCTGTCCCCCACCTACTTCTGCGTCACAGGCCGTCCTGGGGCTCCTCCAGATCACCTGTTTATTCCACATGCATCCTGATTTGCTTACGCAGTGGTTAGACTATGTCACTCTTTGTTACGATTTGTTTACGGGGCATTAATACATCAATGACCATTCATACTATCTTCATCCTGATTTGTCACGGAGTGTTTCGGTGTCTTCCCATTCTTTGGTTCCTCTCACACTTTTCAATGCATTTCCTGGTCACTTTTGTAACCACAAAACAGTGGTTGCTGTTTCTGAAGCGGGTCTGTTGCGCTAAGGCAACAAACAGAGGCGTAGGAAGGTCAGGTGGTACCCGGTGCAGGAAATTTCTTGTCACACACCCACACACACATTGGTGTTTTGTTTTGCCTGCAAAAATAGTTTTACGTTATTTCATATTTTCTTACAAAGGAATGTGGATTATGGGCCTCTGATAACAAGGAGGCGACTGTGGACAGATACTTAAATCTACAGGATGGATTGTGTTTTGGCTCCACTGAATTGAAATTTCAGCCTTCACGACATATGAAAATGGCCAAGTAAACAGTTATTTTCGTGGAGGAGGGTCAATGTATTAACTGATATGCGTGAAATTTCAGATATAGCTATATAATCCCTAGTATAGTAAGATAAGACCTTTGGAGCAGTTTTTCATGAACAGCCCTAGTAGGGCAGTAATTGTTCCTTGATAATTTGTCACCCCCCTCCATGATGGCACCTGGGGAGGCCCGCCCACCCCCACCCCCTTCCTACGCCCCTGGCAACAAACCTGAAGTCCCATCATGTGCTGGAGTCCCTCCCACAAAAGACTAACACTCTGGAGGCATCCCAGCTGAAGACACAGCCAGAAAGATCCCTTTTTCAGATGATCAGGCCTATTCCTGGGAGACCAATCTCTAGACTAGCCTGCCAGCAACTTTCCCTGTTCTGCAGGCTGAAGCTATGCATTGGCTTGTAGCTTTTATGCGTTGGTACTTTAAAAGAAAATCTTTTTAAAAAGGAAGGCAATATCTAAATTAACTGATAACAAAGAAATAATGTCAGTGGTGCCAATCGGCAAACAAAATTCAAAAGCAGCAATGGTTACAATGTGTTTTCTTTTTAGTTGCTTTGGTTCAGGGTAAATGTGAAATAATTTTGGTGGGGGAAAAAACTTACATTGCTATTTGGAAAGGTTTCAATGTACTGGTGGAAATGCTTGAATTTTCCTTGAATCCTGGAATTCTGCATCATTCTCGTCACAAATCCCCTATTCCTCCACTAGGGACACACTGATCTGTCAGTTTTGATTTCCTTCAGCTTCTTGTCCACCCCCTCCTCCACATCTCCATCTCACTTTGTGATTCATTAATTATTATTTTAAAAAATAAAATAAAAGGAATGCACACACAAAAATTCACCACTGCTTTAGCACATTTTCCTCTGAGACACACATTTTGGCGAATAATTTCCCTTATTTTTTGTGTTATTTTCATTAATGTATACAATTTTAATGCACACTTTTCCTAATTATTATTACTTTACCTTGTTGTTGTTGCTGCTGCTGCTGTTATTGTTGTGGCTGTGGTTGTCGCTGAACTGCATCACAAAATTCAGAGAAGGGCAAATTTCAAAGAATACCCATGTTTCAGCTTGTGCATTGTTTAAGGAAATGCAAACAAAATATGTTTGCATTCAAATGTGGACCGAACTGAATATCTCTCTCCCCTGCCCCATGTCTACTCTCCACTGCTGACTTCCCCCTGACAAACCTTGGGCCACAATCCACTCCATGCTGTTGTGGACAGATCGTGCTCTAAGTAATTTGGTAGCAAAAAATAAAATAAAAATTAACTTGGGGGATCAAAAAAAAAATTGGAAAGGTGAATCCAATTAGAAAAAAAAGAAAAAGAAAAAATGTTTAGGGGTACAGTACTCTCATTTTCCTACTCATATTGAAATACTGCCCCTCAATGAGGCCAAACTTAGATTCACAAAATGTTTAGGAGTATGCTTCCCCCTGCGTCCCTCCAGAAAAAAAGCACTGGGTGAACCAATAGGAAAAGGCCACAAACACAGCCATTTTCCAGTTTCATCTCTCCCTGCTCCGAACTGACATGGCTATCTGCAAATTGACAATCTGGTCGTTCCTCCACTGATTTGAAAGGACCGCGTGTGCTAGACAACTAGAGAATAGCTCCAACGTAATCTTATCAGGACTCCCCTCCCTACACGCCACCCAAACTGAAACCTAATACAATAACTTCCTTTCTGAGCCTTATATCAAAACACTCGAGGGAATGTTTACAGCTATCACCGCTGGCAGCATTTTGCTGCCAGAGAGAATACCGGGGCTGCGTTTCGCTCTCACAACAGGGAAGGGGCGTCACACCGAAAAGCACTGAGCGAGGACTCACGCAAACCCAGGCGGATCTCATTTGCTGGAGGCGGGGACCTGAACGAAGCAGCTGCACATTTTAGCTACTCCTGACAGATGAGCTTAACATCTACAAAAACAAACCCCAGCCCTGCTGAATCTTGGTCCACACAGACAGGAAGCGATAACACCCGGATGTAGGAACTCTTCCTCCAGTCCTAGCTGATAAACCAGGGGTTTAGGGAAGGCTCCCCACACCACATACTGTGACCATTCCTTCCCCGCCCCTTTCAGTTGCTCAATAAGTTTTTCAGGATGAGCTGAAATTATGCTCCATGGGAAATACGAAGATTCGCTTTGTATGCACTCCTATCATTGGTTTATCTCTAGACCAGTAACGCTTCCTTAGCTAGTAGTAGCTCTCCGGAGCTTGGGAAGAGCTATTGTCCAGGCCTGCTATTTGCCACCTCTTTTCAACTGGAGATGCCAAGGGTTGAACCTGAGGCCTTCTGCGTCCGACCCATTGAGCTGGATCCCTCTCTTTCCATTTTTATTGCCAGTACAGGTAAAAAGGTAAAAGGTAAAAGACCCCTGGACAGTTAAGTCCAGTCAAAGGCAACTATGGGGTTGCGGCACTCATCTCACTTTCAAGCCGAGGGAGCTGGCATTTGTCCACAGACAGCTTTCCGGGTCATGTGGCCAGCATGACTAAACCGCTTCTGGCGCAACGGGACACCGTGATGGAAACCAGAGTGCATGGAAACGCCGTTTACCTTCCCACTGCAGCGGTACCTATTTATCTACTTACACTGGCATGCTTTCGAACTGCTGGGTTGGCAGGAGCTGGGACAGAGCAATGGGAGCTCACTCCGTTGCGGGGATTCGAACCGCCGGCCTTCTGATCAGCAAGCCCAAGAGGCTCAGTGGTTTAGACTACAGCGCCACCCGCATCCCCCAATTTGCACATGGGTTGCATTCCGGGTCATTGAGCACTTGTGTGAAATCGCTAGCAATTGAAACACCCCATTCCGCCCCTGCTCCACCCTTTCAGTGACTGTTTTTATGATGTTTCCAAGTCACTTCCAGGTTTGGCACTGTGTGCATGTACATGATTGGGAACATATTGGCCACGCCTAAAACAGGGGTTGCCTGTACAAGTTTTTGTATCAATGTCTCCCCTATTGTCAGGCGTAGAGAATCGTCTCCTCTGCCGGGTAGCATCAAAGGCAAGAAGAACAAGCAAGTTCATATTTATGGGTTTTACTCAGTCATCTGGGTACAAGACAAAGACTCCAAGTCTCCAAGCAATGGCCATCCTCACTCAACAGATGCAGAGGGCCACAGCTGGCCCACCTTTGCTATCCAGGGAACTCCAAAGAGTAGGTGCCACCACACGGAAGGCCTGATTCCAGCATTGTAGAGAAGAGGCCTGCTGAAAGGATGGTATCTGCAAGATGTCCTTGACTGCAGAATGCAGCATCCGTTGGGAATGTAGGGCATGAGATGATATTTTGGATAGTATTCTGGTCCCAAATTGTATAGCCAGTTTCCAGCACATTGAAATTAGCCCGGTAATATATGGGAGCATCTGAACATGGCGGAGTCTGCAAGCAAAAGCGTCGCTTTGCCTTTATTTCTTTCCACATAAACTCAACATTAAAAATCAGGGCATTTTGCCTGAAAAGGGGGGCGGCAGGTTGGGAGAAGAAGGAATGAGAAGGGGGGTAGAAGGTTTGGGCCCTGCATTCCTTAGTGCAGCATAATTTTTTTTGTCGCAAACACCCTTGTCAAAAGGGTTGATGTAAAAATTAGCATTTGACAGAAATGTGTCACTCAAGTTCTCATTAGCACAGTAAACATTCCCTCTCTTTCACCCCCAGTCCCTTCCCAGCCTACACTGTAAATAAGAACAATGTTTAGCAGCTTTTAAAATTATGCAGATATCTTTTAATGACTTTGAAGCATTCAGATACTTTCACTCATATGTCACAAAACAGATTTGATTTATAGGGATGACATTTGGCGGAGCAATTAATCCATACTATGCTCTAATCATGTTTAGTGCTAGGAATATGTATATCTGAATCTCTCTCTCTCATATATATATATGGGGGGGGGGGAGAGGAAGCACACACTTTTGAAATCAAGTATCACTTTTGCCCCTTTAGTTTTGCATGTTTTCAAAATGCAGAAAGATAGAAAGGCTTGAAAACTAGCCAGCAGGTATTTCTAATAATGGCATTAGAGATAAGAAAGGGGGAAATCTGGTTCACACTGGGAGCCTAATGAGAAGACGTGCAAAGAGATCACGCTCAAATAACTGCCAATAACTGACAAAAAGGGAGAAATGGTTGACACAAACCTGGAGCAGCCACTAAATAAATTATGCACAAACAGTTTTCACTGGAATCACAAGAGCGTAATGCAGTTAATAATTGGACAGAATTTTGACCCATTTTGCATTTAAAAGTGAATCTACCCAATCGGCACGTTCTAAAATGCTACGTGAAACGAAACTCAGCCGATCCTTCGAAATCTGTACTTTCCCAAATTTTGAGATGCAGTGCTCTAACCTAGGACTCGGCTACATTGGCAAAGAAAAACCGCTTTAGATGCGTTGTTTATGCATTCTAACACTGTGGCACCAGATGGCGCTGTGGAGTTCCGTTTTTGCTTACCCGATTTCTCATTCAAAGTTTGCAGTGCGTTTAGCTGAAATGCTTCTTTGATGCATCTAGATCCGTCGTTCCCAATGTGGGGCGCAATTTGACTTTTAAGGGAGGCAGTTCGAGAATGAGTTATTAACAGTGAATGGCCTTTTAGGCTCCCTCCACTTGACTAGGAGTTCACTTTTTGAATAATAAGAATTATATGTCACGGGGGGGGGGTGCATCAGGATTTTAGAGATGCTTAGGTAGGGCATGGCCAAAAAAATGGTTGGGATTCACTGGTCTAGATCCAGCCCAAATTTATACAGAAATTCACGTACCTGCCCTTCTCTTGCACAAGTCGTTCCGCCAGCACAGCTAATACACCGCTATGGGAAGTTTTTAATGACTGATGTTTTAATATATTTTTAATCTTTTGTTGGAAGCCGCCCAGAGTTGCTGGGGAAACCCAGCCAGGTGGGCAGGGTATAAATAAATTATTATTATTATTATTATTATTATTATTATTATTATTATTGAAATATACTCAGAGTCGAGTGTGGATTTCATGCTCTTTATTCAGGTCATAGTAGCGAGGAATGGAAGTTTCCCCAAAACATCAGCTTATATATATTATTTACACAATGGGCGCCACGTGATTGGCTAATTCCGGGATACTCCTGTAGGCCAATCAGGTTGCGGATTTACTTCCACCTGGAGCTGGATTGGGTGGCTCCTGCGGGCCAATCAGACTGCTGCATTCTGGATCCTATTGTTCTAGGACCAATCAGACTGCTGCCTTTTGGATCCTATTCAACTCAGTACATAACAATTATTATTATTTAGCCATGTTGGTCTGTCATAGTCAAAGCAAAATAAAATAAAAAAAATTCCTTCCAGTAGCACCTTAGAGACCAACTAAGTTTGTTCTTGGTATGAGCTTTCGTGTGCATGCACACTTCTTCAGATACACTGAAGATACTGAAGATACACTGATACTACTGGTGAACACTTCAATCTCCCAGGACACTCTATACAATATCTCAAAGTAGCTGTCTTATTGCAAAGGAATTTCAGAAATAGACTGGAAAGAGAAGTTGCTGAATTGCAACTCATTACCAAGCTTAAAACCATGGAGAGACCTGGTCTGAACAAAGACATTGGATTCTTATCTCATTATACATGACAAAGTATAATTTTTAACCTTCTCACCCCTCGCTTTTTCCTGTAAGACTAATGGCAGTCGTTAACAGTCGTCAACAGGTTTACCACAGCTATCAGCCTATCACCCATTCCCACCACCCTTCTGAATAATACACTTCCCACCCTCTCACTATATATAAGGGTCTAGTGACTTCTGCTTCAGTGTATCTGAAGAAGTGTGCATGCACACGAAAGCTCAGACCAATAACAAACTTAGTTGGTCTCTAAGGTGCTACTGGAAGGAATTTTTTTATTTATTATTATTATTATTATTATTATTATTATTATTATTATTATTAGACTTTAACTTAGCACAACGTTAAGTTCCTTCCATTGGCTCCATCTGTGCAACTGTTTCAGGGCATGTCCCAATATTTAGGGTCAAGGTAGGCTTACACCAATCCAGTAATTTAGCCATCAGAAACTTAAAAAAAAAAGCATATAATTCAGATTTCACTTAATTCCCACTCAGGGCCTTCACCGCATATGTGCAAAGCCATCCTGAACGGCAACGAGGGATGAACCAAAGTCCGATAGTCCGGCTCCATTCTTCTGAGGGAGAAACATCCCTCACCTTGAATTTCCACTCGCGCATAGTAGCTGCAATGAGAGCCAAGGCAGGCAACAAGACTGTCACTCACTTCAAAACTGCTGAGCAGTTTGCAATACTTTGAGTCGCTAAACTCCACAGTCGGCCACAGTTAAGATGACAGTGTAGAGATGAAACAACGTGTTCCATGACAAGGAACCAGTGGGGAGCCAGCCGTGTGTGAGAGAGCGATTCACACAACACATTTTCTCACATCATCCTCTCCTCATGAAAAAGCAGCTTGCTGGGAGGTCATCCTTTGAATATACGTTGCCCGTCATTTATTCCTGCTCATAGCTAGCAATTTGGCTATAAAACGTTTTTAGCTATGCGGTTTTGACGCCTTCTGCTATCTAGTTGAATAATGAATTGAGCTTTCCCAAAAGCCAATCTACAGATCCAGTATCCGAAGAGTCATCATTTCCATTAGAGGTACATAAATCTGATAAACGTTACAGGTTTGAAGTTACAACTGCAGGCTGTCACCTCAGTGCTTTCGGGTGCCAGTTATTTTCTGCACAGTCTGAGTCACGGCCCTGGCGCTTCAGCTGGAAGACTTCAAACTCTCCCTCATGAGAGTACAGATAAACCAGATCGGGGCGTTTTATCATTGTTTCGCTGGCGGGCCCTATAAACTATTGTTTTTCGGACATCTGGAAGACCAGGCACATCTCTTTAACGGAAAGACTGATTCTCATCATTTGGAACCCAAATGAAAAAGAATAATTGACAGGGAGAAGAGGTGTTTTCTCACAGGGGAAAAAAGATACCATAGTTGGCTGCATTGTGAATTTCTTAAAAGATGACCACCTCATGGCTTCACACTTGCTGCTAGGGGATGGAAAAAGAGGAAATTCCAGTCACACAGGCAAATATAAACACACACACACACACACACACAGAGAGAGAGAGAGAGAGAGAGAGAGAGAGAGAGAGAGAGAGAGAGAGGTACCTCAGTTTACGAACAGCCCTGTTTATGAACTATTTGGTTTACAAACTCCACAAAACCAGAAGTAGTGTTCCGGTTTGCAAACTTTACCTCAGTCTATGAATGGAAGCCAAACGGTGGAAGGGCACCGGCGGTGGGGGCCTCATTAGGGAAAGCGTGCCTCAGTTTAAGAACAGAATTGGTTTAAGAACAGACTTCAGGAACGGATTAAGTTCGTAAACTGAGGTACCTCTCTCTCTCTCTCTCTCTCTCTCTCTCTGTGTGTGTGTGTGTGTGTGTGTGTGTGTGTGTGTGTGTCACATAACTTCTTACAGTGTTCTTTGTTGTCAAGAAAAGTGGGAGATAAAAATCCCAAACAAAATGAAAGACTCTCTCCCAGAATAGGTAGTATATTGGTTTTAGGCAGTGCTATTTTTCTAGAAAAAGAGGTGACCAAACTCACCATGAACGCCTCCCTTGTTTTCTTATAATGACAATGGCACTCACCTGAGAGGTGCCGGAACTGAGTTCTGAATGAAAAAAAAGTCCTGCTTTAAAGCTTTCTGTCTGAATACACTGAGGAGAGCGAGGAAGCAAAGGGTCCTACTAGAAAGGGGCGGGCTTTGGTAATCTTTCATAATATAGCACCCTGTGTGAAGCCAAAGTTTGGCACCTCCAAATGGCTCTTCTCAATTATGGATCTTCTCGATTTTGCACCCCCTCAGCTCAGTGCCATGTGTTGGGGAACCACCCGCACCGCCCTAAATCCAGAACTGCTCCAGATGGTCACTTTATTCTTCGGCAAACACATTCCCAGCAGCTGTAGCTAAGGCTGCCCCACTCTTTCATAGCTGAGACAAGGGGGGCTGGTCAGCAGTGGTAGGGAGAGTAGGTGGACCCAGCAAAGCAGTGATCTGTTATTGTTGAATGTTGCATGGAACATGTAGGAAAGGCTTGACAGCATAATTTGGCGGAAGGGGGTAGTTCTCACACGTCAGCTCTGTCTTTGCATTCCATATACAGTGGAACCTTGGTTCTCGAACGGTTTAAAGGTAAAGGTAACCCTGACCATTAGGTCCAGTCGCAGACGACTCTGGGGTTGCGGCGCTCATCTCGCTCTAAAGGCTGAGGGAGCTGGCGTTTGTCCGCAGATAGCTTCTGGGTCATGTGGCCAGCATGACTAAGCCACTTCTGGCGAACCAGAGCAGCGCACGGAAACGCCGTTTACCTTCCCACCGGAGCGGTACCTATTTATCTACTTGCACTTTGACGTGCTTTCGAACTGCTAGGTTGGCAGGAGCTGGGACCGAACACTGGGAGCTCACTCCGTCGCGGGGATTCGAACCGCCGACCTTCTGATCGGCAAGCCCTAGGCTCAGTGGGTTAGACCACAGCGCAACCCGCGTCCCCTCGAACAGCTTAGTTGACAAATAAATCGGCTCCCGAACGCCAAAAACCCAGAAGTAAGTGTTCCGATTTCTGAATGTTTTTCGGAAGCCGAATGTCCGATGCAACTTCCACTTGGGTGCAGGAAGCTCCTGCAGCCAATCAGAAGCCGCCCCTCAGTTGCCAAACGGTTTTGGGAGTCGGACGGACTTCCGGAACGGATTAAGTTCGAGAACCAATGTTCCACTGTACTTGTACCAAACATCCTCCAGACAGACAGATGTCAACAACAACAACAATTTGACATCCCTAGCTGAGCTCCCAGCTACCCATCAGTCTAACTGCCCAAAGGCCTCTATATGTATAAATAAATAGATGCAAATGTTATGCAAATTTCTGTGATCAGCCTCTTACCGATTTCTTTTAAGTATCTAGCTCGACACCACATCATGGCATCCCTCCTTTGCCTCTGAGCTCAAGCCATGCCTGCAATGTCACCTCCCTAACTGGGGGGGGGGGGAATGATTTGCCACTTCTTTAATGGACAGAGGGAATCCAATAAATACCCACAAAATATTGCCTATATTAGGGTGTCATGTTAAAGTTCTTTCGATCGATGAGGAATCGATTGAATTACCAGCTGGACGCAAGAGAGTTAATCAGCTAAAGAATGCTATCAAATCATTTGGCAAACCCCTCAATGAAATAACTCCTGATTTTATTTTTAGAAGAAGGGAAAACAGCAAGCCCCTGAACACTAACACTTTTCGCAGCGCAGGAATGATTGACGCCTTGGTGATTTCAACAGAGCTGAACAACAAAAAAGCTTCAGAAAGATTTTCCTCCACGTCTATCATCCAGCAACTATGATCACTGTAGTTTGGACACTGTAGTCTGGAAAACAGTCTTTGGAGAATTCAAACCAGGACTGTAATGCATAGGCATAAAGGGAACTGACTGATTTACCTCAGGGATAGGGGAACTTTATCTGCTCAAGGGTCACATATCATTATTATTATTATTATTATTATTATTATTATTATTAAAATTTATATACTGCCCAATTTATATGTCACCCTTTATCAGAAGATCCCAGGGCGGTGTAAAAACACGTTATTGAACATCAAAGATAAAAACATAATCAAAACACAATAAAAAGCATACTGACGGACAGCCTAATAATAAAATAGTCATCATAATAACAGTCTTCTCTCCCACACTTTCACAGGCCAGAGATTATTTAATAGCCATAGGTCTAGGTAAAGAGGAATGGCACCTAAAGACACATGTGATGGCACCAGATGAGCCTCTCTGGGGAGAGCATTCCACAACCAGGGAGCCACCAGAGAAAAGACCCGTTCTTGTGTTGTCACCCTCTGAACCTCAAAGGGATGGGGGACACAGAGAAGGGCCTCAGATGACAAGCACAGGGCCTGGTCAGTTCATACATGGAGAGGCGATCCTTAAGGTATTGAGGCCCTGAGCTGTGTAAGGTTTTGTAGGTCAACAGCTGCACTTCGAATTGGGCCTCAAAAGTAATCGACATCCAGTGCAGCTGTGACAGGGTTGGTCACACTTGCTGGATCATCACCTGGTCATGGTGAGTGGGCTTGAACGTTCCTATGATCCTCATGAGAAAAGCTGTCGGGAGTCTTGTAGTCCCAGTAGGGTCACCCAAGGTGGTAAGGTCGAAGGAGAGGAGCTGTCTTCTCGTATATGCATCATCAACCTTTTAGATCTTTTCACTGTGTGGTCTTCAGTTTGAAAGGAACATTCTTAATTGACAATTAAATCGGGGGTGGGGAATCCCAGCCCAAGAGCCTACTTTTACACACAAAGAGTCCCTCTCATGTTTTTGTTTTTTATTCACCCAAACCTATGACATCAGCCTGGTGTTGGGCAGACTTTTTTTTTGAGGTTTGGATCAGAGTTGATTTCTCTAACGCGATTGGGGTGAAACGTGTGTAATTGATTATCAAAATCTACACATCGCAACGGACCACACGACTATGAACACCCCCAAAATAAGACCTTTCATTCAATGGAATTTCTTTTCTATTTGTTGATCACCTTGGACTCTGTGATAGTTTCTGTGGCTGCCTGAGGTTACTGAAACTTTTGGATCGAGCACAGAGCTTTAGCACCTTTAATAGAACTGAGAGCGACCACCTCCCTATAGCAATCTCACTAACTCCCCTTGAGTTGGGGGGTCTACAACATCTTCACGGCACAGTCCCTACTCAAGCATCGGCCCCAAGCAGGCGTAAATGGAACTGTGACCTGGAGCTTAAAATCAAACAACATCTGTTTGATCAAACAACATCAGGGCTCTGCTGGCCCTGAGAGACCAGTGTCTTTCACTCAATTCCAACCCTCTCTCACTATATCAGCAGATTTCAGACTCTCTCTTCCCAATACTTACAAACCCCAGGCCTCCCAAACAACACAATAAATCAAGGGTCTGGTTTGACAAAGACTGCAGGAAGCTAAGATCCCTGCTTAGGAAACAACAAAATAAGGTAAAACAGGAAGGGACCTTGTCAGCCATGAGAGTTTTTCATCGGTGGCGCTCCCACTATAAAAATATCCTAAAATGCAAGAAAGCCCTCTATAGGAAGGAACAATGGGAGATACTTGATAGAACGATTAAACTGCGGGATGACAGAAAATTCTGGGATATAATAGTACAGGGAGTTTCATCCAAAGGAAAAATTACAAGCAACAGCATCTCACCTGACGAGTGGTATCAACACTTCTCCCAGTTATACATACCCCCAAACACTGCCAACCCGAGACTGTCCCTTTCATTGAAGAATGATAATCTAACAAGCTGGGATCCTGTATTGGAATCAGAGTGTCTACAGTTAATTAAAACACTAAGAACTGGGAAAGCTCCTGGTGAGGATATGATCCCCCCTGAAGTGTTTAAATCAAATGCCCAGTGGTGGGCCGCCATTTTGGCACAACTATTTACGGCTATAAACAACACATGCAAAATTCCAGCAAACTGGAAATTAAGCTTGGTTGCCCCTATCTATAAGAAGGGTGATATCCAAGACCCGTCAAACTATCGCCCTGTAAGTCTCCTGGACATTGCATACAAACTTTACACCCGCTACCTGTTAAATAAATTGGTAAATTGGGCGGATCATTCTAACTTATTCAACCCGGAACAGGCAGGATTCAGAAAGGGCCACAACACGATAGGTCACTGCATGGTACTACAGACCCTGGTAGCTAAATATACAAAAAGGCATAGGAGCAGACTTTTTGTGGCTTTTGTAGATCTGACATCTGCTTTTGATTCGATCTGTAGGGATAGACTATGGAAAAAATTATACGAAACAGACATCGATAGTCGACTTTTTAAGATACTCAGAGAGTTACATACAGATACTACAGTTAAAATTAGAACTGGGCTATCTGGGAATCTGACTGACCCTCTGCCATTGGGGAAAGGGGTCAAACAGGGATGTCTGCTAGCCCCTTTCCTTTTTAACTTTTATATAAATGACATTGTCCAGCACATGGCAAAATATAAGCAATCGGCTCCAGCCCTTGAAGGGAAATACCTAAATATATTGCTTTATGCCGATGACATGGCTGTAATGGCACTCACCCGAAGAGGCCTACGTAGCATGTTGGAGGGGATCGCAGCCTACTGCTCCCATAACTCTCTAAAGATAAACCACGGCAAAACAAAAATTGTGGTATTCAATAGAGCTTGCCACATTTTCAGATGGTCATTAGATGAATATGAAATTGAACAGTGTTATACTTTTAAATATCTGGGTGTTATATTTCAGGCTACATCCAGTTGGTTAGCCCATTTTAAGGCTGTAACTCTTTTAACACGAAGGACAATCGGTGCTCTGCTTAGCTTTTTTTATGCCCGGGGAGGCCAACTGGTGATCCCGGCAATAAAAGTTTTTGTTGGGAAAGCTATTCCCCAGATGTTATATGGGGTTGAACTCTGGGGGTGGAATCCGAGGCTGCTGGAAAAGCTTGAAGTCTTACAAAATTACTATCTCAAGAGGATCTTAGGCCTTCCTCAAGGAACACCGGCAACCTTCTTAAGAGTAGAGGTAGGACTACCTTCTGTGTCTGCCAGGGCCCACTTAAGATTCTTGCGTTTCTACGTCAACCTGGCAAACACCTCAAACACCTTACTGGCTAAACAAGCCTTTGCATCACTTCAAAAGATCACTACTTGGCGTCAAAACCTATCTGATATTCTGGGCAGATACACCCTGCCAGAATTTGATATTCTGAAACAGTGGAGCCCGGACAAACTTCGGAAATGGATCCTGGATAGAGACGCCTTGTTAGATGGTGCAAAAATAAGAAATGCGAGGTCCTCCCACTGGTTTCCCCGGCTGAAAACAGTTAAAGTCCGCGCCAACTATTTGGCGAACATCACCGATCCTACCCTAAGGAGAGCCTTCACCATGGCCCGTTTTCAAACTATCCCCACGGCCTATTTGTCAGGCAGATTTGCTAAAATCCTGATAGAGCATCGTGTATGCCCTTGTCACATGGGGATCATAGAAGATCTCACACACTACCTGTTGTATTGTCCCATGTACTCGGCCTTCAGAGATGTGATTGAAAAATTTATACCTAACTCGATAGGCAACTCGGAGGATCGAGTAAAGTTTCTGCTGGTAGACGCAGACCCACGGATCTCTCACGCGGTAGCGGTTTTTGTGGCAAGGGCCATGAAAACCAGGAAGGGGTTCCTAGATGACGCAGCGAAGGCCCCCTCATCGCTCTCCTAATCTGCTGATATATTTTCTTTCCTGCACTGCGGGCTGGCTTTCTTGGTCTTGTTTTGTTCTGTTTGCTTTGCGGAACTAGCGGGAAATGCGTTTTTAACCCAGTTTAACAATTATATTGTTATTCTTTTAATAATGTTGGATGGTTTTTGTGTAAAGGCATGGTCCTCACAAGTCTAATAAATCTTATCTTGTACTGAAACATGGAAGAAAAGAGTCACACAAGCCAATGACTTGAGGGCCAGAATTTTACACCAAACATTCCTTCAGCCATGAGTCAAGACCTAGAGCAGGCTGCAAAAGAAGCCCAAAGCCCACCCACAGTGGCTATTTTGAATGAAAAAGCATCGAGAAGTAAAGAGGTTTCCTTTATGCATACGGTTATTCTTATTTGCAATGTGTTTCAAGCACAATCCTAATCATGCTTACTTGGAAGTAAGCCCCAATGAGTTCCATAGGGCCTACACCCAAGTACGTCAGCATAGCAGTGTTGTGATATTCCATTCCACCTTAAGAGCAGATGTGAGACTGTAGCATGACACATGTCTGCGTAACATCCCAGCACTGCTGGGAACTTCCGTTTTGTAGATAGTTCTTTCTCTTTCGCTTTTGGACATAGAAGAGATCGCATGTGTTCATCTCTTTGTCCTGATGTTTGCTTAATAAAATGCTTGTAAATATGCTCATACCAGCCTCTATCATGCCACTTCTGCTGCAATGCTGTACCCAGTTTCTTTAAAGAAGGTAAAGGGACCCCTGACCATTAGGTCCAGTCGTGTCCGACTCTGGGGTTGCGGCGCTCATCTCGCTTTATTGGCCGAGAGCCGGCGTACAGCTTCCAGGTCATGTGGCCAGCATGACAAAGCCGCTTCTGGAAAACCAGAGCAGCACACGGAAACGCCGTTTACCTTCCTGCCAGAGCGGTTCCTATTTATCTACTTGCACTTTGACATGCTTTCGAACTGCTAGGTGGGCAGGAGCTGGGACTGAGCAACGGGAGCTCACCCCGTCGCAGGGATTCGAACCGCCGACCTTCTGATCAGCAAGCCCTAGGCTCAGTGGTTTAACCCACAGCGCCACCTGGGTCCCCCTTTAAAGTAAAGCTCTATTGAATTCAGTGGGGCTTATTTTTGATTACACATGTAAAGAATTACGCTATTAATCTCCTTCCAATATTAAAATTCAGGGAATATATAAGTAATATGTTGTATGTAATGGGACACATACATTTTAGGAGGAGAAATTAGTTTGGTCTGCCTATTAAAGCAAACCGAAGCTATTGCATGGGCCCCAACTTACACGCAGAGTGGAACACAGCTATCAATTGGACTGCGGCACTCTCTGAATGTTGTAACCCACGTACAGTTCAACTACATGCACAAAATGCATGTCTTATAAGGAATGCATGCAAAAAGGCATATTTTAAGGGAAACACATTAAAAAAAAAGTTTATATTTCAGGAAGAAGAACATGTGCCAAATGCTATTTTTCTACATTTAAAAAAAATCACAAAAATTGGACAGAATGGACCAGTAATTGAGCTGACATGCAAAGGAAATAGGCTGAACCACCCATCCCTACATCAGAAGACCACAATATATTAAAAACATAAAACAGACCAATACAGATATTACAGCAACATTGAGATCCCCCCCTCCCCCAAAAAAGAAATCCTCACCCTGATGAACAGAGAAGTTTCCAACAGGCAACTTAAAGTAGATGCTTAGGTAGTGTGGTGGCCTTACTTGAGATTTAATAGTGAACTGGTTTTCAAACGTAGCAATGGGTTTTGCATATAAATATTCTTACTGCGAGGGAACCACTCAGATAAATAAGAAAGCTAAAATCTGCATGAATTTGGTCTTTTACTGTGGAATATGTAAACTTATTCAACAGTTTTAATGTTGCAAAGTCTGTTGACGTTTCCTGAGTACACAGAAATCTCATCTTTCCACCCTGAGCAAGCGCTGGTAAATTTGGAAACCAGCTTGTTAATGAACTTGTCACATGCTCTTTCTGCCTTCGCTTTGTGCATTTATAGCAAAAATAACTTTGATCCTTTTGTGTGTATTTAAATTAGTTTTCCAATATACCCCCAATGATAGCCGAATTATGACAAAAACAATTAATTCCCAAATTATACAATTATCAAAATGCCAATCAATTTCCAATTAATACATTTTAGTTAAAGTGGCTCCACACATGTTGGTTTGGGTGCATTTTCGATCTTATATCACTGTGTTCCATAATCTTAATTAATGTCAGTTACATTTCAGTTATAATAATAATCCCTTAGTCAACAGCTACATAATTGATGATTTCCATTCATGATGTTACAATATATAAATTTATAAAGCTTCAAGTGAGGAACTCAGACTATTATCTTAATTCTGCCCTGCGTGTGAAAACGGTTATATCCATGGAGATTCCTTCTATCCCTATATGGTGTTGTCTCTTTCACTTCCTAGCTGTTGTTTTCTCCCATCATGGCTTGGGACGGAACTGAATCTTGAAGTTTCTCAAAGGTTTTATCTCTCCATCCCTTGCTTTGATGTCTCGGAACAGGTGACAGTCTGCTAGAAACCATTCTGTCTCACTAGTAAAACATGTCGCAGATCTTCGCCATTTTACCCTCAGCCTAGGAAAAGGTGGGCAGTTTTCGAATGCGCTGAATATTCAATACTCCTTTCCAGCTCCCAGAATCTCTACAGTGTTCTTATCACAGCCCCTCCAATTCTTTTCCTTCCAGTGAGAGATTTATGGCCCAATTAAACTTTAATCTTAGATCACATTCCGTCAGTAGCACGTACAAATCTCGGTCTTGTTTTCCTTGTCTGTTGTTTTTAAATGGTGAGAGGAATTACTCTGTCTTTCCAACACAGTCATACTTGAACTTCTCCTCCCCCTCTCCTTTCTTCATTTCAGACCACACACAGTTTCCATTTTTGCTTGTTAATATCAATATTACTCCAATGTCCCTTCCTCACTTGTAAATATTGATGTACTTTAATGTCTGTTGGAAGCCGCCCAGAGTGGCTAGGGGGACCCAGCCAGATGGGCGGGGTACAAATTATAAATTATTATTATTATTATTATTATTATTATTATTATTATTATTATATTAATATATTTTAATCTTATATTCCGGAGAGGGTTGCTGAATCATAAATATATAAAAGAAGCTTAGAATAAACAAACAAACGGCAGACTTCCCTCTCCCCAACCGACTCTCACTCCAAATAAAATCTTATCTCAATTCAAACCTTTAATCCATGTAGCTGGTATATTCAGCAGTATGTTGTTTCAATCCTTTTCCATCACGCGCCAGTACTTGAAAGCCAATTAAATATCCAAATAAATGGAGAACCTCTGCTTCTTAATGGTGGCGTAGGAGGGTTTTCGCCAGGTAAAGTGCTTTTGCACTCAGCACCTCCCTGCCTCCCGCAATCCATGCCGCAGCGAGAGCCAGGTACTGAGACGAACTGCGAGTGAAGCCCATTGCCCCCCGGCCCTGGGGGGAGTTTGCAAGGATGATTTACCCTCTGTCATCCTTGTTTTTTGTTCGCCTACGATCCCCCGCTGTCATGGGGGCTGCTTCTATTAAGGCAGGCAGGACCAGAAGCCAACTTTGATCCTTGGTTAATGTCTGAGACAAGAAAGGAGTTGCCAAATAAATCCTTCAAACTATTGGATTTTCATTAGGAAAAACATGAGTTAACCTAACTGTAAAGCAGGAGAGGGGAACCATTGTCCCTCTCAAATGTTTCTGGACCACAAATCCCATCATTCTTGACCATTTGCTATGTTGGCTGGGGCTGATAGGAATTGGAGTCCGATACCACCTGGAGGGGAACAGGCTGCATACCCATCGTGCTAACACAGAAGATATACAGTGGTCCCTCGACTTACGAATTTAATCCGTTCCGAATGGACATTCGTAGGTCGAAAAGTTCGTAAGTCGAAAAAGCGACTTTCTCCCATAGGAATGCATTGGGAGAAAAAATATTCGGAAAAATTTGTAAGTCGAAAAAACCGCATCTAAAATTCGTAAGTCGAAAAAACCGCATCTAAAACCGGCAACGATTTCCATTCGGATGTTGAAAAATTCGTAGGCGTGCGGCCACTTTTTTCATCCGTAAGTCGAAAAATACGGATGTCGAGTACTTTGTAAGTCGAGGGACCACTGTGTATTATTTTCAAGGATCTAGTAATTTGCTTTTAAAAGCACTTTTTCTCTAAAATATCTGATTAGATACAAATCTTTATGTGAATGTTCTCCATTTGCTATACAATTAGCAGTTGCAAAAAAATAAAAGAATCCATGCATACAATTGCTTATACACTGCTGCAATAAGATTTGTTCCAAGGAAATTTCATCTTGTTATTTTTACAGGAGCTTTTTATATTACAAAACTTGCTTCTCCATTAACAAAACTTTCCCGTGCCCATTTCATAGGAGCTTACAGTTATACGTGCAGTTCCTGAGTTTAGTGGAAGTACAATGAGCAGTTAGCAGAATGAAGGAAGCGTCTTTTCGGGTCCCCATGTCTTTATAGCCTGCTGTTCCAAAGGCGAGTTACGTCAAACACTGTGGCAATACAGTTTCGCAAACACACAATTATTATTAATTGCTGCCTACATCAGATTTCCATCCACTCTGCAATGGGTGCTATCAGCTAAAGTACACTCATACGGTTGAAATGCTAACGTAAGATTATCGATAGTGCACGGCATTTAGTCTGTTATAATCTCTGCCCTGAGATTGCGGAGTTCATAAAAGCTAGCTATAAAAATATAATTCATCCATGTTACTAAAGAGCCAATGTCTACAGCTCTTATAAAACCAAGCCACCCCTCCACAGTTCTTCTGCACCAACCGGGATTGTATTAATGATTCATTTAAAAAAGCGAAACAAAACCTTTCATTTGTTTCCTCTATGCTTTTTTTGTTTTGCATTTCTTGTTTCTTTCAAGGACAACTTAATGCAGTCATTTAAAATTACGGGCATTTATATCTTTAATAAGCTGCAAACAGATAATCAGGGGCTATAAAGGATTAATTTTTCTCTTGCGTTATCAAAGGGCAGCTGTAAAAGGACAAAATCCATAGTGCTGGCAGCTCTGGAGAATGAAATTGCCCCTGTCTTTCAAACTGAAGTGGGCAAGGAGTGAAAGGAAGTGCTGGTTCCTTTAAAAGAACCATAGAACAAGCTGCTCTGACACCCCCCCCCCCGTTTATTGGTTTATTCCTTTTCTGTGTAGTCTAATGCCAAGTGTATGGGGTGGGAGGAAGGATAGTACCTCTGGTTGGGGGTATGCTGTGCTCCTTCTGGAGTAAGTAAGTAAGTAAGTAAGTAAGTAAGTAAGTAAGTAAATAAATAAATAATATTATTTATTATTATTATTATTAATTATTATTATTATTATTATTATTATTATTATTATTATTATTATTATTATTATTTATACACTGCCCATCTGGCTGGGTTTCCCCAGCCACTCTGGGCAGCTCCCAACCAAATGTTAAAAACAATACAGCATCAAACATTAAAAACTTCCCTAAGCAGGGCCGCCTTCAGTTGTCTTTAAAAAGTAAAATAGTTGCTGATTGCCTTGAAATCTGCTGGGAGGGCAGATTTACTGGGCCGAGGCTGTTTAGGGCCATTTACATATATGCCAGTCACCTTCTGCCAATTACAACCTCTCCACCGAACCTACCTCACAGGATTGTTGTAAAGAAAAAACGTGTGAGGGAAGGGATTGTGTGCAACACTTACAACAGATAAATGGAATGAAATAAAATTTTAGCTGTAAGGTGCCTTGAGTCCCTGTCAGGGATATAACAACAGCAGCAACAGCAACAGAAATTGTGAGAATGATTAGGAACATACCAGAGAGTAAATCCAATGGAGCTCAGTGGGACTTAGTTCTGAGTAAAAATGCTTAGGATTGCAGTGTAAGGCTGTCCAGTCTTTACCCAGTTATCTGGGAGTAAGCACCATTAAATACAGTAGGACTTACTTCTCAGTAGACGGTGTAAGGTTCCATTTACAGCAAAGGAATAAACACTCTACAGTCCGGACACTGAGGTCCAGCTCCGAGGGCCTTCTGGCTGTTTCCTCAGTGCGAGAAGTGAGGTTACAGGGAACCAGGCAGAGGGCCTTCTCGGTAGTGGCGCCCATCCTGTGGAATGCCCTCCCATCAGATGTCAAGGAAATAAACTACTATCAAACTTTTAGAAGACATCTGAAGGCAGCCCTGTTTAGGGAAGTTTTTAATGTTTGATGTTTTAGCACTTTATTATTATTAATAATAATATTCTGTTGGAAGCCGCCCAGAGTGGCTGTGGAAACCCAGCCAGATGGACAGGGTATAAATAATAAATTATTAATAGTAGTATTAGTATTAGTATTATATATAACGTCAATGCATACAGTGAGATCAAACACGGTGGAAGCTTCCTGATGTAGAATAAAAGGTAAAGGGACCCCTGGCCATTAGGTCCAGTCGTGACCGACTCTGGGGTTGCGGCGCTCATCTCGCATTATTGGCCGAGGGAGCCGGCGTACAGCTTCCAGGTCATGTGGCACATGACTAAGCTGCTTCTAGCGAATCAGAGCAGCGCACGGAAATGCTGTTTACCTTCCCGCTGCAGCGGTACCTATTTATCTGCTTGCACTTTGACATGCTCTTGAACTGCTAGGTTGGCAGGAGCAGGGACTGAGCAACGGGAGCTCACCCCCGTCGTGGGGATTTGAACCGCCAACCTTCTGATCGGCAAGCCCTAGGCTCTGTGGTTTAACCCACAGCGACACCCACGTTCCTCTGATGTAGAATAGGATATCCCTATTTTCATCGGAGACATGTTGGCGGGCACATAACAACAATGCCAAGTTCCCGGGTGGTCTAAAATGTCTCCGGAAATGCATATTTTGTGCATTTTGCGCGAAACACATTTCTGCATGCACTTTTCGCACAGTGCAAATGCGTTGCAAAATTCAGAGACGTGCTTGATCTGATGGGGAGCTGCATTCTGATCCACAATTAAGTCGGGAAGCATTGGATCAAGTTGGCCAACTGCAAAAAAAAGTGAATGAAAGAAATTCTTCTCTCCCACCACCACCTCAACACACCCATTCCTACTATGCCATTCTGTTTACTCAACTTTCAGTCACAATATATTTATATGTAATGTGTACAGCAAAATCCTTGCTCCTATGATTATGCCTTTGTCACCTCCTCCCACCCCTGAACTAGCCCCCCCCCCTCCCTGGCACACTCAGGCTGTGTCCTGGTACGGCAAGCCAGGAGGGCCAATACACCAAACTCTGAGTCCTTCACATCAAGTACCATTACTTGCTTTTGGTTGCTGTCAACCTCGCTGATTAAACAGAGGGCAAATTTTAATCTGTCATTAAAGTTCCTCTAGCTGATTAATCAACTAATGCTCGCTGCAATATATAAAAAAAGCATTTGGCTTTTAGGGCGCATAGTTAAAATAAAGGGTTGAAGTTTTTAATATTATGGGTTGGGTGTTTTTTTTTTTTAATGATTAATAAAATAGACAGACAAGAGAAGTTACAGAGCAGGTTGTCAGTTTGAGTCAGTAAACCAGGACAGCAGCAAAACCAAGCAATATTGTGAATGACTTCACTTGTTCTTTAGCCAAGTTCCAGAAAGCGTCTGGAAATTTATTCAGTAGCAAAATGCAGATACACCTGGGACCCCAGGAATGTAGGTAAAGGATGGAGTAATGGGGAACAGAAGTTAAGCACAGCTTGCCACTGTAGATTGGATCAGAGTTTAGGAATGCCCAATCTTGTCAAATCTTTTTTAATTATGAAGGCATGTTTAAATGCAAAAGAAAGGATTGCAGCTAAAAAGACAGTCAATTTCAGATGCTAAAGCTGGTGAGCATTTCTGAATCTACACACCCCTTCCAAAAGAAGCATTTATAGGTGTTTTAAGTTTAAAAAAAAAGCCTTCAGAAATATAATCACAAATTTTAACATATTTTCATGACCTCCTCCTTTTCTGAAAAGTTTCTGCCTGGTCTGAATTGCCAGACATTGCTAGATTCCAAACAAAATTATTCTCCGCAAGGAAGCCAAGGAGTCTAAGTCTTGATTTAAATGTTACACTACTTTGATTAGAATCTACACTCAAGAACATAAAGTTATAGAAAAATTGGTCTTATTTAGTTTGGGGAACTCACTAGAAGGACAGATCCTGAAGTTGAGGCTCCAGTACTTTGGCCACCTCATGAGATGAGAAGACTCCCTAGAAAAGACCCTGATGTTGGGAAAGCTTGAGGGCACAAGGAGAAGGGGACGACAGAGGATGAGATGGTTGGACAGTGTTCTCGAAGCTACTAACATGAGTTTGGCCAAACTGCGAGAGGCAGTGAAGGATAGGCGTGCCTGGCGTGCTCTGGTCCATGGGGTCACGACGAGTCGGACACGACTGAACGACTGAACAACAACAAAAGATTGGGGAATGGGGTATTTAATGAAAATATCTGGGGAGTGCCCTTTTCACGGTTGCTCACTCACTGAATAGCTCTTTCCTCTTTCCCCACTCCCAGATTTCTCTCTCTCTCTCTCTCTCTCTCTCTCTCTCTCTCTCTCTCTCTTTCCCTTTCTCTCAATCTCTTCTCTCCATAGCATCTCTCAATGCTTGGATCTCCTACTTTGGGACAAAAAGCTACCTCCAACAGCATGGATCTCACACCTGCATCTGCCCTGAATCGTATCTGGCTTTCTTCTCTGCGTGAGAAGGTATGCAAAACTGAGTTATAGAAACTTGGGCCGTCTGTTGAGGCAGAATTTGGGAGGGCAGCTTGAGAGAGAATGAGGGCGGGTCAAAGGAAGCAGCGATGGCGACCAACGTGGAGAGATTTAAAAGGGGATTAGACAAATTAATGGATGACAAGGCTGTCCGTGGCTACTGAATATCGGTTGCTCAGGATCACAAGTGGGAGAGTAATGCTGCCCTCATGGCCTGTTTTTGGCGTTTCCCATGGGTATCTGGTTGGCCACTGTGAGAACAGGCTGCTGGACTAGATGAGACTTTGGACTGATCTAGGAGGGTCTTAATGTGCTCCTATGCCATGTAGGAACGTCTATATATAATCTAGCAGGGATAAACGTTTCCTTATTTAAATTTACACAGCAGCAAGCAGATTGCTGACTTGCTTGAGTCCTTTTAATAATTATGTCTTCCTGCCTTCTTGGTTGTTAATCCCTTCTGTCCCTCTTAAAAGAAAAATACACATGAATCTGAATGATAACAAAATAAACTAGTTTACTGTCAGATTCATTGAGTACATACTTACCGGTAGGTTACAAAAGATATGAACTATATATTAGATATTAGTGAGTCCTAAAAAGACTCCATCAGAGCATTTACTACTTAACACTTCTATCAGCAGCAGCCTAACCGACCAACGGACCAAACTGACTGTCACATAGAGGCAGTTAGTCCTCTCTTAAAATGTTGGATTTGACTGACATATCCCACATGCCCCAGTCAGAACCTCCATGGGAAGAGGCTGTGTTAACCGCCCTTAACATGGCTGGCATCCAAATTCCATGTCTTGTAATTTGAGAGGCAAACCCCACTCATTAAGAGTTGAAGCATGAAAATGGTAGAAACCCCCTCACTTCTTAAGAAAATACTGTTACACAAGTTGGGTGCCTCCCTCTCTCTCTGCCGGGTGGTGGCAAGAGGGATCTGTGGTCCTTTAGAGAATTAAAACACGACAGAGACTGTCATAGCTTTAAGAAATATGGCTTATTCACCTATTTACACCTTTAGTCTGCATGGAGGGAGTCCAGATCTTGCAGCAAGGTCATTTCAAGAGGGGCATGTCTCCCACGGCAGTGCAGCCAGCCTTCAGCCAACCTGCCCAAGATGGATCCCAGCCTTCCTTCTTCCTCCCAGAATACCATGCTGAAAACTCTCCTCCCTGCCACACACAAATCTATAACAATACCTCCAGGAAACTGATGTCATCAAAATGCAGCCATGTGGCTCCTTTATGCTGATGTGGTAACCAGATGTCTAACGAAAGGGAGATATGGTATTCCCCCAACTTCCCACTGCACCGCTCTGCATTGTGAGGAGCACGAGTCAGAGCAGTTATCATGCATAGCCACATACCGTGTCAGGGTTGCACCAGATGACCAGGAGTGGTGGCAAGCCTCCTAGGCAAAGCGGCAACCACGGAAGAGTCCAGAGAAATGGAGGGATTCTTACCTGAAGAAGACTGGTGGCGACACTCCTCAGAAGAGGAAGAAGCAGATGGGGAAGAGGGAAGGCCAAAACAGGAGGAGGAAGAAGTTGAGCCAGAATCAGGCCCTTGTGAGGAGAGGAGCCGGAGGGCCCCCTCCCCTCCTCCCATCTCAGCTGTAGAGCGTAGAGCTGAGAAACGGAGGGAGCAATTGGAGGTAGTTGCAGCTCGTAAAAGGCGTGGTGATGAGGGGGCTACTTAGGGAAGGCTGGCTGCTTCCCTCACCAGCACCTGCAACTGCTGTGCTGAAGCACGTAGTTGTGCCTGCTCATCCTGTTTCTGGTTCCTGACTTTCCCCATCTGCTTCTTCCTCTTCTGAGGAGTGTCGTCACCAGTCTTCTTCAGGTAAGAATCCCTCCATTTCTCTGGACTCTTCCGTGGTTGCCGCTTCGCCTACGGGGGCTTGCCACCACTCCTGCTCATCTGGTGCAACCCTGACATCCCGGCCCCTGGTTTTTGTTACTGAGAGATTCAGATATTAAAAATTGAATGGAGAATTACTCCATGAATGGGACCTGGACCTTTTAACTGGATCCAAGTTAGATCACAGTGCTGCTACCATTTCAAAACACAGAAGACTGAAGATGGACGGTGCAAACAAAGCCATGGCTGAACAGGTATAAACAAACAAAAACACTGCTCCATTTTATGCAGAATTTTGTAAAAAAAAAAAAAAAAAAAAAATCCCAACATCACCTAACCATATAAAGAATTCGCTTGACAAATTGTGGGGGGGAAGTTATACTAGAAAACAGAGAAAATAAAATAAATTCCCCTAATGTACTACAAATACCAACTACCACACACTACCTACAAACCATATGTTTTTCCCATCTGTTCTGTTATCTTCAACTAAATTTATAGTATTTGAGCTATCAGATGAATTGCAAAGACTGAGATGGATAGGAATATAAAACGTAGGTGTTATTACACTTTAAATATTCTTCCCCACCACCACCTCTCCCTGCCAAATAAAATTTTCGTCGTGTTTCATTAACCCAGAATGATTCTGCTATTCCCAGCAAGGTGCTAGGACATGCTTATACTCCCAGAAAGCCCACGACCGTGACCCCATTTCCTTCCTCTGTTCCCCTCCTCCATTCTGCATTGCATAGAAATGTTTGTGTCTTTTCCTCCAGCACCATATTGAAAGAGCCAGGGGTTCTGGGAGTCATTTTGGACTCACAGCTGTCCATGGAGGCGCAGGTTAATTCTGTGTCCAGGGCAGCTGTCTACCAGCTCCATCTGGTACGCAGGCTGAGACCCTACCTGCCCGCAGACTGTCTCGCCAGAGTGGTGCATGCTCTAGTTATCTCCCGCTTGGACTACTGCAATGCGCTCTACGTGGGGCTACCTTTGAAGGTGACCCGGAAACTGCAATTAATCCAGAATGTGGCAGCTAGACTGGTGACTGGAGGTGGCCGCCGGGACCACATAACACCGGTCCTGAGAGAGCTACATTGGCTCCCAGTTCGTTTCCGAGCATAATTCAAAGTGTTGGTGCTGACCTTTAAAGCCCTAAACGGCCTTGGTCCTGTATACCTGAAGGAGCATCTCCACCCCCACCGTTCAGCCCAGACACTGAGGTCCAGTGCCGAGGGCCTTCTGGCGGTTCCCTCACTGCGAGAAGCAAAGCTACAGGGAACCAGGCAGAGGGCCTTCTCGGTTGTGGCGCCCGCCCTGTGGAACGCCCTCCCAGCAGAGGTCAAAGATAAACAACTATCTGACATTCAGAAAATACTTCAAGGCAGCCCTGTTTAGGGAAGTTTTTAACCTGTGATATTCTAATGTATTTTAATATCTGTTGGAGGCCGCCCAGAGTGGCTGGGGGGACCCAGTCAGATGGGTGGGGTAGATTTCTAAGGTAGATTCCACACACTTCACTTCTGTTTTTCTAGCAAAGAAGCATTGCCATAAGTGGCCAAAGAATAGGGGAGAGATGTGAGACTAACTGCATCCAACAACAATACCTGCAGATGGATTGTTCTATTGCTATCTCTCGATACCCTCAGTATCACCAGGTTTCCCTCCCCATGTCATATCAGCACATAGTGCAAGGCAGATTATACCCATATGCATTTTGATTCCAAGAATTCTGCCATCTCCCACGGCTTCAATCCCTAGTTTTGCAACAATTGATATTTTTAAAGTTCGGGTTCCCGGAATTATGATTGTCTGGCAGCCACAGCCACATATTTAATAAACAAGCGATTTGAACTCTGTTGCTAAATAAAGAGCGTCTCTCTCCTCTAACTTTTGTGAAGTCTGAAAGGGCCGACCCTTTGATGAACAGATTGGCTGCTCAATTAATTTGTTCTAAGAAGTCTCTGAAAACAAGGATGTGGAACCACTGCCCAGTTCATCCGTTAGTATTTCTCGCTGATCTAGCAATTTTAGAAACCACACGGCCAAATCCATTGCTCTATGTTTAGCTGAGGCAGTGAGGTGCCTGAAAAGTCCCTTTAAAAAAAAGTAATGCACATTTTTGGCAAATCCTGAAGACAAACTTGACCCTGTACTAAAAACATAGTATATTAGCAAGATCAGTGCTTTTCAAAAGCCTGAATCATTTTTAAACCATCTGGTGTCATGGATTGGTTGGACGTAGAGAAATGGTGGGAGGAACCAGCTGGGGAACTACCAAGAGAAGGCTCAGAGCCCAGGGAGTGTTGGTGGGACAGCTATACCTGCTCAGAGGAAGAAGAGGGAGAAGAGTAGGAGAAGGAGGTGTTGGAAGCTGAAGGGGTAACAGGGCTTAGTGAGCTGGGAGACTCTGTGGCAGAGAGAAGTCCAGAATCAGAGGCAGAAGCTGAAGCAGGAGAAGGCCAAGAGGCAGAGATGAGTCAGGCTACTGAAGAGTCATGGGTGTCTCCTTGTCCTGCTGTGACAAGCTCCCCTCCCCCTTGTCTCCCAGAACCAGAAAAGGCATGAAAAGGGTGAAGGAAAGGTTGGCTGCACACAGGCACAGTCTCCAATTGCTTGGGGAAAACCCTGGTGAGGAGGGAACTTAGGCAGCTGTGGGGAAGAGAGGACCTTCACTCTTGGCAACTGCTTCATGGGGGCAACAACTACCGGATATGAGCCGCTGTGCTCATTAAGCCTGACACTCAACCAATTCTGTGGAAGTCGTGTTTTTGCTAATAAAGTGTCAGCTCCAACTTGAACTGTGTGATTACTGACCAGCATGCTCCTGTAACATCTGGAGATGGCTATGCTATAAAAGTTAAAGCAAAGGTTGGGGAATCATGTTCAGCCCTAGGTCTACATTCCCTATGAAGGAAAAGTGGGAAGCATAATAAAAGTGTGCTGGTCCCGAGGGATATCCGATAGGCGAGGTCTAGTCCAGTCCAAGGTCAGTCCAAGCCAGAAGTCACAAAGCCGAAGTCAGGAAGCCGAAGTCAGGAAGCCGAGGTCAGGAAGCCAAAGTAACAAAGCTGAGGTCAGGAACGCAGGAACCAGGAACAGGAACTGGGCAGCAACGATGTTGCTCCTGCAACTTGGGACTGGGACTGGCTGGCTTTTATCTGCCCCGAGGCACAGGGCGGCTCCGATCCTGAGGTGACTCGCCTCTCCTGGCTTGGAGGCGAGCACTCCTCCTGCGGGAACTTAGTTCCCTTCGCCTCTCTGCCCTGAACCTCTGCAGCTCAGGAGAAGCTGGAGGGTTACCGGACCCAGAGGCAACCTCAGCTTCTCCTGACTGGGTGGGGAGTGGAGCACCTGCAGGCAATGAGTCCTCCACCCCATCAGAAGCCAGATCAAACTCAGCCGATGCCTGCACCTGAGGATCTAGCACAGGTGAGTCCCCTTCAGACTCAGGCCCCAGCCCTGGCTCTGCTGGTTCTGGAGGCAGGGAATCCTGTGCAGGCTGGGATCCCTCAGGTTCAGCGTCTGAGTCTGAATCCCAGGCCATCACACCATCCCCCCTCCCAGGCCCCCCCCTCAACCGAGGGGCCGGACCAGGCTTGCTGGGGTAAGTTGCATGGAAATCACGGAGGCAGGCAGGCGCGTGGACGTTTTCCGCCGGTTCCCACGAACGATCCTCGGGCCCATACCCCTTCCAGTCAATGAGGTATTGGAGCTTCCCCCTGCGGTATCGTGAGTCGAGAATGTGCTCCACCTCGTACTCGGGCTCCCCCTGAACCAAAACTGGCTGCGGACGTGGACGGTCTGGGTGGAACTCGTCGGGCGGGGCAACCGGACTGAGGAGGGACCGGTGGAATACTGGGTGGACCTTCAGGGTCGAGGGTAACCGGAGACGGAATGCCACAGGCGAGACCTGGTCCACGATTGGAAAGGGGCCGGTGAAGCGAGCATCCAGCTTCCGCGAAGGCCGAGAGGGGTGCAGGTGGCGAGTGGAGAGCCATACCAGGTCGCCGACACGGAGTTCCGGCCCCACCTGGCGGTGGCGGTCGGCCTGGGCCTTGTAAGTGTCCTTGGCCTGGCGCAGTTGTTCCATCAATAGCTGTTGCTGAGACTGGAGCTCCTGGAGCCAGTCGGTCACTGCGGGGACAGCGGATGCCGGCAGCACGTCCGGGAACAACCGTGGATGGTAACCGTAAGTGGCCTGGAACGGGGTCTGTTGGGTGGAGGCGTTCACCGCGTTGTTGTAAGCGAACTCTGCCAACGCCAAGTGGTCGACCCAGTCGTCCTGCTGGAAGCTGCAATAACACCGGAGGTACTGCTCCAGAACTGCATTCGCTCGTTCCGTCTGGCCGTCAGTCTGCGGGTGGTGAGCTGAAGATAGACAGACCTCTGTCCCGAGGGCCTGATGTAAGGCTCGCCAGAAGCGGGATGTGAACTGGACGCCCCGGTCGGACACCAGACGCTCGGGCAGGCCATGCAGGCGGAAGACATGCTGAAGGTACAGTTGAGCCGTTTCCTTAGCTGTGGGTACAGATGGGCAGGGGGCACAGTGCACCATCTTAGTGAAATGGTCTGTGAAAACCAGGAGGCAGGTACAGTGACGAGACGAGGGTAAGTCCACCACAAAGTCCAGCGAGACCGTGTGCCAGGGACGTGGTGGGACTGGCAACGGCTGGAGCAGGCCAGGGGGTCGCCCAGTAGGACCCTTGGCCCGCCGGCAGACATCACAACCAGCAACGTAGCGTGCCACGTCAGCCTTCAGGCGGGGCCACCAAAACTCACGGCATACCAGATGGGTGGTCCGGTACCGCCCGAAGTGCCCCGCTGCTGGGGCATCGTGGGACATCCGAAGAACCTCGGCCCGCAACGGTCCTGGCGGGATGTACAGACGACCCTGGTGCAACAGTAGGCCCTGGTGCAGGGCCAGCCCCGGATATCGAGGGCATGACCCGTCGGACAGTTCCTGGAGCCGTTCTTGTGCCCAAGCATCGACCCGTTGCTGTTCCCGCACCCGAGCCCGCAGTGGCTCAGCCTCCCGAGTGGCCAGGAATGCGGCCGGTGGTAAGATCGTCGTTGGTACTGCCTGCTGTACCGTGTCTGCGACGTCCTCGGGTTTCCGGGACAAGGCGTCCGCCTTCCGGTTCTGGGAGCTAGGGATGTAGCGGATCCGGAACTGGAACCGGGAGAAGAACAGCGCCCACCGGATCTGCCTTTGGTTCAATTTGCGGGTGGTCTGGAGGTACTCCAGATTCCGGTGGTCAGTTCTCACTTCCACTGGGTGTCGTGCCCCCTCAAGATGATGGCGCCAGACCTCAAAGGCCACCTTGATGGCCAGTAGTTCCCGCTCCCACACGGTATAGTTCCGCTCCGCCGGAAGGAGCTGCCGGGAGTAGTAGGCACAGGGTAAGAGTGGCGCATCAGGTCCGTGTTGCTGGGACAAGACGGCACCGAGAGCCGTACTGGAGGCATCAGTCTCCACCACGAAGGGACGAGAGGGATCAGGATGCTGCAAAATCGGTGCCTTCTGGAAACAGGCTTTCAACCCCTGGAATGCCACCTCAGCCTCCTCATCCCAGGAGAAGGGAGTCTTGGGGCGCAGCAGGCGGGTCAACGGGGTGGTGCGATGAGCGTAGTCTGCAATGAATGTCCGGTAATAGTTGGCGAACCCCAAGAACCGCTGTAGGTCCTTGCGGTTCCGCGGCGCCGCCCACTCTCTAACCGCAGACAACTTCCCGGGGTCCATCTGCACGCCGTCAGGGGAGAGTCGGTGTCCAAGGAAGTCCACTGACCGCTGGTGGAACTCGCACTTGCTGAGCTTAGCATACAGGCGGTGCTCCCGCAAGCGCTGCAACACGGACCGGACATGACTCTCGTGGCAAGCCGGGTCACGGGAATAAACCAAAATGTCATCTAGGTACACCACCACGTACTTGTCTAACAAGTCCTGGAACACGTGGTTGATGTACCGTTGGAACACGGCGGGCGCATTGCATAATCCGAACGGCATGACCAGATATTCGAACTGCCCATAACGGGTCCCGAATGCTGTCTTCCACTCATCTCCGGCACGGATTCGAATCAAGTTGTAGGCCCCCCGGAGGTCCAGTTTGGTGAACATCTGCGCCCCCTGTACCCGCTCCAGCAACTCTGCAATTAGAGGCAAGGGATACCGGTCTGGGATGGTGATCTTATTCAAGGCCCGGTAATCATGGCAGAGGCGAAGCTCCCCACACTTCTTCTTAACGAAGAGTACTGGAGCGGCGGTAGGAGACGTAGAGGGCCTAATGAACCCACGCTCCAGGTTCTTGTGAAGGAAGTCCTGCAAGGCTTCACGTTCTGGCTCCGAAAGAGAGTATAGGCGGCTCACAGGCAGGGGCGCCCCGGGCTGGAGGTCTATGCCGCAGTCGAAAGGCCGATGTGGAGGCAGCTGGTCTGCTCCCTGTTCCTCAAACACGTCTAGGTAGTCCTGGTACACGGCGGGGAGCATTGACGCAGCCTCCCCCATGGAGGTGGCCAATAGCATCTTGGACCGGGCATGGGAACCCGGGTCTGGGAAGCATACAGTCCGATTGACCCAATCAATCTGAACATTGTGAGACTCCAGCCAGTCCATCCCAAGCACCAGGGGAAACCGGGGCATGGTGGCAATGTCCAGGGTACGCACCTCCCGGTGCTGCTGGTGGCACAGGACCAAGGGCTGGGTCTCCCGAGTAACGGCGCCCGACCGCAGGAGCCGTCCGTCAATTGCTTCCACCTGTACCGGTTCTAGCTTGTTCTGGAGCGGCACCCGATGCTGAGCGGCGAAGGCAGAGTCCATATAGGAGCGGGTTGCCCCCGAATCCACTAGAGCGTGGGTGAGGATCCAGGGCCCGCCGGGGGGGTATAGACGCACCGGGATCATGAGGTGTTGCAATTCCACCGGTGAGGGCCCATCATGTGACGCTTGGGACCCCAGGTAGCCTGGGTCATTGGCTACTGGGGTTGGTGTGGTTCCCTGTGGCTGGCATTTCTCGGGGCAGGTTCGGGCGTAGTGTCCACTCCCACCGCAGTAGAGACACAGGTTCCCCTCACGACGCCGAGTCTTCTCCGAGGGGGAGAGGCAAGGTCGCGCTGCCCCGAGCTGCATCGGCTGCTCCGGTAACTCGGCTCTGGCCGTGGAACTGCTGGGAAGCACCGGAGCCGGGAGCCCAGAGTGCCGGCGGCCCCGGGCCTGGCGACGGTCCTCCAACCGATCGTCTATCTGCAGACTCCGTTGGATGAGGGCATCCAGTGTGGCGGGGCGGTCCAACGTGGCCAGCTGGTCCAGTATCTCATCCGAGAGCCCCTCGAGATACTGGTCCCGAAGTGCGGAGTCGTTCCAGGTCAAGTCCTGCGCCAACAGCCGAAATTCCGTGGCGTAGGCAGCCACTGTGGACTTGCCCTGTTTCAACCGCCGAATCGTCCGATTGGCTTGACTCCCCTTCTGAGGGTTGGCGAACGCGGTTTCCAAATGGTTGCAAAACCCCGTATAGTCTGTCAGTAAGGGGGAGTCTTGCTGGAGCAGCGGCAACGCCCACTTGGCCGCCTGGTCCTTCAGCAAGCTGATCAGGAAGTGCACCTTGGTGCGGTCGTCGGGGAAATCCCGGGCTCGCCCCTGAATATACAGCTTGGCCTGGGCGAGAAACATGGGAAAGCTGGTTGGGGACCCATCGAATTTCTCTGGCAGGGCCACTGGGTACTTGCCTGGAGCTGGGGCGTCGGCACCAGGAGCCGGCAAGGCGTCCAAACGCTGCTGAAGCGCCGTAACCACGCTGCTTAGCTGCTGCACTGTGTGGGTCAAGACCTGGTTCTCCTGGGCCAATGCCACCAGCGCAGCCGCCTGGTCAGCCATGGCTTATAGGTTCCTCCCGAACGCACCCCAACGAAGGGGGAGTGCGGGTGTGGCAGGAGCAAACTGTGCTGGTCCCGAGGGATATCCGATAGGCGAGGTCTAGTCCAGTCCAAGGTCAGTCCAAGCCAGAAGTCACAAAGCCGAAGTCAGGAAGCCGAAGTCAGGAAGCCGAGGTCAGGAAGCCAAAGTAACAAAGCTGAGGTCAGGAACGCAGGAACCAGGAACAGGAACTGGGCAGCAACGATGTTGCTCCTGCAACTTGGGACTGGGACTGGCTGGCTTTTATCTGCCCCGAGGCACAGGGCGGCTCCGATCCTGAGGTGACTCGCCTCTCCTGGCTTGGAGGCGAGCACTCCTCCTGCGGGAACTTAGTTCCCTTCGCCTCTCTGCCCTGAACCTCTGCAGCTCAGGAGAAGCTGGAGGGTTACCGGACCCAGAGGCAACCTCAGCTTCTCCTGACTGGGTGGGGAGTGGAGCACCTGCAGGCAATGAGTCCTCCACCCCATCAGAAGCCAGATCAAACTCAGCCGATGCCTGCACCTGAGGATCTAGCACAGGTGAGTCCCCTTCAGACTCAGGCCCCAGCCCTGGCTCTGCTGGTTCTGGAGGCAGGGAATCCTGTGCAGGCTGGGATCCCTCAGGTTCAGCGTCTGAGTCTGAATCCCAGGCCATCACAAAAAGTGATTCCCACCCCCCTTTGTATAGCAGACTGCATATGCAAAAACAGCCCCCTCTAACCTCCATCCAAGCAACCAGCAAACACTATCAGAGTTCAGAGACACATTCCAGTCAGGCAAAAACCATCCAAGGACAAGGCAGAGCATGGCCGGTTGCAGGGTGTGCTCGACCTAGGAAAGAGTCCTAAGGGCCATTGAGAGGCCTGCGGACACATTTGACCACTGGGCCTGAGTTGCGTCATCCACAGATTAAAGACACAGCACCAATAAATGAAATAACATCCATTGAGACTTCACTGAAAATCACTCCCCACCCCCTCACAATTTTTATATTATTATTTGTCTTCAGCAACTCACCAACTAATCAGGCCGGATTTTAAACTATTCTATTAAACAGGGCAGATTCGAGGGTAAACCATACGCGGAACAAGTCTGCCCCTGCGGCTTGATGGAGGTAGAAACAGTCTCTCATGCCTTGTTACGCTGCCATTTCTACGGGGATATACGCTCCGGATTTATTACCCCTGCTATGCAAAAATCTCCAAATGAATCCGAACTTCAATGTCTAAAATCCCTGGTAGAGGACAAGAATCCTGAGATCACGTTAAGGGTAGCCAAATTCTGTGCGACTGCCATAAAACTTAGGGAACAAGCTGTGTTATCATAATGATTAAGGCCTTAAATGATAATTTTAGGTTATATTTTAGTGACTAAGTTTTAATTTATATATATTTTAAACTGTTGCTATGTCTGCATTGTCTCTGTTATACCTAATTGCAAATTCAAATGTATCCTTATCATGTTTTATGACTTCCTTGATATTGTATGTGGGCTGGAACTGGTCTGTGACCGAAATAATAAATTCATTCATTCATTCTATTAAACTAATTGCTTCAGTGATTAACTGATTAAAGCTTGCAATCCTTATTCATTAATGTGTGCAATTACTTCTTTACTCACGGGTTCAAAATACGAAGTTCCTTTGAAACAGTTACCCCCCGCGCTCGCCCCATGAAATACTCTTTGTTACTGACAACGATATTGACAAGCCCTCTATGAGACCAGCGGGTATGGGGCAGTATATAAATTTAATAAATAAAATCATTTTAATTATTTTGCTTTTTCACTGCAGCACTACATTGTCGCACATCTAGGGGAGGGAGGGAAGGAGATCCTCTCAGATGCAAAAACCCTTTGAAAATTGTCCAGTCAGAGAACACCTCCTTTGAATAAATGTTTTTCACTTTGTTGACGTAGCTATTCTCAGTTCGTATTTCTACTTGAGTTCACTTTCTACCTTTGCCCTAGAAACGACATGGTGCTTGTTGTCTCGAAATCCCTACACTAATTATATGTTACCTCAGCCTGGTATGATTCCAGGTCATCGTTCCGTTTTTAACAACAGCAACAACAAAAATTGTGGAACCTCAGGTAAGCCACACAGCCTTGGACACAGACGGCCTTGAAAGCATACGCATCCCTCCAATAGGTGTCTAATTAATGTCAAACTGGTGACAATTCCATGCTGCTTGCGCCACTTGACCAGTGCCAACTTTTATTTCTCCAGCCAGCATGTCAAGCTGCTTATCTTCTCCAGATTACCAGCTGGGGCTCCCCTTCAAATGCACATTCCCACCCCGCTCAGTCGAAAAAGAAGCAGCTTATTTTCAAACCATTCCGCTGCTCCCCAGCTTTATCCTAGAAAAGAGATCTGGATATTTCCCCTGCCTTGTGGAAGTCTGACCAAAGTGATGGTGCCTCCCTTCTGGCTAGTAAGGACAAGTTGTGATCTGCAACAGGAATTTGTTCCTCCTCCAGAAAGGACAGTCCCTTGAATACCACAAATAAATGTTGATTTCTGAAATGCAAATCGGCAACAACAACAACAACAACAACAACAACAACAACAACAACAACAATAATAATAATAATAATAATATATTATTTGTACCCCGCCCATCTGGCTGGGTCCCCCCAGCCACTCTGGGCGGCCTCCAACAGATATTAAAATACATTAAAATATCACAGGTTAAAAACTTCCCTAAACAGGGCTGCCTTGAGGTATTTTCTGAATGTCAGATAGTTGTTTATCGCTCTGACCTCTGATGGGAGGGCGTTCCACAGGGCGGGCGCCACTACCGAGAAGGCCCTCTGCCTGGTTCCCTGTAGCTTTGCTTCTCGCAGTGAGGGAACCGCCAGAAGGCCCTCGGCGCTGGATCTCAGTGTCTGGGCTGAACAATGGGGGTGGAGACGCTCCTTCAGGTATACAGGACCGAGGCCGTTTAGGGTCAGCATCAACACTTTGAATTGTGCTCGGAAACGTACTGGGAGCCAATGTAGTTCTCTCAGGACCGGTGTTATGTGGTCCCAGCGGCCACTCCCAGTCACCAGTCTAGCTGCCGCATTCTGGATTAATTGCAGTTTCCGGGTCACCCACTAGGTGTTTACCCTCACTAGGGTTTAGGGTTGCCATGTTTCAAAACGTAAAAACCAGGACACTCTGAAAGTTGTTGAGCTTTGGAAAACCACCCAAAGTGTTGAGCTAGGAATGTATGACAGCCCTACTAGGTTAGACAGATGGGTACTAGCGAGGGTAAATGACCGTCTATATTTAGGTATTTGTAATTTTGACAAATAATTTGCTGGGGTGAATCCTCTCCCATTAATTTTTATTGCTGGGTGTTTATTCATCTCGCTCACGTGGGATTGCAGTTCCACATCCCAAATTCGTTGGCAGATTATTGCTCTAGCTTTCTCATAACCTACAGCTCTCAGGGCCTGTGGGGAAAACCCCAGGACTCTTAGCTTTTCATGCAATGTAGCTTTCCATTTGGATTGGTAGGAATCCAGTAGGATTAAGGGTGCCAACCCAGCAGGGAAAAATATAAATTTTAACCAATAATGGATCTTCAGAATCCATATCCGAGCGCTAACAGGGATTTGCCCGACCTTGTGTGTTAGACACACAAGAAGGGGTCCCTAACAGGCAGCGATAGAACTTAGTTTGGAATGATTCTAAAGGTAAAGGTAAAGGGACCCCTGACCATTAAGTCCAGTCGTGTCCGACTCTGGGGTTGCGGCGCTCATCTCGCTTTATTGGCCGAGATCCGGCGTACAGCTTCCGGGTCATGTGGCCAGCATGACTAAGCCGCTTCTGGCGAACCAGAGCAGCGCACGGAAACGCCGTTTACCTTCCCGCCAGAGCGGTTCCTATTTATCTACTTGCACTTTGACGTGCTTTCGAACTGCTAGGTGGGCAGGAGCAGGGACCAAGCAACGGGAGCTCACCCCGCCGCAGGGATTCGAACCGCCGACCTTCTGATCAGCAAGCCCTAGGCTCTGTGGTTTAACCCACAGCACCACCTGGGTCCTTTAATGATTCTAAGGGAGCAAGATTTAAGAAGCTGCAGATCTGAGAGCCATATGTCAGTTGTGTTTTTGCAGCAAAGACCTGGGAAGCTGCAGGAATATATTGGCCCCCTTTTCCATAGAAAAACCTTATAATAGCTTTGGTAGATCTTTGGGCATTTGCAATAGTATTTTTAACTTGGTAATGCCACGAGCCCTTTTCCTGGAAGGTTATACCCAGGTATTTAAAAGATGATACCTGTTCAATAGGTTGATTGTCAATTCTCCATTCGTGTACAGATGGGTACTGTTCTTTCCAATGATGTTCTACTCAGAGTATCCCCACTGAGAGGAATGGACCCAACCTCCTTCATTCCTGTAAGCACCCTCCCCCCTAGCTCCAAAACCTGGAGGAATTACATTCAGTGAACCATTCCGTACCTTTCCCACAATGACCAAGACATTAGGTTTAGAGTCCCTGACCCTTTAAATCTTTAACAATAATTAATAGGGGAATGACGGCTAATATTTGTATTAGGTCTTAAGAAGTGCTGTAAAAAAGGACACCTTATGTAAGCGAGGGGGGCAGCATTAGCATTCCCCTGTGTGATTTGGGTTAGTGAACACGTTAATGCTTTACTCAGACTTTGTTCTCTCCATGACCACAGGTCCATTTCGACGCTCGCAAGGCCTCTTTTGCATTTGCCTGGGCTCAACGCACACCTCTGTTCCGGGAGAAGGGAGGCGCCATGTTCTTGCAACACCATGGCAAGGGGAAATGTCGGTCCCCTCGGTCCCAGCAGAATCATACTGGATTCTCCTTTCCCCAGTGTTAGAAAACACAAAGCTTGGGAGTTGGCAATGGCCCAGTTGAGGAAAAAGCATCATCCCTGTGAATTCAGAGTGGTGAACTTAGCAAGATCGAAACTGACAGCAGAGATCCCAAGGATGTCAAATTCTCCCACTGTTATTCATGTTCACTATTGTAAAGTGAAGGGACGCGGGTGGTGCTGTGGGTTAAACCACAGAGCCTAGGGCTTGTCGATCAGAAGGTCGGCGCTTCGAATCCCCGCGACGGGGTGAGCTCCTGTTGCTTGGTCCCTGCTCCTGCCAACCTAGCAGTTCGAAAGCACGTCAAAGTGCAAGTAGATAAATAGGTACTGCTCCGGTGGGAAGGTAAACGGCGTTTCCGTGTGCTGCTCTGGTTCACCAGAAGAGGCTTAGTCGTGCTGGCCACATGACCTGGAAGCTGTATGCCTATACAATTCCTGTCTCTGCTCTGTGCTGGAGCACCTCTCCGTTTCCTCCTCTTCACCATCCTTCACCAGCAATCCAGGACTTTCCACCTTGTCCTCTTCTCTGGGGTGTGTTTCCCTGGGGTCACTCGACTTCTACTACTCTTCATCCAGCCAGTCCCTGACATCCAGTCATTACAGAGCAAGTATCAACATTTCCAAACTGCTAGTCCACATTGATTCCACCTTCCTATTTTTGGAAGCAACTAAGATGTCTCAAGACCAGCTCAGGATCTGGATTTCCTCTTTGACCATGTTTCCATGGGACAAAAAGTGTCCTCAGATTGCCTAGTGCAAGACGTGTTCCTGGGAGGCTATCAGGTGTATTTAGTCAGCAATGAGAAAGGGGAAAGCTTATGGGGTTTCCACTGGCAGATGGAATAAGTTGGGGAAAATATCTCTCTCATCATTGTGTGGCTTGTTTATGAGGCCAGAAAGCCGCTGGCATCACAGGTCCCTGTGATGCTGGAACTGCTGAGGAGGTGGAGTTTCTGAGGAGAAATCCTCTCTCAGTCCAACATGGCCTCTCTTCCCCTGAGGATGCTGAGTCAAGAGTCCTGGGTTATGGCCCCTAGTAGAACACCGATTCTGAAGGTCATAGAATCATAGAATCATAGAGTTGGAAGAGACCACAAGGGCCATCCAGTCCAACCCCCTGCCAAGCAGGAAACGCCATCAAAGCATTCCTGACAGGTGACTGTCAAGCCTCTGCTTAAAGACCTCCAAAGAAGGAGACTCCACCACACTCCTTGGCAGCAAATTCCACTGTCGAACAGCTCTTACTGTCAGGAAGTTCTTCCTAATGTTTAGGTGGAATCTTCTTTCTTGTAGTTTGAATCCATTGCTCCGTGTCCGCTTCTCTGGAGCAGCAGAAAACAACTTTTCTCCCTCCTATATATGACATCCTTTTATATATTTGAACATGGTTATCATATCACCCCTTAACCTTCTCTTCTCCAGGCTGAACATACCCAGCTCCCTAAGCCATTCCTCATAAGGCATCGTTTCCAGGCCTTTGACCATTTTGGTTGCCCTCCTCTGGACACGTTCCAGCTTGTCAGTATCCTTCTTGAACTGTGGTGCCCAGAACTGGACACAGTATTCCAGGTGAGGTCTGACCAGAGCGGAATACAGTGGTACTATTACTTCCCTTGATCTAGATGCTATACTCCTATTGATGCAGCCCAGAATTGCATTGGCTTTTTTAGCTGCTGCATCACACTGTTGACTCATGTCAAGTTTGTGGTCTACCAAGACTCCTAGATCCTTTTCACTTGTATCGGCTACTGTTCAGGCACATTAACACAACACAAGCCCTGGTTGTCCATGGGGGTCTGTAATGAAAGCTGCTGCTTAGCGAAGATATCCAGGAGACCTGTTCACAACTCCTGTCCCCCAATCCCACATTTCCAACATCCCATAGTCAAAAACATGGATGTGCTGGTGGTGCCCCTGTTCTCATACCAACATGGGACCTGCCCCCCTCTGTGATAACAGAAAGTTGAAGTCTCTTCACTATGATAGGCCTGTTCAGGTGCAATGACTGAACAGGGAAGGACAATCCAAGGAGAGGACATAGCGCTGCACATGGAAGCTCTGCCTGTCATCTCCCCGCCTGCTCTACCCCAACCTTCCCACAGGAAGGTCCACAGGGGAGGTTGCGACATGCTTGTTTGTTTGAACAGGCTTCAGATGCTTCCTTGCAATGGGGAATCCTGACTGCAGGGAGGCTTCTGAGCACATTCAACGAAGCACACTTAGAAACCCCCTTCAGATCTTCTTGCACGATGCAAGAAGGTCAAGGAGGGGTCAAGGAGGGATGGGACATTGCCTTTCCCAGCATTCTTAGGGCTCCCAGTTTCCAGAGGCTACTGGGCAAATCCAGCCGCACATGCTTCATAGCTTCCTTCAGACTCAGGAGTGGTGGGGCGGGGCCGGGGGGTTGTTCTCCTGCTGCCATTCCCTGTCCAGGCACAATACCTGAAGAGAGTTGATGAACACAGCAGATGCTCTGTTCATTTACTCTGCAATAGCCTATCCTTCACTGATCAAAACGCCAAAAGGCTGGTTGTTCGTCTGGTAAAAATACACTAGGAAAAAAACCCATAATTGTCCCTCAATCTGTTGTCGACAATTCAAAATATACCTCAGCAGCTGCAGCGTGTGAAGTGACAGACTGCGCACAGGCAGGGTGCCTTAGTGCTCATGCGCACGCGTGTCTGTCTATGCATGTGCTGTGGAGATACGCGTTGCCGTCTCTCTGACACAAGGAGTGGAACTTCTAGAGAATAGCAACACCAGAAAAAAACAGAGTAACAACATTTCAACGAGGCATCCCCAAAAGGCAATGCTTCCATCAATCAACAGGGACAGCAGTTTATCATGGACACTTACCAGAAAACTGTTAGAACACTGGCAATGTAGCTCAGGTGAACCTTCTCCATTTCCCCCCAGGAGGGACATGAATTTTCTGTTGGAGCTCTGTTGCCGCCCAAGACAGCCTGAATATTCTTCACCAGTAAGTGAGGGCAGCTTGAGTAGGAATGATAGTGGAAGCTGGCATGTAGGTGCAGCAAGCGCTGAGGTCTCAGTAGAGCTGGCAAGTCATGCCATGTCAAGCTACAGCATGGTCTATGGCAGTGATGGCTAACCTTGACACTCCAGATGTTTTGGGACTACAACTCCCATCATCCCTGACCACTGACCCTGTTAGCTAGGGATGATGGGAGTTGTAGTTCCAAAACATCTGGGGTGTCAAGGTTAGCCATCACTGGTCTATGGTGTCTTGTCCTTCAGCTTCTTGAGCACTGAGGTGTTTATATCCCAAACATGCTGATGTATAGACACCAGTACACAGGCAAGCAAGATAACATGGATCTTTGGTCATGGATCATACTGAATTCTAAGTAGTAATAGCAAGACCTTGGAAATGGGACATTTGAATGTTGCCATTGGCTATATGTCAACAGATTTTGAAACTTGATTCATGCACCAAGACTAAGTCTGAGCTCCAAATTTTGGGATAAATTACCAAAGATTCCAATCCGATTTGTTTGTTTGGCAGATTTATATCCCACCATTCGGAAAAGAAAAGAAGGAACACCTCATGGTGGCATACGAAATTGGATTCGCAACTATAAGGCAGCCATTTTACAAACAAAAAATACATAATAAACACACTGTTGGTGTAAACAAAACAAAAAATCAGGAGCCAGCAATGTCATTCACACACCTATGCCCATCATATGATGTCCCAAGAGATTTTTAGTCATAGCTGAAGAAGTAAGCTGACTTCACTGAAAAGCACTGCATCTGAGGTCGTGTGAAATATCTGTGGCGTTGGAATCATGGTGGCTCAATAACACAAGCAAGTCCACGTCTGTCCAGGGAAGGCTGAGCAGCTGGGAAAGAGCCTTCGCTTCAATCAACGTTCAGTTCACAACAAGCCACCCAAATGAAGGAGAGCTGTGTGTGTGATGGCCTGGGATTCAGACTCAGATGCTGAACCTGAGGGATCCCAGCCTGCACAGGATTCCCCGCCTCCAAAATCAGCAGAGCCGGGGCTAGGGCTTGAGTCTGAAGGGTCCTCACCTGTGCTGGATGGATCCTCAGGTGCAGGCATCTGCTGAGTCTGCTCTGGCTCCTGATGGGATGGAGGACCCATTGCCTGCAGGTGCTCCACTCCCAGCCCCGTCAGGGGAAGCTGAGGTTGCCGCTGGGTCCGGTAACCCTCCAGCCTCTCCTGAGCTGCAGAGGCTCAGGGCAGAGAGGCGAAGGGAACTGAGTTCCCGCAGGAGTGCTCGCCTACAGGCCAGGAGAGGCAAGTCACCAGAGGATCTATGCCTCGGGGCAGATAAAAGCCGTCCAGCCCCAGCCCCAAGTTGCAGGAGCAACATTGTTGGTGACCAGTTCTTGCCAGGGTTCCTGCTTGAAACCTGTCCTGCTTTCCTGCCTGAGCTCCTGACCTGCCCTGGTTCCCTGCTTGCCTACCTGTTCCCAACTTTGCCTGACTCCCTGCCCTGCACCCAGCTTCAGTGACTACGGACTGCCTTTACGTTGTACCTCTGACCACGGACCTGACTTGGACCTCGCCTTTCGGGTAACCCACGGGACCAGCACAGTGTGGCCAGCTTTGTGTTCATTTGCTTTTTGAATTAAAATTATAGCAGCCATGAGGGAGGAAGTTCTTCTGTACTATAGTCTTGATGAACCACACACCCAAGCTGCTATTTGCCCTGCAAAGGGAAGATACTAATGTCCTAGAATCATAGAATCATAGAGTTGGAAGAGACCACAAGGGCCATCCAGTCCAACCCCCTGCCAAGCAGGAACACCATCAAAGCATTCTTGACAGATGGCTGTCAAGCCTCTGCTTAAAGACCTCCAAAGAAGGAGACTCCACCACACTCCTTGACAGCAAATTCCACTGTCGAACAGCTCTTACTGTCAAGAAATTCTTCCTAATGTTTAGGTGGAATCTTCTTTCTTGTAGTTTGAATCCATTGCTCCGTGTCCGCTTCTCTGGAGCAGTAGAAAACAACCTTTCTCCCTCCTCTATATGACATCCTTTTATATATTTGAACATGGCTATCATATCACCCCTTAACCTTCTCTTCTCCAGGCTAAACATACCCAGCTCCCTAAGCCGTTCCTCATAAGGCATCGTTTCCAAGCCTTTGACCATTTTGGTTGCCCTCTTCTGGACACGTTCCAGCTTGTCAGTATCCTTCTTGAATTGTGGTGCCCAGAATTGGACACAGTATTCCAGGTGGGGTCTGACCAGTGAGGAATACAGTGGTAATATTACTTCCCTTGATCTAGATGCTATACTCCTATTGATGCAGCCCAGAATTGCATTGGCTTTTTTAGCTGCTGCATCACACTGCTGACTCGTGTCAAGTTTGTGGTCTACCAAGACTCCTGGATCCTTTTCACTTGTACTGCTCTCAAGCCAGGTGTCACCCATCCTGTATTTGTGCCTTCCATTTTTTTTTGCCCAAGTGTAGTACTTTACATTTCTCCCTGTTAAAATTCATCCTTTTTGCCTTGGTCCAGTTCTCTAATCTGTTAAGGTCATTTTGAAGTGTGATCCTGTCCTCTGGGGTATTAGCCACCCCTCCCAATTTGGTGCCATCTAAAAACTTGATCAGGATGCCCTCAAGCCCATCATCCAAGTCACTGATAAAGATGTTGAATAAGACTGGGGCCAAGACAGAACCCTGTGGCACCCCACTAGTCACACCTCATCCAAATCTCTCTCTCTCTCTGTTTGCTAACAATTTAAAAACCACCTATGATCCTCAACCAGCCTTCCCACAACCAAGTTCCCTCCAGACACTTTCAACCAGACCCTCCAAGTGTCCCTATTTTCCAGGGACAGTCCTGGATTTACAGAAGCCGTCCCGGTTTCTGATGTGATCCTGGAATGACCCGCTTTTCCTTTGGCTGTCCCTATTCTCATCGGAGAAATGTTGGAGGGTATGCAAACTACAACACCCATAAATCCCAGCCAGCTCAGCAGTGATCACAGACCATGGGAGTTGTGATTGATTTATTTGCTATCAGAAATGTATCTCACAATTTCACACACATACACACACACACACCCCAAAGCCATTCACATCAATTATGTACACACGATAGAAACCACACAAGCTGTTAAAATCACAGATCACCAGCTATTACAGAAAAGAAGTTCTCCCTGTTGTCTTTGAACGCCTGGCAGCACAGAAAAAGTTTCAGTAAGCATTTAGTGGTCCCAGAAGAAGCTGGCAGAGTCTCTATTGGGTGAGCAATGGCATTCCAGAGGGCTGGACCAGTGATGCTAAACACCCCATTTTGCATCGCTGTCCACTGAGCCTCCCCAAATCAGTAATCCAAAGCATTACTGAAGGGTACCAGGTTAGAGGAGGCTATCCTAAATATATATATCCCACATCATAACTGATTTGGCCCTTAGATCATTTATGAATGATCCATGAGCTGGGGATCAGATTCATCTTTGAAAAAAACCCTGAAACCTCTTTGCTGACAAAAAAATTCTTCCCTGATTCTTCTTAAGCCACTCTGGACCATCCAGAGTGGACCATCCATACATACAAACTGAGAAAGAATCAAATCTCTTGAAATGCAATCGCTCGTTCTCCAAAATGCACGGGATTGTAAAGCTACCCAGTGTTCTCGCCAGTACTTTTTTTCTGGGGGGGGGGGACACAGGGGTATGCATACCCCTAAACATCTTGTGAATCTTTGTACTTTTGTCCATTTACTGTATTTATTTTCCCCGAATTGAACTATAAAATTGTGATTTCCTTGAGTCAAAATGAGAGTACCCCTAAACATTTTTTTTAGAAAAAAAAAAGCACTGGTTCTCGCCATGCGCCAATTTGCTTTCAGCAGAACCATATTGCAACTGGTAGCCTGCACATCAAAGACATTTTCATTTGTTGTGGGGAAACAGGGGGACTAATGGGCGAGCATGTTCCCCTGATATAAAATAAAGGCGAGGCACGGAGCTATAAAATAGTATGACCTCATAAATTATTGCAGAAACGTCCACGTTAGGAAGAAATACAACATATATATTTTTCCCCCTTCAGAGGATAACACACCTGTGTTTTGGATAATTCACAAATCAGAATCATAGAATCATAGAGTTGGAAGAGACCACAAGGGCCATCCAGTCCAACCCCCTGCCAAGCAGGAAACACCATCAAAGCATTCCTGACAGGTGGCTGTCAAGCCTCTGCTTAAAGACCTCCAAAGAAGGAGACTCCACCACACTCCTTGGCAGCAAATTCCACTGTCGAACAGCTCTTACTGTCAGGAAGTTCTTCCTAATGTTTAGGTGGAATCTTCTTTCTTGTAGTTTGAATCCATTGCTCCATGTCCACTTCTCTGGAGCAGCAGAAAACAACCTTTCTCCCTCCTCTATGTGACATGGCTATCCTATCACCCCTTAACCTTCTCTTCTCCAGGCTAAACATACCCAGCTCCCTAAGCCGTTCCTCATAAGGCATCGTTTCCAGGCCTTTGACCATTTTGGTTGCCCTCCTCTGGACACGTTCCAGCTTGTCAATATCCTTCTTGAACTGTGGTGCCCAGAACTGGACACAGTATTCCAGGTGAGGTCTGACCAGAGCGGAATACAGTGGTAGACCTGGCCTGCCAGATGTTTGCTCTCCACCGCACACAGAGTACAGTAGGAGTGGGGTGGGGTGGAGGAAGGAGAGGGTGAGTGTCCAGCAGAAAGTGGGATGGGGGCCAAGACAGACCTGGGGTTTTGCAAAGGGGTGACATGATGGCTCACCAGAGAGCAGCCCAGGCAATTTGGAGGAAGCAATATTGACTGCATTGTTACAGGCATATGTCTCAAATACCGGTATGTAGCTTGCTAATAAGAAAAGCACAGCACACTGGCCATGGATCTGCAGCTTGTGCATGCTGTTTTTGCAGGCATGGGAGGCAATAGACACTTACAGGGCTCACGACAGCAGCCAGAACCACAACAGCCAGAGATTCTCTTCTGTTGACCAAACACGAACAGAAGGTTCAGAGCCCAAGGATTTATACTTGACCTGGCAGGGCCGGATTAAGACCTTTAGAGACCCTAAGCCAGGGGCCAGCAACCCTTTCAGCCATGGGCCGGTCCACCATCCCTCAGACCATGTGGTGGGCCGGACTATATTTTGAAAAAAAATAAATGAACAAATTCCTATGCCCCACAAATAACCCAGAGATGCATTTTAAATAAAAGGACACATTCTACTCATGTAAAAACACGCTGATTCCCGGACCCTCCGTGGGCCGGATTTAGAAGGAGATTGGGCTGGATCCGGCCCCCGGGCCTTAGTTTGCCTGCCCATGGTTTAGGGCTTTAAAGGTCAGCACCAACACTTTGAATTGTGCTTGGAAACGTACTGGGAATACAAGAGAAGACTGCATCAAGCAAGAAACAGAACATTGCTTCTTCTTCAAGCAATAGAAAACCTTACCACCACTGCTTTAGTTAAGGGCTGTAGGGAAGGAATTTGTCGCTTTGGTGTGTGCTTTGTACAATGCTTGGTTCAAACTTGCTGCTGTTTCAAATTTGTGTTGACCGGGATCCGGCACAAAGTATCTTGATCCTCTTGAAGACAGGTGCGAATTTTGCCTTTGTTTGGTGGCCTTAGGCAAGCCACTGTCTCCCAGCCTTAGTTTTCCACCTGCAGTATGAGGATAATAATGGTACCAGTGTGGTATAGTGGTTAGAGTATGAACTGGAACCAGGGAGACCCAGGTTCAAGTCCCAAAACAACCATGAGCCTCATTGGGTGACCTTGGGCTAGTCACTATCAGCTAACCTACCATCTGGGGTAACATTTTGGGTTGGTGATGGTGTAGGGTGCATGTGGAAGAAACCCTGTACACCACTACCTCAAGAAAACAAATGAAAACTGATTTACCTTACAGCAGGGATAGCCAATGTGGTGTGCTCCCAGAAGTTAATAAACCACAACTCCCATCATTGGCCATGACCATTGGCCATGATGTCCAGGTCTCCATGATGGGAGTTGGAGTCCAACATTTCCACGCAAAGGGAATCGTGTGTGTTTAGAGTGATTATAGCACTTAAGGAATTCTGAATCTCAACACAGCAATAACTTCCATTGCTTGCAATGGAACAGGACTGCAACCAAAGAGAGCAGCAGCTGTATTTTTCTTTCTGTCTGATGTCCACAAACACACACACTTCTGCCTATGATAAATGGATGCCATTTGGGTTGGGGGTGTTTCTGTAAGCAAGCAGCGCCGTGTGGCCGTTCTGTAGTGCAGAGATCTCCAGAAATCCAGTACCGAGGAAAGACTGTGGAGTGCTTGGGTCAACTAAGGGCAACAGGAGAGGGATAAGACCTGTAATGTTTGCAGAGAGGAAATGATTCGGGGAGGAAAAACATCCTTGTTGTGGGTCCCCCTCCCCTCGCTAGATCCAAAGGATAACAGCAGCAATGCAATCTTCCCGGTGCTGCAGACAGAGCGTCAGTCAGTAGGGAAAATCGGATGCACGCATGAACATCTGCTCCCAACCCCTTGAAAACTAACCATGCAGCAGCGTGGGAGAAACATCTGTGCAGAGCAAAGTCAACGTCAACTCCTGCAATTCAGGCAGGTTGAGTGAAGACAAAGGACAGCTTTGAAAACACCGGCGGGGTGACTTCCTTTCGCCAACAACAACGCATGGGCAGCAGGCAGCCATAGCTTTGAGGCTAAGATGTCCACGGACATCTCATGAGTAGGGTCCGAAAGTTTGCAACCCTCTCCTGTGCCTTAACTCAGTATTAAACATGGAAACACGTCGGAGAGCCTAACCGTGCACTTGAATTCTTCGTATTTGTTGCAACGGCAAGCATTTGATAAATAATAGTATTTGTTTTTCTGGCGTATTAAATATTTAGCAGCACCCTTTTTGCCATCTGTTTGCAGGGAGGCTGAGAAAGGAAGGAAGGGAAAGTCTGAAACTCTTAGGCTCAAACACTACAAATTACTTGAACTCCCAGGGCTTTTCCTCCTGCATTTTTTTTTAAAAGCTCAGGTCAGTGAGGCCAGGCTGTGAGTCACAGATGATAAAAAGAGGGCAGGGAGAGACTTAACCCTTTCCCCCATTGCCATTTTTCAGCTCAGCATCAGCCTTCCAAAGCTCCTTTTTCAGAGCGGAACGATCAGGGGATATACAAGGAGATGATGATGATGATGAAGAGCTTGGCTTTGATATCCCGCTTTATCACTACCCAAAGGAGTCTCAAAGCGGCTCACATTCTCCTTTCCCTTCCTCCCCCACAACAAACACTCTGTGAGGTGAGTGGGGCTGAGAGACTTCAGAGAAGTGTGACTAGCCCAAGGTCACCCAGCAGCTGCATGTGGAGGAGCAGAGACGCGAACCCGGTTCACCAGATTACGAGACTACCGCTCTTAACCACTACACAACACTGATGATGATATTCTTATTTATACCCCGCCCATCCGGCTGGGTTTCCCCAGCAACTCTGGATGGCTTACAGCATATATCTAAACATAACAGAACATCAACCATTAAAAACTTCCTGATACAGGGCTGCCTTCAGATGTCTTCTAAAAGTTATGTAGTTCTTTATCTCCTTGGCATCTGAAGGGAGGGTGTTCCACAGGGAGGGTGCCACTACCGAGAGCATCAGGATTGCCTTGTGGGGCATAGGAATTCGTTCATTTATTTATTTATTTCAAAATATAGTCCGGCCTCCCACAAGGTCTGAGGGACAGTGGACCAGCCCCCTGCTGAAAAAGTTTGCTGGCCCCTGTCCTAAACGGCCTCATCCCAGTATACCTGAAGGAGCGTCTCCACCCCCATTGTTCAGCCCGGACACTGAGGTCCAGCTCCGAGGGCCTTCTGGCGGTTCCCTCAATGCGAGAAGTGAGGTTACAGGGAACCAGGCAGAGGGTCTTCTCGGTAGTGGCGCCCACCCTGTGGAACGCCCTCCCTTCAGATGTCAAGGAAATAAACAACTATCTGACTTTTGGAAGACATCTGAAGGCAGCCCTGTTTAGGGAAGTTTTTAATGTTTGATGTTTTATCGTGTTTTTAATATTGTGTTGGAAGCTGCCCAGAGTGGTTGGGGAAACCCAGCCAGATGGGTGGGGTATAAATAGTAAATTATTATATATATATTATATATTCCATCCAAAGCTTTGGGTGACATTACAAACTGGGAGGGCACTTCCAGTGACAGTTGGTTCTGTACTGCATGCTTGCTTCCTGCCTGATCAACTTGTATATATTTGAAAATGAAGGAAGTTTTTGAGAAAGGAAGGAGGGGTAGGCAAATTCTAATTGGACATACTGATGCAGAAGCACAAAAATGTCATCGCCATACCAGGGGCTGTTCACAGAAGCATCATAATCAATGCCCAGTGGGAATATAGCCTCTGTTCTGCTCTGCACTGGTGAGATGTCTCATCTGGGATGTTTCAAGAAGCATGCTGGCAAATGGGAGGGATTTGGGAGAACTATAAGGGCAATATGCAGTCTAGAAAGGAAGCCATGGAGAGAAAGGCTTGAGAAGCTGGATGTGGATCAGAGGAGAGACAACTGGGAACGAACAGGAGGACAGAATTAAAGAAGATGTTGGAGAAGAATGATCAGACTTGTGACACCCAAGCAGCATCTGGGTCTCACGCTTTTCTAGCTGCCACAAGTCTGTACTCAGTTCTGCATGCAACATGACTCGGAAAAGGCATGTCTAAAATGGTGGCTTCTTCTTCCCTTCTCCCTAGTACAGACTTCCTCAACTTGGAGGCCATCTCCAGATGTTTTGGACTCCAAGGCCCACCAGAACATGCCAATGGCCAGGGATTAAGGGAGTTGAGGTCCAAAATCTCTGGAGAGCACCAGGGTAAGGGAAGGCTAGTTTAGAACCAGCCTCAGTAGGGTGACATGTATGCATAGAGAGATGGAGCAACCCAGGATGGTGTTTTTCTCCACCAGGAGAGAAACCAGAGAGCAGAGATGGTCCTGCAACAAGCACATGCCCTCAACCAGCCCTCCTCCCCTGTGCCAAAATATCCAATGTCCTCTGCTGGGCTTTGGAAAACCTATTGAGGAAGAGGTTGTTGCTACTGCAAATGAAGGACCTTCATTGGCATCTGTGCAGTGGTGGGCTCCTACGCCAAGTAAACGCAGACACCAACCTCAACACAGCAATTTACATGCGGTGGGGTAATAGCTGTCAACCCTCCCTTTTTTTGCGGGAAGCTCCCTTATTCCAATGCCGTTTCCCACTGCTATCCCGGATTATTGATATCCCTTAAATTTCCCAGATTTCAAAGGAAGCAGCTCCTCTCCCTCCCTGCCGGCCAGGGAGGCTCCTCAGCTGCGTTGCTCAGCTGCCAATAAGGAGTCTGAGACCGACTGGGGGCGGAGCTTGCATGCCTTGTGCAGCCAGACCCTCACGCCCAACCAGACAGACAGCCTGCCTGCAGTCTATGCGCTCGCTCTTTCGCTCACCCGTTCGCGCGCAGCCTCTGGAGCGCAGGGTGGCGAGGCTCATTGGTGCCATTGCACCGCCCTCATGGCATCCCGAAAGTTTGAAAAAATCCCTTATTTTCAAATCCGAAAGTTTGAAAAAATCCCTTATTTTCAAATCCGAAAGTTGACAGCTATGGGTGGGGTTAGTGAGTGTTGATGTAGTAGTTAAGAATGTCAGTTGGGAAGTAAGTCCTGTACTTTTCACTTCGAGCAAGCCACTCCCTTCATTTCCATCCTCCAAATGAAATACAGCGGTACCTCGGTTTAAGAACAGTCCTGTTAACGAACGCTTCTGACAACGACCTCCGCTAAACCGGAAGTAGGTGTCCTGGTTAGCGCACTTTGCCCCAGAAGACGAACAGAAGCCGAACACCGGCGGCGGGAGGCCTCATTAGAGAAATCGCACACCTCCGTTTAAGAATGCTTTGGTCTAAGAACGGACCTCCGGAACAGATTAAGTTTGTAACCCGAGGTACCACTGTATAGGAGACAGGGTTAAGCAGCCCCACTCTGTCCTGTGAGTCCTCAGCTCTCAAATGCCCCCTTCGCAGAGTAGCTTTCCTCATTGACTGGGCTATCTTCCAAACCCTCCAAGAGTCTCTATTTTCCAGGGACAGTCCCGGATTTACAGAAGCTGTCTTGGTTTCTGATTTGATCCTGGAATGACCCACTTTTCCTTAGGACGTCCGGATTTTCATTGGAGAAATATTGGAGGGTATGGCAGGACATGCTATTTTCATCAGAGAAATGTTGGAGGGTATGGAGTTATGCAACCCCCAAGCCAAGGAGATAAGTAACTATACAACCTTTAGAAGACATCTGAAGGTAGCCCTGTATAGGGAAGTTTTTTTTTTTAATGTTTAATGCTTTATCATGTTTTTCTATATGTTGGAAGCTGCCCAGAGTGGCTGGGGCAACCCAGTCAGATTGGCAGGGTATAAATGATGATGATGATGTTGTTGTTGTTGTTGTTGTTGTTGTTGTTGTTGTTGAATAGGACATCCCTATTTTCATCAACGGCGTTTCCATGCGCTGCTCTGGTTTGCCAGAAGTGGCTTAGTTATGCTGGCCACACGACCCGGAAGCTGTACGCTGACTCCCTCGGCCAATAATGCGAGATGAGTGCCACAACCCCAGAGTCGTCCGCGACTGAACCTAACGGTCAGGGGTCCCTTTACCTTTACTTTCATCAGAGAAAAGTTGAAGGGCATGTAAAACATCTGAGTGTAACACAGTCCTTCATTTTTAATGCAGAGTTAGTCCACCGTGGCTCTCTAGGTATTGCAGAACTACAGTTCCCATCATCCCTTCCCATGGATCCTGCTGCCTGGGGCTGATGGGAGTTGGAGTCTGACTGCATCTGGAGGGACAAAGGCTTAGCCACCCCTGATTTAAGAGCTAAAAACCTGCTGCACTGAATGAAACAAAACAGAGATGGGTGGGGGAAGGCTCCCCCCCTTTAGGGCACCTCCCATTAATTCCATCACTGATGACAATATGCCTTGCCAAGTCAAAAAGAAAAATAAGTAATCCACAGAGAACTAAAAACACCAATTTATTCATTCCCTTCCTGTGTACTGCAGTACTGCTGGAGCCCAGGAAATTGCAGGAGACTTTGGCATTTGATATACCATAAGACTCTCTGAAACAGGATTCCTCTTCATCAAAGGTCAGACAAGGACACTATTAACTGATACTACTATCCCGCACGGACTTAATGGACTTTGAGTTACACTGTAAAATGTTTATGTTTGAACATTAACTTCCATGTTCGTTTCATTGCTGAATTAGTTAAAGCCCACCTAGGTGTTGCATCAGAATTTGCAGACTGCCGTGGGTACGTCTGAGATTTTATTCTGGAAGATTATTAGGTCATTCAGCATCTAAATAACAGGTCTGCATGACTTGTTCTCCATGAAGCCAAACACAGAATATTGGTTGTGCATTATGACCTATTGGGGGCTCAGACACCCAGGGGATAGCCATGTTTTTCTCCCTGGGAACCAGGGACACTGTAGGGAAGAAAAACAATATGGCTGGCTGGGGTCCGTGGGGCATCATCATCATCATCATCATCATCATATATTATTATTATTATTATTATTATTATTATTATTATTAATATTAATATTATTAGTATTATTTTATTATGTATACCCCGCCCATCTGGCTGGGTTTCCACAGCCACTCTGGGCGGCTCCCAACAGAATATTAAAAACGCAATCAAACATTAAAAACTTCCCTAAACAGGGCTGCCTTCAGATGTCTTCTAAAAGTCAGATAGTTGTTTATTTCCTTGACATCTGATGGGAGGGCGTTCCACAGGGTGGGCGCCACTACCAAGAAGGCCCTCTGCCTGGTTGCCTGTAACCTCGCTTCTCGCAGCGAGGGAACCGCCAGAAGGCCCTTAGAGCTGGACCTCAGTGCCCGGGCTGAACATTGAGGTTGGAGACGCTCCTTCAGGTACAGTATACAGGCATATTCTACTTTATTTTTCTTTTAACGTTGGTGAGCTGTTACTCAATTGTTTTGTTTGTGTGAGCTGTGTTTCGTTTGTCTAGCACAGGCACGTCCAACAGGTAGATCGTGATCTACCAGTAGATCACTGGACGTCTGCGGTAGATCATTGGTAGATCATTGGCTCCCCCCAAAGAAGCTGAACAACTGTAGCTCCCCTACAACTTTTTGACCCAAGCCCTCCAAAATGGGCCTTACTTCTTCCTAAAAAAAAGCTCAACAACTTTGACCTGAACCCCAAAAAAGGGGGTAGACCACTGCCAGTTTTTAACTCTGAGCAGATCGCAGTCTCTTGGGAGTTGGCCACCCCTGGCCTAGCACTTAGAGAGCACTTTGGTGAGGTAGTTTGCAAATCTTCTAAATAAATAGTAAATAAAATGAAGCAGAGCCACACCCGACCCACATATTAGTCCAGGAAGTACAGATCAGGCGTGTCTGCTTCGGAAGTCTCATTCGCCCAGTCTCCTTGCCCTGCATCCCTAGAACCAGACCCTTAAGGGTTAAAGGGAGATGATTAAGAGGACCGAGCAGCCAGAAAGTCCCTGTCCAGAATGGACAGTCTTATCCAAGTGGTCAAGGCACTGTTTGTTCAAGAAGAGGAAATATAGGGTTATTGTTCCCTTTCATTACGTGTCCCGGCTCTTTGCTCGCCATCTGAGCCAGGGCCAAAACCAGGACTTTGCCCTCTGATGTGGGACTCTGGGAGAGGCAGAAGCATGGCCCAGGCACGATCGTATTGGACCAGCCACCATATTTCACCAAGCGAGTTTGGGAAATGCATTGCGCCGTGAGTAACACAACAGCCTATTTTTTGCTAAGGGAGAAAAAGAAGAAAGTCATTTTCTATTACATAGGAGGTTAACCACATCAGCCCAGTGGTCCAGGACTACTTGGGTTGAATATAGCAACTTTCACATGGAACTGAATTATAACACGCCTCGGGAGGAAGACCTAGATATTTTAAACATCCGAAAGAAGAAAACTGGCTCTTTTGATCACTTGTTGCAGATCATCTAACAGCCTTTCTTCTTTCCCTTTTTCTTTCTAAGCCCAGAAAAAGAAAGAGGGAAAATAACCCCCCCCCCAAACATCTCCTTCTCAGAAAGCAAAGCTGAAGGAAGCATATTTTTCTTTCCTTCCACAGCCAGCTCATGAACTGTTTTCACACTGCCCTACCTGGGAAGAGTCATGTATAAATATTTGGGTTATTTCCTGAAAATAGGCTAGTCAGTACTAAAAATGGAGCCACAGGGACATAAGACAGTTGGGTTATAGTCCCCTAGTTCACCGCTGCTTGTTTATAAAAGGGGGGATTGGAACAGACCATCACTTTTTGCGGGTAGGGGGGTGTTCCTAATAACTTCCTTTAATTCTATAATGAATCCAAGCCACAGAGATGGGAATCAAGAGGGCAATGGTGTATCAAACAATAATAAAAAAAAGATCCTTAAGTAGGGGGGGGGGGAACCAACCACAAGTATTTCAACTTTTGACTTGCTCAGCTTTTCCCAGTCCCCAAAGAGCACTTTCAGGGCCTTCTGGTGTTTACCATCAAATTTGTCTCGCTGTGTTTCAGGGCGGAGTGACCAACCTTGCTGAAAGATCGAGACATTGGAATGACTAACAGCCTCAGGATCTGTACCAAGTGAGATGGGCAGAAGGCAGGATATACACAGACCACTTCTGCGTTGCTGGCTTCGATGGGAGCCTCCAAAAGGCACCGTGAGGATTTTAAAATGGGGGAGCTGAAGCGCAGTGGGGCTAGCCCATTCTTTCGCAGGCATCCCGTAAAGCTAAGATCCAGATGAGACCGTGCTGAAGGGCAGCAAGCCGAATGTGGGGCAGCCATACAAAGGAGTCTCCGGAGACCTAGCCGTGCACTGTCTGGCCTCAGCTGATCCGGAACCGATCCAAGTCAACCGCAGCCGTTACAAACACAGAGCTGACTCTCAGTGGGAGTTCTGTCTGGATGGCTCCCTGGGATCTAGTGTGCTGGACAGATCAGTTTACATTTTCAAATATTATTCATCATTTATAATAATACGACCCTTTCTGCTATTCTAGCATTTGGAGATATGGCACAAACAAGGACTCCTCTATCTAAGCACAGTGCAAATATATCAGGCGGGGAGTCTTTTCAGTCCCTCTGATTTATTACTGGTCAGGTCTGTTGGCACTTTAGGGTCCATGATGTGCAAAAACTGGCCATTCATGATAACCAGAGGCAGGAACTATAGGGTGTAAAGAGGAGGTACAGTTAGAGAAAAGTCAGGCCAGGTCAAACTTTCCTTCCTTGTGGCCAACAACCATCACTCCAAAAAAAAAAAAAAACGTTAGGCGGCAAATGAATATGCACATGCTTATAAATAATAATAATAATTTTTTTTGTACCCCGCCCATCTGGCCAGGTCCTCCCAGCCATTCTGGGCGGCCTCCAACAGACACCAAAATACATTAAAATATCACAAATTAAAAACTTCCCTAAATAGGGCTGCCTTGAGGTATTTTCTGAATGTCAGATAGTTGTTTATCGCTCTGACCTCTGATGGGAGGGCGTTCCACAGGGCGGGCGCCACTACCGAGAAGGCCCTCTGCCTGGTTCCCTGTAGCTTTGCTTCTCGCAGTGAGGGAACCGCCAGAAGGCCCTCGGCGCTGGATCTCAGTGTCCGGGCTGAACGGTGGGGGTGGAGATGCTCCTTCAGGTATACTGGACCGAGGCAGTTTAGGGCTTTAAAGGTCAGCACCGACACTTTGAATTGTGCTCGGAAACGTCCAGGGATAATAAATAAAAGCCAGAATCAAGGAGACTTTTTAATGCATTGTAACAAGAGATAAATAAAGCAAGCATTAAAAGCAACGGATTAAGCAGGAATAAAATAAAATTATCATCACATCGGTGCAACACATTGGCCTGTTGCAGCTATCTCCCTTGTGTGCAAATCTTGCCATCCCCCCCCCCACTGCAAAAAGAGGCACCCTATAAGTCATTTAAAAAGCCAGCATCTGACAATAGATAATATCTCTTTCCTGGGATGTTTTTTTTAGTCTAATCCCAATAAAGCAGTATCCAGAAACTTAAAGCAGAGTTCCAAGTACAAAGGGCAAGATGAGATGTAATGTGGGAAACCTATCTCAGCGGCTCAACAAAGACATCTTTGCTGGGCCAAAGGATTCCGATGATATCAGCCATCAATCATGGCCGATGGGATAGAGTGAAAACAGAGAGCCGTGAAGGCTTGCCTGAGCTTAGGAAAAGCCAGATTCACTGAATGGGAAGCTCTTCCAGTCCCCAAACCACCTGGAAAACTTTGAACCTATAAGGATTGCTCTATCAGACAGTGTGCTTTCTGGAGACCCACCCATTGCCATTCTGTAAGTTGAGGTAACACAATTAAAAAAAAAGATATCTATCTGAGAAGTTTTCCAGTTTTTAAAAGTGCATAATTAGAGCATTATGGACTCAGGCCACAACTGAAGGAGACCCAACTGATGGAGCACTCGGGGGGAGGTGGGAGAGAACTAGCAAGTTTTTCAAACAACTACTCTGTAGAGATTCCAATTTCACAGTTTGAACATCTTCCCAGCTCTCATGCTTCTGCCTCATACAACATCTGAGGCACTATCTTGCTTAATTGATCTCACTTTAAAACTGTTTCCATGAGAAAGCCGCCTTTTGTGAAAATGCAATTTTAATATGGCTTCCAAGGTTCTAGAAGGAGAGGGCTTGATTATAGCCACATGAGTCTTTCAAGAAAAGTTTGTCTTCAGCATAAATTCCTTCATATTGAATTCATTCACATTGGTCAATCAGCTGTTCATCTGGTCACCATCAGATGATGTCTGATGTCTCTTTCCAGAAACCATAAGCATGGAACCATAAGCATGGGAATTTGAGTAATTAGTTTTTAGGTTTTGCTCTTTAGACTATTGGCCAAGTCTATATATACAATAACCTTTTTAGACCAATACTTGCAAGACACAGAAGAACCATATCACCAGCATATTAAAGAATAGGGGCAATATGAGTTCGTCAGCAGAAGCTCTGTGCAAGAAGTAGGGCGTCTGGCAAGATGAAATGTTTGCAATCATGGATCAATCACCTTAGCACAATGTCGGATTTCTCCCTAAAAGTCTTAGAAGGGAAGGAAATCTCAGCTTGACAGGCTTGGAATGAAATCCTTGAGGAAAAGGGTGAAGAGCTGGATAATAATAAATCAATAATAATAATAATTTATTATTTATACCCCACCCATCTGGCTGGGTTTCCTCAGCCACTCTGGGCAGGTCCCAACAGAATATTAAAACACGATCAAACATTAAAAACTTCCCTATGCAGGGCTGCCTTCAGATGACTTCTAAAACTCAGATAGTTGTTTATTTCCTTGACATCTGATGGGAGGGTGTTCCACAGGGCGGACGCCACTACCGAGAAGGCCCTCTGCCTGGTTCCCTGTAACCTCACTTCTCGCAGGGAGGGAACCGCCAGAAGGCCCTCGGAGCTGGACCTCAGTGTCTGGGCTGAACGATGGGGGTGGAACACACTCTTGTTTACTGAAATCCCATTAGTCAAATAGTGTGAGATCCCCTCTCTGATTTTAGCAAGAGTATTGGTGCAAAGCGGGTTCTCCTTCATGGAGAGCACGTGTTGCAGTGGGGGCCAGCAAGTCACCCCTCTGTTGCTGGGCGGGATCGTATAGATGGCCACTGCTGTGATTGGGTCCTGGGTGTTGTTGGGGAGATTTCTCTGTTGCAATTTGTTGATGGACAGCCCAGTGACTATATACTTCTTGGCTCGCAGCGTGATATTCCTCTTTGCTGCGTGCATCAGATCACCCGCCCCCCTCCCTATTATTAGGCCTCTGTGTATGACCTTGCTATGCCTGTCATGGGGTCGTCTGCTTTTGGGGCAGGGGGCTGGTAGGATTTTTTTCCATTTGGCTGATTGGCTGGTGCCATCTGGTTTTCGCCTACTGCGTAGCAATTAGTCACAACTTGTAAGGTTGGCGGTTAGGCATTGGTTATTAATTTGGTTGGTGGAGGGGTCAGGGTTGGCTGTGGCTGCCCCTCCAATGCTGCTGCTGCGCGGGGAATTCCGTTAAAGGAATCCAGGGGCTCGCCATGCTTTTGTCTGTATCCCCCGGTCGGGGGCCAGGGCCACGCAAGAGCCCCTGGGAGCATTTGGGGAGAGGCGAGGGTCTGACCCCCGGCTCCCATTCTCTCCCCAAAGTGTTTTCCCTTTACTGACAAATGTCAGTTCTGTCCCCAGCGGGACACATAGTCTGAACCAATGCCTAAGCAACCACTCACATATTTTGTATTTTAATAAAGTTGTGGCCAAAATCATGCCAAAAACCTTAAACTTAAATTTCTGTCTGAAGTGTGTTTCATTTGAGGGGTGGTTTGGGACCTTGACATGCAAAGCTCCTGGAGCAGAGATGAAAGGTGTTTGTCTTTGTTAGCGTTACCTCACTTGCACCATAAGCATCTTCTGTCAGCTAAACCAAATGCCACAGCTAAGTCCACAACAGCCACATACAGGGGCTCAGTAGGGGCCCTTAGTACTGGTACAAAAGTTGGGTGCCTCCCCCTCTCTCTGCCAAGAATTGTGACATGGCGGAGTCTGTCGTAGCTTTAAGAAATGTGGTTTATTCACCTATTAACACCTTCAGTCTGCATGGAAGGAGTCCAGATCCTATAGCATGGTCATTTTAAGACCGTGGTTTGTACCCCACAGCGGTGCAGCCGTGAAGTCCAAGGCATCTCTCCCAGCCAAACTTCAGCCAGCCTGCCCAATATGGATCCCAGTCTTTTCTTTCCCCTTCTTCATCCCAGAACACCTTGCTAAAGACTCTCTGTCACCTCACACGTAATTACCCTGTCAACCTTCCAATTTCCCAGTCTCCATATAAGTAGTTACTTTTACAGTAGCTCATGACTGTTCTGTCTGCTAGATATGTTCATGATATGTTCATTATATAATATGTGACTTCTCCAATTTTTTTAAAAAATGAATTCTTATTTTGGTTAACCCTTTAAAATAATGGAAAGGTTAGCAGCTCTTCTTACAGCAGCGGTTTGCATTCCCTCAGGTCTGCCCAAGTTACAGCACCATCTCATCTGACCATAATTTTTTTTTAATAATAAAAAAATACTAATAATGCAAATACTGACTGCATGGTTAACTTCACAAGGAAAGATATATATTCTGCTTCCTATATCGTCCTTTGTTTCTCTCTTGGAAAAAAAGTGTCTTGTCAAAAATGAAATTTTGTCAAAACTTTTAGATTTCTCTCAAAAGTAAAAGTGTGATTTTGATGTTATGCACAAATCATTGTTTTGACACATTTCATCAGCTCATTAAGTTAAAAATGTGGATTTTTTTTTTCCATTTTGACATATCTGTTTCCAGGATTCTTTTATTACTTCATTTTGTGAAATATTTTGACATGCTGTTGCGCTGCAAAAATAAAACTTAATTTTGAGGCACAGTCCCTCATTGTTGAAAAGAAAGGATGCCCATCAAAGGAAAAGAGGGACATACAGTCCCACAAAATATATCTCATGGATTATATAAACTCATGGAACCTGATGCAGTAAAATGGTTATGGGCACAAGCAATAGGTTCATAGTCTATGCTTCAAATAAACTACAGTTTGGACACAGCCAAGGAGTCAACGCTGACATTTTCCTCTGTTCGTGTCCCCTCAATAGTGTATCTTCCAAAACAAAATACTGCTTCCCGTAAGAGGGACAGCTTGTCAGTCATCCATGGCCGGATTTAGGTTTGATGAGGCCCTAGGCTGCTGAAGATAATGGGGCCCTTTATATGGATAAAAGCCCCCCATCCAAACAATGACTATCATAAGTACAGGTAAGACTTTTACTTTATTTTTAAATTATCATCTACAATACTGTTTTATTTATTTTATAGTACAGTCCATTGATTATTGCTTTCATTTTATGGATCAATTGTCTCATTAGATAGTAAAATTCATGTTAAATTGGTGTTTTAGGGGTTGTTTTTAAAAGTCTGGAACGGATTAATCCGTTTTCATTACTTTCTATGGAAAAGCGCGCCTCGGTTTTGGAACGCTTTGGTTTTGGAACGGACTTCCGGGATGGATTAAGTTTGAGAACCAAGGTACCACTGTATATAGAAATGGGCAAACCAGTGATATTTTAGGGAGCAGGCTAGCAGGCGGGGCCCATTACTTACATCATAGGAGCCTACACAACACCAAAAACTGTTGCTGTATGTAGATTTTATTTTATTTGTTTTTTTATCTTATATTTTGGAAATGTACATCCAGGTGTTTTTTTTTCCTTTAAATTTTTTTGGGGCCCCCAAGAGAGTGGGGCCCTAAACTATAGCTTCTTTAGCTTATACGTAAATCCGGCACTGCGGTCATCTATTATCAAGATACTATGTATTATTTTAACCATCCATTGAAGAACAACAGACCCCGGGTTTTTGTCCCATTTTATTGCCTCGTATTCCAATGGTTCTCCACCCTTTGCGTGGTCAGGCGGGGTCCCCCGAACCCCGGGCAGCCCCTGAGGGAAATAACGACACGTGACAACGTTCCATGGGATTAAATTGGCCACAACTTTATTAATATTCAGATGTAGGGAGACCTTGGCTCAGGCATTGGGCGTTTATCCTTCCCAGCCCCCCAGCCGGGGTTCTGGGTACTTTTCAGGGTTATCCAGCATGTGTGAGGAGTGGGCTAGCTCTGGAGAACATATGTTCAAGCAGATAGCCCGCCCCCCTGTTCTCCGCCGCTGGAGGGGGAGGGCAATGACGACCTCTGGGCGTATGGTCAATGCCTCCCCCTAAGACCCCTTTAACGGGAACCCTGGTATCGCCGCCGCGTGGGGTCACCGCCCCACGCCCCCCCCACCATTTTAGGTAGATGACTAAAGGATTCCGCCCAAGGCCTGCAACCGCCAAAGTTGTGACGAATTGCTACGGGAAAGGCGAAACCTGCCAATGCAGGGAAAGTCCTTTCCGGCCCTTCAACAGCGACCTTGTCATAGCAGCGTCTGCGTGCCTGTGTGGCTGTGGAAAATAAAAGGTTAATCTGCATAATAAGCATTAATTGAGGGAGTGGAGGGTGGGGAAGCTCTGAATCCAACGGCCGCTTCCCAGGTATGACTCAACTTCTATTGTGTACTGTATGTTCCCTCCTTCTACCCAGGACCGGTGCTAGGGATTTTGGCGCCCTAGGCGAGGGGGCAGACCACGTGACGTCATTGCGCATGACGTATGGTGCCCCGCCCCCTGCCCGCCGGGCACCCCGCACCGCCGCGATTTTCGCCGCTAGTTGGGGCGGCACCGGGCGGCGGCGGGGGGCGAGGGGCAGGCTGGCCAGCGCCCCCTCCATTTTGGCGCCTCCGCCGCCGCAGTTTTCGCCCAACCTGCTCGCTCCGCCGCTGGTTGGGGCGGCGGCGGGGGGTGGGGGCAGGCTGGCCAGCGCCCCCTCCATTTTGGCGCTCTAGGCAACTGCCTAGTTCGCCTAAATGGACGCGCCGGCCCTGCTTCTACCTGGCCAATCCCCCTGGCAACACCTCCCCAGCCGGGATTGGGTGGCTGCTGGAGTAGGTGGAGACCACAGGTATCCTACCTGGGAAGGCGGTGCCAAACCCAACTGCCAGGAGCTGCAACGTGATCCCAGGGGGCTACTCACGACCACGCAAAATGTGCACCCCATTTGATGTGGGGAACGGTCATTCCCTGGAGTTGGGTTCCTTGCCATGCTCCCCTGAGCATTACGTATGGAAGGGCCTCTCACGCATGGCGTCATTTAAGTTTGCCCGTTTATTTTTTCCAAATAGCTTTAAGTCAATGGGCCTCAGCATGTTTAGCTCTGCATTGGATTGAGGGGTCCATGAACTACATTAGCTCAGTGTGACAAAGAAGAGCAAGGCTGGGGAGGCCTAGCCAGATGAGCGGGGTATAAGCAATAAATTATTATTATTGTTATTATTTACAAGTTTCAAGGGGTAAAACCAAAACTATGGATGATGAAGCTACATGGTGGTTGCTCAAAACTTATGTCAAAAGACAGATTTATGGCCAGCAGGTACCTGCAAATTATGATTTTATCTGGATTTGACTGTCCTCCAGGATATATTATTGACTGTCCTCCATTCCGCTTCTGCAGAATCATGAACTTATTATTTGTCACATTGGTGTTTTTCTCCTCTGCAATAACCATTTCTCAGATCCGGATCATTTCCTTTCTTAAGTTGCGGACTATATAGTGTCAAACAGGCAGGCCATTGTTCATTTCTGCTTTTCTCAAACATTAGTAATGTTGTATGTAATAAAGTATTTGTTTTTTGAAACTACGTGCGTTAGGGGAAAGTGTGCATAAACATGAACATATTCGTTGAAAAGAATATACAAGAAAAATGTTGTATTCGGGGAAATTGCTCACAAATATGTATACATCAGTCAAAACTCCATATGAAAATGTGTTTATTGGGAGAAATTCACATTTTCTTTGCACAAAGAGCTTTTCCTTTTTTTAATTTTTAAATCCTTTATTATGTACTCTTAAAATACACACCCATACATAAACAATAACAAAGACAAAAAACATAAGTATTAAAAATTACATTCAACAACATCCATCCATCTTTATATACAAAGAAAAGAAGACCACAATCCCCTGCACCTCTAATTATACCATATAAGCATACAAAACATGCATTTCCCTTTGATCTTCTAGTCTTTCTATCCGTCCTTTAAAAACACATATCTCTTTCTTCTCTTTCTTTCTTCTTTACTTGTACCTTTTCTAAATCTCTTTTCCCCCTCCCTCCCCCTCCCCCCCTTTGACTTCCCCATGTCATCCTCTCAGGTTATTTACCTATCCTTATGTTGCTACTTTGCCTTCTTTCTAATTTCCCATTCAATCTTTCCTTCATTTGTCCCAAACCATTTTTTATTAAGTTCCAATACAGAGTGTTTAGAAATGGATCCAAGTCTTTACTGTGGGGCATTGTTTCTTTAAATAATCTCTGAATTTTCCCCAAAAGAGCTTTTCCTGCTGGCTGAATTTAAACAATTAAAACTGAGGGTCTCTGCTTTCGGTGCTTGTTTTTAAGCCTATCATTATATGTTTTGATGCTTTCAAATCCCTTTGAGACTTACGTTAAATGCAGTTCAAAACATAATAATAATAATAATAATAATAATAATAATAATAATAATAATAATAATAATAATTAATAATAATATCTGGAGGGCCACAGGTTCCCTAGCCGTGTCCGAGAGAATCCTGGGAGCGAGTGAAAAACTTCTTTCCAATCCAGAAAATGTCTAAGCAGCGACTTTTATAGTAGCTCATGACTGTTGCGCCTACCAGATATGTTTTCTGTGAAAACAAGGAAGTAGACAACCCCGCTGATTTTTCTTTGCTCCTGCCAGGATCAAGTGTTATTATGGGAAGAGGCCACTTTATGCCAGTGGAAGGGGCAGGAGAGTGCAGAGGAATTGCAAGAGGCGATTCCTGACTCCTGAAAGCAACAGAAAACTCTCGTCGTATGCGCACATGCCTGTATCTCTGAAGATGGAACGATATCTGCAAGCGCGTGTTTGCTGAAGACAGAGAATAACTGAGAGGTTTAATTGAAGGAACCCCCTCCCTGCCCACCCCCCTTTTATAAACTTGCAGGATAAAGGGAGTGAATCATCTGGAAATAGATGAGTATCATCACATTCTTATTACCCACTGCTATGTGGTCCAGGAGTGGTCACATGTTAATTATAGGTCTTTAGCAACAGCACCCTGGGCAATTTGCCCAACTGATTTCCTTGCCACATTAATAGCCCAAGGACAAGACTGTACAGAACGCTATTAACCATTTCACAGCCTAGACATTGCCACGACATTCCTATTTTGCAAGGACTAAGAAGCAAACCCCATATTCCTTTCCTGTTTTTTAAAAAAAATAAATGATGTAAAGGCATCAGTTGGGGGCGATTAATCAATGGGTGCACTGATCACAATTTTAAAATGTCACTGTATTTTATTTCAAAATCAGATTGAAATTGTAATTCTGGGCAAACGTACATGGAAGGAGCGGGACTTTTCAGTGAGCGCGCATGCAATTTACAATCCTATGTGCACGTAGCTTGAGAATAGGTGCCAGTAGAATCAGTGGGGCTTATCTTGCATGATTGTGGATATAGGGCAGTGGTGGCTAACCTTGGCACGCCAGATGTTTTGGAACTACAACTCCCATCATCCCTAGCTAACAGAACCAGTGGTCAGGGATGGTGGGAGTTGTAGTCCCAAAACATCTGGAGTGCCAAGGTTAGCCACCACTGAATAGGGTAACGGTAAAGGAAAAGGGACCCCTGACCATTAGGTGCAGTCGCGGACGTCTCTGGGGTTGCAGCGCTCATCTCGCTCTATAGGCCGAGGGAGCCGGCGTTTGTCCCCAGACAGCTTCCGGGTCATGTGGCCAGCATGACTAAGCCACTTCTGGCAAACTAGAGCAGCGCACGGAAATGCCGTTCACCTTCCCGCCGGAGCGGTACCTATTTATCTACTTGCACTGGCGTGCTTTCGAACTACTAGGTTAGCAGGAGCAGGGACCGAGCAACAGGAGCTCAACCCATCGCGGGGATTCGAACTGCCGACCTTCTGATCGGCAAGCCCTGGGCTCTGTGGATGGTTAAGTCCAGTCAAAGGCAACTATGGGGTGCGACACTCATCTCACTTTCAGGCTGAGAGAGCTGGCGTTTGTCCACAGACAGCTTTCCGGGTCATTTGGCCAGCAGGACTAAACCGCTTCTGGCGCAATGGGACAACAGGACGGAAACCAGAGCCAACGGAAACACCGTTTACCTTCCCACTGTAGTGGTACCTATTTATCTACTTGCACTGGTGCGCTTTCAAACTGCTAGGTTGACAGGAGCTGGGACCGAGCAATGGGGGCCCACTCCGTTGCGGGGATTCGAGCCACCATCCTTCCGATCGGCAAGCCCAAGAGGCTCAGTGGTTTAGACCACAGCGCCACCCGCGTCCCTATAGGACAGCACATAGGCAGCGCTATTAAGTAAGGTTGTGAGAGGCCCTTGAATCTGGAGATTTCTGTGACTATTAATCAGATGGCTCTCTACGTGTAAAATGCAGTAAATGGCGTAATGGATCCTTACACCAAAGCACAAGGGTCAAAGCAGCAAATGGCATGGCACGAATCTGTCCATTTTGGTTTCTCATTATTTTTCAGTCTGAAATCCAGCCCCCCTCCCCCTTTCTGGATCAGTATAGTACAATTTTTATTTTTAAAAAGTATGAAGGTTCATCTGGATCTCTCCTAATATATCTATTTTTGCATGTAATTTTGCCTAATATGCACATTTTACAAGCAATTTCCTCTAAAACAACACATTTGGGTCTGTTGTTTTCACTAAACTGAAGCTTTTGGGGACAAATATATTTCACCTAATATATGCTATTTTGCATACATTTTTTGGTTGGAAATCTGCGTTGTAAAATTTTGGGAAAAACATTTTTTTTCAGAGGATCACTATGTTTCAGTTTGTATAGTGGTTCAGGAGATAGGAATTAGGTCACTTTGCATTAAAATATGGACGAAATGAATTTCTCCTCGCAAACCTAATGTTTACACAGGCTTGTGGAAGTGTCCAGGGCATGTACATATTTTAAGGAATCCAAAATGCACAGGGGCAGATTATCAACATTTCAAGTTTGAAAGATATTTAGTGACCTGAAAGAACTAATTAGAATATGAGCTCAGATCCACTTTGCATAAAGCTCAGCTTTAATTCTAAGGAAGGTGTTTTTGAGATTCGAGCAGAGATTCTCCCACTTTTTATCTATCAAACAAAGGAGAGGGAAAAACTAGGCTTGGAACAGAAATAAAAACTTGTGCCCCAGACTATGAACACTTCGAGAAAAAAGTATATTTGCACTGCAGTTAAACGAATCGCTAAGTGTGAAAGGTCATCATATTATGAGATTCAAACAAAGGAAATGGACAAATTTAAACAAGCCAGAAACCAACAGTGGGAGGATCATTTATAGTTGGGGACAGAGCTGGCTGCGTTAGAAACCTCACGGGGGCTGTAAATGTAGGGTTGACTGCTCTGCGGTTTTACATTTGCTGAATCAGCTCCGTCAGTCAAATCTTCTTGTTGTTGATGTTGCTGTTCACTTTTACTTGAAAAGCAGATTTTTTTAATAAAAAAAAACTCCAACAATTTATACTCTTTTGTTTCATCTACTCAGTCAACTCAATTCTTTACATCACCTGATAATCTCATGCCAGCCCATTACTGACCAGATGCTGCAGGTGAACGACAAGGGGAGGTTGCCAACGCAACTGGAGGTAGGCAGGACCAGCCCCCCTCTCCCCCAGTCATGCCAGAACATGGCAGCCTTCCTGGACCCAGAGAGACTGCACCATGCAGCAACGGACGCCCACCCAGGTGAGCGGATAATTCAAACCTGGCTTGTGAGGTCCCTTGATGCAGCTCTTATTATTACTATATACAATACAATACAAATCTTTATTACAGTCCAGAGACCCAACAATTCATTACAAAACAATACAATATTACTATTATTATTATTATTATTATTATTATTATTTAGATTTGCCTTAAAGGTAAAGGGACCCCTGACCATTAAGTCCAGTCGTGACCGACTCTGGGGTTGCGGCACTCATCTCGCTTTATTGGCCGAGGGAGCCGGCGTACAGCTTCCGGGTCATGTGGGCAGCATGACTAAGCCACTTCTGGCGAACCAGAGCAGCGCATGGAAACGCCATTTACCTTCCCGCCGGAGCGGTACCTATTTATCTACTTGCACTTTGATGTGCTTTCGAACTGCTAGGTTGGCAGGAGCTGGGACCGAGCAACGGGAGCTCACCCCGTCGCGGGGATTCGAACCGCCGACCTTCTGATCAGCAAGCCCTAGGCTCTGTGGTTTAACCCACAGCGCCACCCGCGTCTTTAAACCTCTTTTGTCGACCACCGGCATTACGCTTTCCATTTTTAAGTTCGGAACAGAGTAGTTGCTTTGGAAGACGGTAATCAGGCATCCGCACAACACGACCAGTCCAACGAAGTTGATGTTGAAGAATCATTGCTTCACACCGACAACTGGGAAACACTGGCCTGTGAGCGCTCCAGTAGGAGAACAGCCTTTCCCAAAGGTGTCATGGACTTTGAAGACATTCAAACTCAGGACGAAAGGGAGAAACGTGCTACGAGGAAGGCATGCTTGGCAAACTCTCACCATGATCAACTCCCACCCGGAAACCTATGTCCCCACTGTGGAACGACATATGGATCCAGAATTGGCCTCCACAGTCACTTACAGACTCACTGTTAAGACCGTATTCATGGAAGACAATCTTACTCGGCTACGAGTGATCGCCAAAGAAGAAGATTCTTATTCTTATTATTTAATAATAATAATGCATTTATGTACAAAACATAAACAACTATAACAAAATGTTACTTGTATGGCTCACAGCCAGAAGGGGAGAAAGAACAAATTTAAATACCAAAAACCCCATAGTATTACAACAATAACAAATAAGATAAAAGTAAATAAACAAACAAAATCTACAGAGCTTAAACAATGCTAATGATTTAGATGGCTTCAGGAAGTAAAAGATTGCTGTCTAGTATCATGCATCAATGTAGGTACTAGGAGGGCCTCTCTAGGGAGGGCATTCAACATCTCAGGTGCCAGGACTGTAAAGGCCCTTTCAGTCATTGCCACCCACCCACCGCCAGCTTGCTGGGCAGGAAGACTCAAAGAAAGGCCTCTGATGATCTTAAGGTCTGGACAGGAATATGTGGGAAGAGGTAATCTTTAAAATACCAACATCTAAAACTGAAGGGCCTTATAGGCCAAAAGACAGCACTTTACATGCAGCTGAGGAAGAAACTGAGAACCAGTAAAGGCGACAAAGTACTGCCGAAATATGTTCATCAAGTCCAATCCTAGTTAGCAAAGCTTGCACCCTATTCTAGGCCAACTGAATTTTCTGGACCATTTTGGAAGGTAGTACAATGTACCCAAATTACAGTAATCCAAATAAGAGATTACCAAATTGTGGATCACTGGAAAAAGGTTGTTGTGGTTGTTGTGTGCACACACAAAATTCTCTGCTTTGGGATTATAAATGGGTAAAAAAAACATTGCATAGTTATACTGGTCCCTTTCCAAAGAAAACCCCCGAGAAGCATGATTGACCGTCTTCCTTTTCCCTCAAGCCCACCTTAGGTTTTTGACACTAAGCTCCAAACACACGGTCTATTCAGATATTTCCCCATCCTGCAATTCCTGAAGAGTGAAAGGGACTCCGGAAAAGATGGAGCTAAGAAGCTCCCATTCTCCACCCTCTCCCTAAAGCCCCAGCTCCTCTCCTGGAGCATATTCCTTTAAGCATTCTTCATGTGATGGAGGCAATGTCCGAGAAGTCCACCCTCTCTTGGAATTTCTTTTTTTTTCCTTCAATTTTTTTTATTGATTTTACAATTTTAAGCACACACCATAACAGTTAAATTTTCATACTTCCCCCCTCTCACTGTGGGAAGCAACATTCATCCCCTTCTCTCACCAGGGTAGTCACAATCATCGTACATTTAACCTTGCTAGCATTATTTATTATTGCTTAGGCCTGGCCCAATTCTGTGGGTCAGGTATTCCTTCTTTCCTCAATTTCATATTTCGGTTGACTTCCTCGAGTCCCCCTCTGTTGAATTCATTATCATTCCTCTCTAACAGTTTTCATAATCCTAAATTTTAAAACATCATAAAATACAAGAATCATTTTGCTTAAAACACTCCTTTTTCCAAACCTCAGCATCTTGGTACTTCTGCTCTTTTCCTATAATCTTCTCCAATTCCCTTACTTTGACCTAACTTCAAACTCCTAATTTTGTACTTTTTACACCCTTACCTCCCTCTGGTCTTGGAATTTTTAGCTAAATTTCCCCCTCCTTAACTCCTAATTTGAACATATAATCATTTATGCCAGTAACCATATCCGAACATCGTAGACCTTTAAGCCAGAAAGAAAATCAGATTCAAATATATCCTTTTCAGCCCACCCCCACCCTCACATCAGTCCAGCTCCAACAGTCAATAAAAACCATGAGGCATTCTCTTATCTTGCTCTGCAGCTTGATGTCCTTCATAACTTTGTCCTTATTCAAATCAAATCCTAGAGTTTGTGTTTCTTTCCCTTTCTTTTGCATTTTTCTGACCATCTTTTTCTTCTTCTTGACAAGTCCATCCATCTTCTTCTTCTTCTTTTTCTTCTTCTTCTTCTTCTTCTTCTTCTTCTTCTTCTTCTTCTTCTTCTTCTTCTTCTTGACAAGTCCCTCCTCTCTTGGAATTTCTAAACATCGTCTCTGAGAAAGAAGGTGCAATGTGGAGCCCCTAAAGAGGAATCTTCCCCCTCCCTCTAACAGCCTGTGCCCCATATTTCCCATTGCTGCCATTCGCTCTCACATCTAGTGAGGGGAAATGCTGCTTGCGTACATTTTGGATCTAGGAGGACTTGGATATTTTGCGGTTGGGAAGGGATGTAGCTCATTGTGAGAGGATCAGCCTTGCATGGAGAAGGTTCAAAACCCAGCTAGAGCAAGGGAAGACACTCTGTCTGAAACCCTGAGAGCCAGTGTGGTGTAGTGGTTAAGAGCGGTAGACTCGTAATCTGGTGAACCGGGTTCGCGTCTCCACTCCTCCACATGCAGCTGCTGGGTGACCTTGGGCTAGTCACACTTCTTTGAAGTCTCTCAGCCCCACTCACCTCACAGAGTGTTTGTTGTGGGGGAGGAAGGGAAAGGAGAATGTGAGCCGCTTTGAGACTCCTCCGGGTAGTGATAAAGCGGGATATCAGATCCAAACTCCTCCTTCCTTCCTTCCCTGGAAAGCTGCTATGGGTCAGTGCAGGCAATGCTGATACCAATGGTGTGATTCAGCAGAAGACAGCTTCCAATGTTCCTTCACAGACCAAACAATTGTTTGAGCGGCTGAGGCTGGCTGGCCTAAAAGTTCGGGGATCACCATATGTACACGCAAGGGAAATGGAGTTCCATCCCATCTCTCTATGAGCTAGCCAACCATTCTTGATTTCCAAGGAGGAGTCCAACTTTCTCCGTGTAATCTCTAGCGTTCAAACTTTTAAGGCGGCCAACTTACAGCCACCTCGGCACTTATGTCTGCAAGTACTTTCACCTGATATTCTCGGGGGAAGATAGAAGGAAGGGGTGGGGGGGGAGTTGGGAGCGGAGGGGGAGCGCCGCTGCTCCATAGAGACAGGCCAGGGTTTTTCAAATAGTTCTGCTAATTTCACAAAGATGCGTGATAATGTCCCCCATATGGCTTTCTGCTTTTTAACAACGAGAAATTGAACCCACATTTTGGAGACACAAGTTTTGCTGATAGACAGCTGATAGTAACTATTGGCCTTTTGGTTTTAATTATTCTAAAAACAGCCTAGGGATCATTTACCCAGAGTTAATGGCCTTTTTAAGGAGCAAGATAAGTCCACAGATGTGACAGCGAGCAGCATGTGGGTCAAAGCTACTGCTGAGGTTAGAACTGGGAGTTGTCAGATATCCCAGAACCAGCCTGTACAGTACAGGAATGTGTCCTTTCAGCGTCTGAAAGAACTTTTCATCCTCAACATTGACTATGGGCTGGATCCAGGCTTAGTCATGTTCAAGGGAGACTGATGGAAGTCAATGGGGCTTTATTGAGTCATGACTGACTTACGTCCCACTGATCTCAACAGGTCTGCTCTAAGCACAACTACGCCTGGATCCAAGCCTGTGTAGAACATTCTATAAAATCCTTTTGGGGCGGCTACACCATGCTGATTTAATGTCCCTCCCCTGTTCATTCCACGTCCATCCATTCCCTACCTGTTCCACCGGATCAGATCCTCGATTCTGGATCGCATATGCAGCAAGCTAAAAGTGGACAGGTCTTTGACAGCTTGAATCCAGGTGCTTTAACACTCAGCTGAAATCTGTACAGAAATTGTTATTTGGAAGCTTGGCAACCTCAGCCGATTGAACTACACAGCCAGATCCTGTGCATGTCTACTCTGAAGTAACCCTGTTGAGCTTGACAGGCTTACTCCCTGGGGTGAAATGCATAGGACTGGGTTAACAAGTCGTTTGGATACCAAAACGTCAACGCTACGTTCAGACAATCCTGTGATGTTGCCGTCGCCTCTTCTAATGGTGAACTCAGGTGGGGAGTGTCAGTGGGGCCAAAACAGTGCCACTGGGAAAGAAGAGGTGAGGTCTTCACATACCCCAATATTTGCAAAAGTATAAGATTTATAAAAAAAAAAAATCAAGGAAGGCCATGCTCTTTATCCACAAGCCAGTGGCGTAGCATGGAATGCCAGTGCCCGGAGCTGCTCACAGGGTGGGAGGAAGGGAAACAGATAAAGTATGCTTGGGCTTTCAATGATCTGAGGCATCTTCGTCACCCAGGAGATCTATGTAAACCAGAGGTAGGCAACCTAAGGCCCAGGAGCCGGATGCGGCCCAATCGCCTTCTCAATCTGACCTGCGGATGGTCCAGGAATCAGCGTGTTTTTACATGAGTAGAATGTGTCCTTTTATATAAAATTCATCTCTGGGTTATTTGTGGGGCCTGCCTGGTGTTTTTACATGATTAGAATGTTTCCTTTTATTTAAAATGCATCTCTGGGTTATTTGTGGGGCATAGGAATTCGTTCATTTTTTTCTTCAGAATATAGTCTGACCCACTACATGGTCTGAGGGACGGTGGACCGGCCCAGGGCTGAAAAAGGTTGCTGACCCCTGATGTAAACAAATAGCCAAAGCAAAATAAATGGCTCCAATATCAGGATAAGCAACAGCCTAAAGGACACTTCAGAGGCCTCTAAAGATGTGGCAATAGCCACTATCTGAGGTGGCTTTTACAAATATGATTAGGCCAATTCATGGAGGACTGGCCAATTGCCAACTATTAGCCTTGAAGGCTAAATTCCGTGTTCAGATACCATATTCCAGAGATGGGAAACTTGTGGCCCTCTAGATGTTGCCGGACTCCAGCTCCCATCACTCCCAGCCAGTATGACCAATGGCCCGGGGATGATGGGAGCTGGAGTCTAGCAACACCTGAAAGGCCCAAAGGGCTGCCGATGCTGACCACACACCTCTCAGTACTGGATATTTGGAACAAAACAAAGACTGAGGCTGCACAGGATGTTGACTGACTGCCGGCCCTTCCATTAGGCAGAGTGAAACAGAGTGCGCCCCACAGTTTGTTCTCAAACCCCTAAAATAGCCTGCTGCCTCCCAGTGCCTTGGGAGACACTATCACATTGCCAGAGTTGATAACAAGATTTGGTGGCCAGTCACTCAACTGCTTCTGTGTGTAGAACTGCGGGGGGGGGGGGGGACACACCATCTTGTCCTTTGCCTCAGGCAATGAAATGTCTTGGTTTGGGTCTGGACTGCTGTGAGGGAGGGAAACCAGAATACTAAAGGCGAGAAAGAGAATGGAATATCCAGGAAGAAGGTATGGCTGACTGGCTAGAACCCCGAATGGGAGCCTTCCGCACCGCAACACTTCGTTGCAGTCCCCACTTCTAAACTTGACGACAGCAACTTCTCTTTTGCAGGAAGGGTGACGAGAGGCGACCGGCGTGTTCTTGCGGCTTCTCCGCAGAGGAAATCTCCCTTCTGCGAGGGAAGAGCCTATCAATTTTGCAGAGCTTTTCAGCCCATTATCACATTACAGGTAGACAGTTGTCACAAGGCATTAGGCTTAAATGACTTTGACAGCATAACTGCGGGCTAGCTCCAGGCTTGGCAGCCTGCGGAGCACCTGCAGCTCGTAATGTGCAGCAGCCACAAGGCCAGGGCAGGGTGTTCCGCCCAGAGGCGGAGAGGCATGTTTGGCTTCCTGCATCACTGGGAAGAGCTGCCCTCAACTGACAGCCAACATCACAAAACGCCTCTTTCACACACACACACACACACACACACACACAGAGAGAGAGAGAGAGAGAGAGAGAGAGAGAGAGAGAGAGAGAGAGACCAGACGTTGGTCCAGAACGTATATCAGACCAGCACCCGCCATATTTAATAAAGAGAGGTCTCTTTATGGCATTTCTTGATAAAAACACCCATCAGAGAAAGCAAGAACATGACTTTTCCCATGAGGAAGAATGGAATCTCAGACTTGCCAAGTGTCCTTATTTTCCAGAGAGAGAACCCAGATTTACAGAAGCCGTCCTGGTTTCTGATTTGATAATAATAATAATAATAATAATAATAATAATAATAAAAATTATTATTATTATTATTATTATTATTTATTTGTACCCCGCCCATCTGGCCGGGTCTCCCCAGCCACTCTGGGCAGCTTCCAACAAATATCAAAATACATTAAAATATCACAGATTAAAAACTTCTCTAAACAGAATGCCCCGCTTTTCCTTAGGACCAGAGGCGTAGGAAGGTCAGGTGGTAGCCGGTGCGGAAAATTTATTGTCACCCCTCCCCCCCACACACACATTGATTTTATTTATTATTATTATTATTATTATTATTATTATTATTATTATTATTATTATTATTATTTATTTTGCCTGCAAAAATAGTTTTACGTTATTTCATATTTTCTTACAAAGGAATGTGCATTATGGGCTTCTGATTAGAAGGAGGCGACTGTGGACAGATACTTAAATCTACAGGATGGGTTGTGTTTTGGCTCCACTGAATTGAAATTTCAGCCTTCACGACATATGAAAATGGCCACGTAAACAGTTATTTTCGTGGAGGAGGGTCAAGATATTAACTGATATGCATGAAATTTCAGATATAGCTATATAATCCCTAGTGTAGTAAGATAAAACCTTTGGAGCAGGCATTTTAAAAAAAAGTTTTTTTATGAACTGCCCTAGTAGGGCAGTAATTGTTCCTTTTTGACACCCCCCTCCATGATGGAACATGGGGCACCCCACCCCCCCTTCCTACACCCCTGCTTAGGACGTCCCTATTTTCATTGGAGAAATGTTGGAGGGTATGGAGTTATGCCCCCCCCCCCGAGCCAAAGAGATAAGTAACTAAACAACCTTTGGAAGACATCTGAAGGCAGCCCTGTGTTTGATGGTTGGCGCTGTGGTCTAAACCACTGAAGAAGAGAAGAAGAGTTTGGATTTGATATCCCGCTTTATCACTACCCTAAGGAGTCTCAAAGCGGCTAACTGAGCCTAGGGCTTGCTGATCAGAAGGTTGGCGGTTTGAATCCCGGCGACGGGGTAAGCTCCCATTGCTTGGTCCCTGCTCCTGCCAACCTAGCAGTTCGAAAGCACATCAAAGTGCAAGTAGATAAATAGGTACCGCTCCAGCGGGATGGTAAACAGCGTTTCCGTGTGCTGCTCTGGTTTTGCCAGAAGCGGCTTAGTCATGCTGGCCACATGACCCGGAAAAACTGCCTGCAGACAAAAGTCAGCTCCCTCGGCCAGTAAAGCGAGATGAATGCCGCAACCCCAGAGTCGTTCGCAACTGGACTTAGCTGTCAGGGGTCCTTTACCTTTACCTTTATGTTTTTATATATGTTGGACGTCGCCAGGAGTGGCTGGGCAACCCAGTCAGATGGGCAGGGTATTATTATTATTATTATTATTGAATAGGGTGTCCTTATTTTCATAGGATAAATGTCGGAGGGTATGGAATCTGCCTTAAACCGAATCAGGCCATTTGGCTTATCCAGCTAAGTACTGTGTCTTTGGTTGGAGCTTCCATTTCTGCACATATAGAATCCTAGCTGCTGTCGTTACATACATAATGATTTATTCTATATTTATTTATGCACTCACATACTCAAAAATCAAGATAAGTTGTGCACTGCCATTTTTTTAAAGCCAGAATTACAGGGCAGGGATGGCACTGCCCTAGCAGTGGAAGCGGAAAATTCAGGGCAAGCAATACAGAAATGTCGATTCCTCACCAAGAAGAAGAAGAGTTTGGATTTGATATCCCGCTTTATCACCACCCGAAGGAGTCTCAAAGCGGCTAACATTCTCCTTTCCCTTCCCCCCCCACAACAAACACTCTATGAGGTGAGTGAGGCTGAGGGAATTCAAAGAAGTGTGACTAGCCCAAGGTCACCCAGCAGCTGCATGTGGAGGAGCGGAGATGCGAACCCGGTTCACCAGATTACGAGTCTACCACTCTTAACCACTACACCACACTGGTTTATGGACCACAGCTGCCTAATGCCAGTGTTTGAGTCCCCCACACAGAACAGGCAGCTACCACTCTTGCACTTAAGTTCAGAAGAATGGTCACTAAGTGGGTCTTTTAAAAGGCAGGAGAACACAATGTGGAGAACCCTGAATCACAACCAGGGGCTTCCATCTCTGGGTGGCCCTGGGGGCCCAAGCACCCACAATAATTTTGTTGTGGGTGCTCAGCACCCACACTGCAGGGCCCCCAGCGCAGCATCCGGTGCCTTGCGAAGCACCGGAGGTCACGTCTGCGGCCTCGCGAGACTTCGGAACCTGACTTCAGGACCTCACATCACAACGCGTTGGCAAATTGATGACAACGGTTTGGTCGCCATTTTTCCTCAATCCTCTGAAATACGTGACTGAGCAAACGATGCCAACACCAGATGAAACGGTGGAACAGCCCACAATCAGCGAAGAAAAGCTAAGTCAGTAATAACTAATTTATATCCTGCTCTTCTACGACAGTACTCATAGCAGCTTACATTAAAAAAAAAAAATCCCACATCAAATACAATAATAAAAATGCAATTAAAAACTAAGCAATTAAAAACAATACCATTAAAGGACTAAGAGCAGCAATTAAAAACACACACACACATCTTAAAGGCTGGAACAGACCTGCATCAGCAGCAAAATATTTTCTTCTTCTTAAAAACAAAGACGGGGGGGGGGGACACTTGCCAAAACAAATTCATTTTCTGATGCTGATCAAAGGAGCTTAAAAAGGGGGAGGCCTGGAAGGGCGTTCTGGAGATGAGGCACCCCCATTGGAAAGACCTTGCCCTGAATGTCTCAAAATGGCACTGAGAGCAAGTCTTCCAAATCTGGACTTGAAGTCCAATATGGCAGTGAGCGGTCCTTGAGAAAAGAAGATTTAGATATGTGATCTAATGTACAGCGTTACAGAGGCAGGACTGGCCTCAACCAGAAGTCCAGCATTTCACACATTTCCAAGACATCATCCTCACTTTTGACTTTCAGGCATCATTTGACATCCTTTCTATGCAGAAAGGCTGTTGCAGCTGTAATAATAATAATAATAATAATAATAATAATAATAATAATAATAATACTTGAATTTATATACCACCCTATAAGGTAAAGGTAAAGAACCCCTGGACAGTTAAGTCTAGTCAAAGGCAACTATGGGGTTGTGGCGCTCATCTTGCTTTCAGGCCGAGGGAGCCAGATTTTGTCCACAGACAGCTTTCCGGGTCATGTGGCCAGCAGGACTAAACCACTTCGGAACCTGACTTCAGGACCTCACATCACAACGTGTTGGCACGTTAACTGAGCTTAGGGCTTGCCGATCAGAAGGTTGGCGGTTCGAATCCCCGCCACGGGGTGAGCTCCCGTTGCTTGGTCCCTGCTCCTGCCAACCTAGGAGTTCAAAAGCACGTCAAAGTGCAAGTAGATAAATAGGTAGCGCTCCGGTGGGAAGGTAAACAGCGTTTCCATGCGCTGCTCTGGTTCGCCAGAAGCGGCTTAGTCATGCTGGCCACATGACCTGGAAGCTGTACGCCGGCTCCCTCGGCCAATAAAGCGAGATGAGCGCCGTAACCCCAGAGTCGTCCGCGACTGGACCTAACGGTCAGGGGTCCCTTTACCTTTACCTTATGTGATCATAACAATAAGACCATACCCTCTAACACTCCTCCGATGAAATAGGGACGTCCCATTCCAAAATGATCGTTTTACTATTTATACCCGACCCATCTGACTGGGTTGCCCCAGCCACTCTGGGCAGCTTCCAACATATATAAAAACATAATAAATCATTAAACATTTTTTTAAAAAACCTTCCCTATGTATACAGGATTGCCTTCAGACGGCTCAGGGGTTGGATAACTCCATACCTTCCAACGTTTCTCCAATAAATATAGGGACATCCTAAGGAAAAGCCGGACATTCCGGGATCAAATCAGAAACCGAGACGACTTCTCTAAATCAGGGACACCCCTGGAAAATAGGGACAGTTGGGGAGTCTATAAGAGGTATGGATTGCCTCTGGCCCATCCCTAGGCATGTGACCACCTCTCCATACACAGACCTGGAAAGATGGTCATGAGAGAATGAAGACCCCACCTTTTAGTTTACCACAGCTGATGTCCTGGCATTTAGTTGACAGATACCCAAAGCTTTCACACAGGACTAAAGAGCCTAGCTTTTATTTAAAAGTTAACCTCCCTGTCACTGAGATCCAGTGTGGTGTAGTGGTTAAGAGCGGTAGACTCGTAATCTGGTGAACCGGGTTCGCGTCTCCGCTCCTCCACATGCAGCTGCTGGGTGACCTTGGGCTAGTCACACTTGTCTGAAGTCTCTCAGCCCCACTCACCTCACAGAGTGTTTGTTGTGGGAGAGGAAGGGAGAATGTTAGCCGCTTTGAGACTCCTTCGGGTAGTGTTAAAGCGGGATATCAAATCCAAACTCTTCAAATCCAAAATGGGCACCCACTGTCACAGGCTTTACCCCACCAAACCCAGGGTTTTCTGGGTTCGTTTGCCCCACATTTGCATCGCAGAAGCTGTTTTACAAAGAGACCACCAGCAACAAATGTCATTGCTGGTTCAGAGCTCGGTTTGAAGGTATTTAGATAGAACAATAATTGCCCAGGGATGTGGTTTGCTCTGAAGCGAACTAAAGACTGTGTTTATATGTCCCAAATTCCTAGTGACGCTAATAATTGCAACCTCCGGCTCAATAAAATGCACAAATAATGTTACTGAAATCTTTCCAATCAAAAGGTATTATTTTGGGTTTAAAAACAGATGCAGCACCCAGTATTTAGAAGAAAGACGACTGGGCGGGTCTACCTCTATTTCAGGAGAGAACCCAAAAATACTGGAAATTTGGTCAAGTACCTCTCTCTTTTTATAGCCTTTTTATTGCAGGGTTATTATAATCTTCAAACGTCCCTCTCCCCCCCCACCCCCAATCAGCTAACACGCTCCAGTTTCTGATCAAACTCTGCTGAAAGCAAGCAAATTAAAGCACAGAGAATATCAAGAGAAAGTTCTAGTAGAATGTTCTGAGCCTGGGAAAGATGACTGCCTAAGATCAGGACTACAATATCTCAAGGACTGCCTCTTTCCATATGAACCTACCCAGACCCTGCCACTCTGGGCAGCTTCCAACAAAATATTAAAATCCAATAATTCATCAAGTATTAAAAGCTTCCCTAAACAGGGCTGTCTTCAGATGTCTTCTAAAAGTCAGATAGTTGTTTATTTCCTTGACATCTGATGGGAGGGCTTTCCACAGGGCGGGCGCCACTACCGAGAAGGCCCTCTGCCTGGTTCCCTTTAACTTCACTTCTCACAGTGAGGGAACCGCCAGAAGGCCCTTGGCGCTGGACCTCAGTGTCCGGGCTGAGCGATGGGAGTGGAGACGCTCCTTTGTGCACAAAGGAAAGTAAGTCTGGAAGGAGCCCATAGTATGAAAGGGCAAAAAGGGAAGGCAGGGAGTCTAGAGGCTCTGGACAAGAAAAGGAAGTAGGGGGAAGTTAGGGAGGTTGAGGAAGGAAGTAAATACCGGTAGGTCATAAGGTTACCAGACGTCCCCGTTTCCCGGGGACAGTCCCCGGATTTACAAATCAGTCCCCATACAAAATCCATTGAAGTTGAAAAGTGTCCCCGGATTCATTGAAAAAAAATCTGGTAACCTTAAAATAGGATCAGGTGGAGGGATGGAGGGGAGCCCCCCCCCCAAATGCTGTTGCTTCCCTTTCCATCCTAGTGTTCCCCCCTTTCCATTTTTGTGGGCCCCAACTTGTTTGTTCTAAATTAAAATCAACATTGCCTTCAAGTTAAACAGTAGTCGGATCTTGTTATTGCACTTAATAGACAGGACATCTGGAAAACATTTATTGGTGTATATATACTCAAGCATTAGATCTTCCCCCCTCCCCCCAATATGAAGTCAGGTTCATTTTTCAATCTTTGGTCATTTTAGATAAATGTGACTTAAACCCAGATTTATCTGGCTTAGTCTAAGTTTTATATTTCTGATCTCACAGCTGTCAGCTAATAATTCAAGGCAGAGCAATTTTTTGCTCTGTTCTCATTATGAAACTCAGCTTAAAAAAATACTTCGCAATTACCCATTGGAGCACAAAGGCAGCTAAAAAACAATTACCTTCCGTTAAGTTAGCAACGAACATTTTGGGCGGGGGAAATAAACAAGTAGGACTAGTCTCTTTCTTTCAAAGTTTCTTCTGAGCCAAGAGTTGGTGTTTTGATGAGCAAAGAGTTAACTGTTCCACATCATGAGCAGCAAGTATATGAGCACTCCTAGAACTGCTGTACAAATCTGTTTCTATCAAAACTCTTTTAAAAAAAAAAAAAATCTAAGGCGGCAGTGCTTACAAATCTTATGTATGTTTTCTCAGAAGAAAACTCAGAAGTTTACTCAGGTAAACTGAGAACAGGATGTTGGATACATGGGTCTTTGGTTTCATCCAGCAGGGCTTTTCTTAAGAAAAGTTAAGTAAGACCTGCTTCATTCAATGATGATGATGATGATGATGATGATGATGATGATAATAATAATAATAATAATAATTTATTATTTATACCCCGCCCATCTGGCTGTGTCTCCCCAGCCACTCTGGGCGGCTTTCAACAGAACATTAAAATACAATAATATATTAAACATTAAAAGCCTCCCTAAACAGGGCTGCCTTCAGATGTCTTCTAAAGGTCTGGTAGTTGTTGTTCTCTTTGACATCTGAAAGGAGGGCGTTCCACAGGGCGGGTGCCACTACCGAAAAGGCCCTCTGCCTGGTTCCCTGTAACTTGGCTTCTCATAGTGAGGGAACCGCCAGAAGGCCCTCGGCACTGGACCTCAGTGTCCGGGCTGAACGACGGGGGTGGAGACGCTCCTTCAGGTATACTGGATAGTGTATACTCCTTCAGGTATACTGGATAGTGTTCTTTAATTTTTACATTCCTTGGCTTTCCCTTTTTAAGTATCAAAAACACATTAGAGGGGGAAACAGCCTCAGTCCAGTATACCTGAAGGATCGTCTCCACCCCCATCATTCTGCCCAGTCACTGAGGTCCAGCTCCGAGGGCCTTCTGGTGGTTCCCTCCCTGCGAGAAGTGAGGTTGCAGAGAACCAGGCAGAAGGCCTTCTCGGTAGTGGCGCCCACCCTGTGAAACGCCCTCCCATCAGATGTCAAGGAAATAAACAGCTCACTTTTAGAAGACATCTGAAGGCAGCCCTGTTTAGGGAAGTTACAGGTAGGTAGCCGTGTTGGTCTGCCGTAGTCGAAACAAAATAAAAAATAAAAAAATTCCTTCCAGTAGCACCTTAGAGACCAACCAATAACAAACTTAGTTGGTCTCTAAGGTGCTACTGGAAGGAATTTTTTATTATTATTATTTTGTTTAGGGAAGTTAATGTTAAGGGAGTTTTTAATGTTTGAAGTTTCATTCTGTTTTTAGTGTTCTGTTGGGAGCTGCCCAGAGTGGCTGGGGAAACCCAGCCAGATGGGCGGGGTATAAATAATAAAATTATTGTTGTTATTACCAGAAGACTGTAAAAATTAAAGTACACTGTCCTCAGATGCAAGACTGCATGTGTTTGTGAATGGATGTTTGATGGAGGAATGCAGCTCAACTAATGCCAGTTCTGGAATTCTTCAACCTAGGTCCAAACGTGGGAAACTTCCAGTCTGAATTCATGGGACAATAGTAAGTCACCCTAACCTATACCACGGTTCCATTTAGCTCCATGTTGTCTGCACAGACTGGCAGCAGCTGCCCAAGCTTTCAGATACATGACTTGCCCAGGGCTACCTGCAGGTGTCAGGATCAGAACCCAAGATCTGAGGAGTCCAGCCTGAGGACTCGTACAGCGGGACCAGCTGAAGGGGTGTTTTCATTCACTACGTGGAGGAAGATTTAATGGGGCTGGTGCACTGATCAGGATCAAGAATTAAGCCTCTGCCTCATTTTCTCACTGATAAAGAGGTATGTTTTGCAGGCAAAATAGATTCCCCAGAGGCCAATTCTATTGGTGGAATTGAGTCATTTCATTCCCTGTATATATTTAACAACATACGCCACTAACTATTAAGTCACCTTTTCCAGTAGTTTCAGGCGTGACTTTCTTAGTTTTTCTTCGCATGACACCATCACAACCTTAACCCCCCCAAAAAAATGGTTTTGTATTATCCAATAATAAAAAACAGCTATAAATTGCTAGAGACTCTTTGGCACGGGGTGCCTAAGTATTTCTCGGCCTCAGTCCTCTTTCTGTGAAATGGAAATAATTGCACAGTAAGGCTGGGGAACAGGGAAATGCACTGAGCTGCACTATACTTTAAGGACTTCGAACCCCAAATCCCAGCAGATACCTGGGAAAAATATTTCTTCGATCTATACGCAGATCATACAGCGGGCAGAGAGATGGTGGACTTGGAACCATTGCCTGACTGGGAGCCAGTAACCTGCCCCGAAGTTGAAACTCTTATAGACCAATTCAAAGCGGGCAAGGCCCCAGGAGACGATCTTATATCCATCGATGCCATTAAGGCCAATAAAGAGTGGTGGATCCCACCCTTAGCGGCCCTCTTTACACATATAAACACTACAGCAAAATTCCCCTCCAGTTGGAGCTCTGCTTTGATCGTATTAATCCACAAGAAAGGCCCACGCACAGAGCCGAGCAACTTTAGACCGATTAGCCTGTTAAACGTCATTGGGAAGATCTATTCCAGATACTTGCTAAACAAGCTATCAAACTGGTTGGAGAGTAATAATATCATTGCTGATGAACAGGCAGGCTTCCGTCCCGGAAGATCTACAACTGATCAAACATTAATATTGGCTGAAAAGTACGCAGACAAAACTCCTAAAACCCTGCATGTGGCCTTTATCAATTTCAAACTTTAAGGACTGGATTGTATATGCTGGATTGCTGTCATAATAACTGGCTTCGCTGCAAACGATACTGTGTGCATCTTGCCCATTTAGGCTGCCAGAGAGCAAAAGAGTTGCGCCCACAAGCCAAGTGTTGTTGCTGAGGTCCACGTCCTGTAAAACTTACATGTGTTCAAGTGCGAGTTGGTCACATAGAACTGGGGAATGTGCTTTTTTTCAGAATCTTGGTGGGCCCGAACCTGGAACCCAAAGCCCTCCCGCCTGTGTGTTCTGTGACTGGACCATTCCTGCCTCCATCCCCCAAGTTTTATTCTGTGGCCTTGGCTGCCTGCAGATGCCTCACCTTCCCTGCCCTTGTCATCCTCTGTGCTAAATATATTAGTGCAAGGCTGAAAGTAATAACAATAAAAGGGAAGACAAGGCGGAGAAAATATTAGGGAGCATATTAAGAAATTGACCCAGTTCTCTTTGATATTTAATAAACGGAGAGTCCTCTGAACAGTAGAATCCATTCAGCTAATTGGTTATTGGCTTTTCCCAAGTAAATATATCCACCTTAATCCTACCAGGTTCAGGAGACCCTAATCTGGTCAATGAGCCTTTGGTGATGAATGAAAATTCTTAATTCATTTTAACTGGCTTCTTCTCCTTTAGACTTCAAAAAAGACTTTCCAGCTTTTCCTTTCCTATTTTGTCCTGCTTTTGAATTTTCCAGCTGCTCAAATTTAAGATTACATTAATATGACACTAGTCCTCTTCAGAGTGTTACTCACTAAACAGAGGACACAGTGAGGCCAGGTATTTAGCCCTGCCTCCCAACAGTGTGATGCAGCAGCAAAAAAAGGCTAATGGTATTCTAGGCTGCATCAACAGAAGTATAGTGTCACGGTCAAGTCATAGTAATAATAATAATAATAATTTTATTATTATAGTACCACTCTATTCTGCCTTGATCAGAGCACACCTGGAATACTGTGTCCAGTTCTGGGTGCCACAATTTAAGAAGGATGTTGACAGGCAGAGGAGGGCAACCAAGGTGCAGAGGCAGTTTTAGGGTAGCGCGTCTGGTTCAGCTTCACTGGCAGGGGGAACCACAAAGCGTGTTCTCCTTCAGGGAGAGCACGTGTTGCGGTGGGGGCTGGCAGGTCATCCCTCCTGAGTTGGGCGGGATCGCCTAGATGGCCACAGCTACGATTGGGCCCAGCATGTTGTTGGGGAGATTGCTATGTTGCAATTTATTGATGGACAGCCCAAGGGGTATAAATGGCTGGGCACGCCCTGTGTTATTCCTCTTGCTGTGTGCAACGGATCTCCCGCCCATCCCCTCCCTTTTTTTCATTTTAGGCCTCTGCGTTGACCTTGCTATGCCTGTCATGGGGTCGTCTGTTCTTGAGGCAGGGGCCTGATAGGAATTTTTCCAGTTGGCTGATTGGCTGGTGCCTTCTGGTTTTCGCCTACTGCGTAGCAAATAGTCACAACTTGTAAGGTTGGCAGTTAGGCATTGGTTTGTGTGTGTTCGTTACTGGAGGGGCAAAAGTGTGGCTGTGTCTGCCCCTACAATGCTGCTGCTGCGTGGGGAATTCCGTTAAACGAATCCAGGGGCTCGCCATGCTTTTGTCCGAATCCCCCAGTTGGGGGTCAGGGTCACACAAGAGCTTCTGGGAGCATTTGGGGAAAGTTGTTGGATCAGACCCCCGGCTCCTATCCTCTCCCCAAAGTGTTTTCCCAATACTGACAGTCGTCAGTTTTGTCCCCTGTGGGGCAGATAGTCTAAACCAATGCCTATGCAACCACTCACATAGTTTGTATTTAATAAAGTTGTGGCCAAAATTATGCCAAAAACCAAAACCAAAATTGACTGTCTGTTGTGTGAGTTATTTGAGGGGTGATCTGGGGACCTCGACATGCAACGATGATGTAGAATGGAGTCCCCCCCCCCACTCGAATTTTAGCATTGTGCAGGGCATTGCTGATATCTGAGAGCTCAAAGTCCGCCACTGCAAGATGCTAAAGGGTCTGGAAACCAGCCTTATGAGGAACGATTGAGGGAGTTGGATACGTTTAGCCTGGGAAAATAGAAAATGAGAGGAGTCATGATAGCCATCTTCAAAAAAACTAAAGAGCTGTCACATGGAGGATGGAGCAAGCTTGTTTTCTCCTGCTCTGGAGGGTAGGGCTGGAACCAATGGCTTCAAATTACATGAAAGGAGATTACGACCATAGCTGTCAACCCTCCCTTTTTTTTGGTGGGAAACTCCCTTATTCCACTGCCGTTTCCCGCTGCTATCCTGAATTGTTGATATCCCTTAAATTTCCCAGATTTCAAAGGAAGCAGCTCCTCTCCCTCCCTGCCGGCCAGGGAGGCTCCTCAGCTGCGTTGCTCGGCTGCCAATAAGGAGTCTGAGAGTAACTGGGGGCGGAGCTTGCATGCCTTGTGCAGCCAGACCCTCACGCCCAACCAGACAGCCAGCCTGCCTGCCGTCTACGCGCTCGCTCTTTCGCTCACCCGTTCGCGCACAGCCTCTGGAGCGCAGGGTGGCGAGGCTACTTGGTGCCATTGCACCGCCCTCGCGGCATCCCTTATTTTCAAATCCGAAAGTTGACAGCTATGATTACGACTCAACATCAGGAAGAACTTTCTGACATTAAGAGCTCTTTGACTGCGGAACGGACTCCCTCGGAAAGTGGTGGGCTCTCCTTCCTTGGAGATTTTTAAGCAGAGGTTGGATGGCCGTCTGTCACATGATTCTGTGATCTTATGATTCTATGTCTAGGGCTCAGATGTTCAGCTCTTGCAACTGCAATAGCAGCCTCCCTGTGGCATTGGGATTCTTCAACCCAAGTTTTTGTTTTTTTTAACCTTCTTACAAAGTTAATGATGGAGTGCTTAAGCACAGCAGTTTCTGTGAGGCTTCTTGGGAGTGAGGAAAGATATGCAAAAGTTATTTGTGGCCCATCCATCTGGAAACCTGGGCTCCTCCCTCTCAAGCAGTGAGTCACTTCCCCTCTCTCTTAAAAAATGTTCCTTTTCCATTTAGCTTATGATTAACTGATACCTCACCCACAACAAAGTAGTTTCTGAGGCAATATGTTCCATGGATAAATAAAACGTATTGCATTGTAAAAGCAATGCAGATTAACAACGAAGGGGAAGAAATGAAGACACAAAGTGTAGAACTGATCCCTCTCTCCTAAAATCAGGACATTCTCAGCTCTCAAGTATCGATAGCTTGTTTGCGTTGGATTTTATGAGATATTTGCATTCCAAATGGTATTGGATAAAGATGAAGAGTTAGCAAAGAAAAGAAGGAATGGAGTACGAGACCGTAGCTTGGGTCAACGAGCTTTTGGGAATGGAAATCCTTAATGAGCGTTTTTACCTCAGTCGCAATCCCACCAACTTCCCCTTTTTTTCATTTCTGAGTTTTGCTGAGAAGTGATATGGCCTGTTCAAATGAAAGACATTATTTGAGGCTAATGGTTTATCAGAAGCGCACCCACCCTTAACAAATAGAGCAGGATGAGAGCAAAGGGATGCACAGGTATATTTGTGGCAAACAAACAACAAACTTTATTTGCGTAGCCTACAGGCCATTGCATCAAAAGACACATATTACAGATACTGGTAAAAAGCCCTATATAAACCAATAAAATGAGCTGAATCAGGATTCAGCACAACACAATTAAAACAAAACAGATGAGATCTTAATTATGAATTCGTGCAGAGGGCACTATTGTCATTCAGCTGGCGGCCCTCAGTCTCATGGCCCTCTCGATAAATCTGGCTACCTTCTCTGTTGTCTGGGTATTCTGGTCTGCCAGGAGGAAAAACAGTATGTCCTCGGATGAACGGCCCGGAATGGTGGATATGAGCGGCGTGACGATCTCATCCCTCAGGTCTTTATATAAGGGGCAAGACAGGAGTACATGTGACACAGTCTCCACAATGCCAACTCCGCAGGGACAGAGTCGATTCTGGAATGGTGTTTTTGAGAATCGGCCTTCAAGGAAAGCGGAGGGTAACATATCCAGTCTGGCCATATTTGTGGCAAATGTTTAGCTAACTCAAACCTGGGCAAAACTGTTAGTTTTACTCAACTCTGAGGTGATTTCTCACTCAGATGGATACACAATGGCCGTGATCGTCTTGTGGCTTATTTCTAAAACGGGGGATGCAACAGAAAGGCTCAGAACAGCAAACTTTATTTTCTTACCTCCTTCTAGTTGGTCACTGCCATTCTCTCCTCTCCTCCCCCCTCCACCTTTTCTCTGCTGCTTCTTCATTCCCTTCCTCCACTGCCCGGAACTGAAATGTTACCTCATGTATACTTGAGGGAAAACTTCCAAATACATACAAGTAGCTGCAATTACTTGGGTGTAATGTAGCTTTCTCCCATTAATCTTTGGTTCCTGCGTTGGAAGATAAAAAAGGTCCCCCCTCCCATATGAATAAGAACACAAGAGCCTGCTAGATCAAGGAATGGCTCATCCAGCTCAGCATCCTAGTCTCACAGTGAGCAACCAGTTGCCCATGGGAAGCACATGAAAAGGACCTCAGCACAATAGCATTCTCCCTTCTCGCGGTTTCCAGCAACTGATATTCAGAAGCATGGTGCCTCCGTAGCCTCCGTTAATATGTCTGATCCTCTTTTTTATTATTATTAAACAGTCTCAACCCTGTATACCCCAAGGAGCGTATCCACTCCATCGTTCTGAGGTCCAGCACTGAGAGCCTTCTGGCGGTTCCGCCACTGCGAGAAGTGAGGCTACGGGGAGCCAGGCAGACGGCCTTCTCGGTGGTGGCACCCATCCTGTGGAATACCCTCCCAGCCGATGTCAAGGAGATGAGTAGCTAAATAAACTTTAAGAGACATCTGAAGGCAACCCTGAGTTAAGGCACGCCTATCCTTCACTGCCTCTCGCAGTTTGGCCAAACTCATGTTAGTAGCTTCGAGAACACTGTCCAAACATCTCACCCTCTGTCGTCCCCTTCTCCTTGTGCCCTCAACCTTTCCCAACATCAGGGTCTTTTCTAGGGAGTCTTCTCTTCTCATGAGGTGGCCAAAGTACTGGAGCCTCAACTTCAGGATCTGTCCTAGTGAGCACGCAGGGCTGATTTCTTTAAGAATGGATAGGTTTGATCTTCTTGCAGTCCATGGGACTCTCAAGAGTCTCCTCCAGCACCATAATTCAAAAGCATCAATTCTTCGGCGATCAGCCTTCTTTATGGTCCAGCTCTCACTTCCGTACATTACTACTGGGAAGACCATAGCTTTAACTATACGGACCTTTGTCGGCAAGGTGATGTCTTTGCTTTTTAAGATGCTGTCTAGGTTTTTCATTGCTTTTCTCCCATGGGTTAATGATTTCAGCAAGTGATTTCAGCTCTCTGACATCGCAGGCAGGAGACAGCTTCTTCATGTAACAACTCTTTATTCAGGCAAACAAGACTGAGGGAACTGAGGGTAGGGAAGCTACATTTATAGGGACAGAGGACTGACTAGGAAAAGATACATTTTGGAGGGAACAATCTCAAGCAATCACACAGCTGCTTTTTGGTGGGAACCAATAAGACTGAGGATCCAAATGCAGCAACTTGAATGCACCAATAGTAACTGTTCCTTCTGGGACAGGAAGGCAGTTACTTTACCCTAATGTGATTACAGACAATAGTAATACAGATATGATAACACTCTCAATCAATACACAACAATAATGATAATTTTATAGCCATCCAAGTTAGTGGCTATCACTGCCTCTTGTGGGCACAAATTCCGCAGTTAAACTATGCCCATGTGTGAGGAAGTACTTTATTTGTCCTGAACCTTCGCTGGACGTCCAGGAATTCTAGGGTTATGCGAAAGGGAGGAAAACTTCCCCCTACCCACTTTCCCTGCATAATTTCATACACTTCTACCCCTTCGGCTCTTACTCGCCTTTTCTCTAAGCTGAAAATGCATGGCCGCACAACGCTAAGACCTCAAACATCTTGCTCTCATTTAACCGAGATTGTTCAGGAGATCCTCTTGGTAGATTATGCTGCATTCAGGATAGAGTTCATCCCAGTCTGCTTTCTATAGCAGCACCCAAAGCCAGCTGCCTGAGTTGGCCGCTTTGCCTCGTCTTCTTGGCTGGTAAAACCGCCTCGGAACATAACGAAACATGGATGTGATACAGGCACCCTCTGTGCTGGTCCCGTGGGGTATCCGAAAGGCAAGGTCCAAGTCCGGTCCGTGGTCAGAGGGGTAACGTAAAGGCAGTCCGTAATAACTGAAGCTGGGTGCAGGGCAGGGAGTCAGGTGAAGTCAGGAACAGGTAGGCAAGCAGGGAACCAGGGCGGGTCAGGAGCTCAGGCAGGAAAGCAGGACAGGTTTCAAGCAGGAACTGGTATCCAACAATGTTGCTCCTGCAACTTGGGGCTGGGGCTGGCCGGCTTTTATCTGCCCCGAGGCATAGGGCGGCCCCAATCCTCTGGTGACTCGCCTCTCCTGGCTTGGAGGCGAGCACTCCTCCTGCGGGAACTCAGTTCCCTTTGCCTCTCTGCCCTGAGCCTCTGCAGCTCAGGAGAGGCTGGAGGGTTACCGGACCCAGAGGCAACCTCAGCTTCCCCTGGCAGGGCTGGGAGTGGAGCACCTGCAGGCAATGGGTCCTCCACCCCATCAGGAGCCAGAGCAGACTCACCTGAGGATCCAGCCCAGGTGAGGACCCTTCAGACTCAGGCCCTAGCCCCGGCTCTGCTGGTTCTGGAGGCGGGGAATCCTGTGCAGGCTGGGATCCCTCAGGTTCAGCATCTGAGTCTGAATCCCAGGCCATCACACCCTCAAGGAAAAGGGCACCTCAATAAAATGTACAGCCAGGAGGAAGTGTGTTTCACCAAAGCTGTGCGTTTGTTTACACATAAAGCGCCTCGCCATTGTCCTCCTCCCCAGTTGCCTTTTGAATACGAGAATACTGATTTTTTTTTCAAGTCACTTAAAAGGTACTTGACCTCTGAGCGAGTTGTGCTTTTCTGCCATCGGTACTGCTATAAATCCATATTACTGTTCTACCCAAGTCAGTGGGGAAACTGACAGCACCTCTGCCTTGACTTCAGAAGCCACCATGTTGAGGGATAGGTTTATGCCTGGTCATAAGGGCAAAAATGCCATCGGGGGGGGCGGGGGGTGGGTCAAGGAGGTGAAGCACCGATTGTAAAGCAACGGATCGTTCGGTTTCAATCAGCACATGGCAAAGGCTGCTTTCATTACGGTTTCCAAATGGGCAGGGCCGAGGGGGATAAATTGCGAGGCAGGAGTTTAAACAGGTGACATCTGCGGGGGTCTTTGACCCCAATTATCAACTTTGACAACTGGGCTTCCAGGTTGCAGTGGGGCTAATGAGACTTAAGGGATAGCTCAAAGTCACCCAGGGAGCATCATGGCTGAGTGGGGATTTGAACTCAGGCCTCCCAAGTCCTAATCCATCACTCCAACCACTACACCACGCTGCCTTTCCAGCATGAACTAGATGAAAGATTATGCCATTGTACCCATGTATGTGGAACTAAGGAAGAGGGTTAGGAAGAGAGAGGAACTTGGTGGCACAGAGGGAGGGCTCAGGTTAAGGGAACAGCTACCAGGATAACCATCTTACTTAGTTCCATACACACTGGTACAGTTGTAATAAATGAGTTTGTCTTTAAGGCAAGGGAAGCCCACCATAGCCACTAATCAGGGATTATGGAAATTGTGGACCTAACAAGACATGGATATTTCTGGATCAAGCTTGTAATGACTCACCCATGGCAGACCCTCCAAATGTCCTTATTTTCCAGGGACACTCCCGGATTTACAGAAGCTGTCCCACTTTCTGATTTGATCCCGGAATGTCCCTCTTTTCCTATTTTCATCGAAGAATTGTTGGAGGGTATGGAGTTATGCAACCCCTGAGCCAAGGAGAAGAAGACATCAGAAGGCAGCCCTGGATAAGGAAGTGTTTTAATGTTTAATGTTTTATTATGTTTTTATATATGTTGGAAGCTGCCTAGAGTGGCTGGGCAACCCAGTTAGATAGGTGGGGTATTATTATTATTATTATTATTATTATTATTATTATTATTATTAGAATATTCATTTAAACAACCTTAAAATATCAATGATTCCCCTTCTTCTCTTTCCATGATTCATTTTGCTTAACATAAATCCCTGCATATTTTATATAAATTAAACCATTCAGTATTCCATTATTACATCCATCAAAACTTATTTACACAGTTAAATTTATCTTAATGCTGCCACTGTTTTCAAATGTATGCAATTTCCCCCCATATATTCAATAAACATTTTCCAATCTTCTTTAAACGAATGTTCATCTTCTTCTCTTATTCTATATGTCATTTTAAGTTGCCATTCTTGTTTAGTTGGGGCTTTTCCATTTTGGGGCTAACAAAACACGGGCTGCTGTGGTGGCCAGTGCCGGATTTACCCATAAGCTAAACAAGCTATAGCTTAGGGCCCCACTCTCTTGGGAGCCCCCAAAAAAATTAAAGGAAAAAAACTGGATGTACATTTCCAAAATATAAGATAAAAAAACAAATAAAATAAAACCTACATACAGGAACAGTGTTTTGTGTTGTGTAGGCTCCTATTTGTTATATGCAAATGGCTTTAGATACCTATTAGGTCCATAAATTACCATATAGCATATATTCAACACAAAAAACAGTGGCAATTTGTTGTTGACAAAGGACAGCTGGGCATATAAAGGGCCCCATTACCTTCAGTAGCTGAGGGCCTCATCAAACCTAAATCCGGCCCTGGTGGCGGCATACATAAATAACCTTTTTTGACACCTGGGAATTTCTGTCTGAGTTATTACAGTGATGGCTAACCTTGACACTCCAGATGTTTTGGTACTACAACTCCCATCACCCCTGACCACTGGTCCTGTTAGCTAGGGATGATGGGAGTTGTAGTTCCAAAACATCTGGAGTGTCAAGGTTAGCCACCATTGTTAAAGGATGTCCCTGTTTTCACCAGAGAAATGTTGGAGGGTATGACATTGCCATCAAGAGAGCTCCCAGTTGAGGTGACCTCTGAATATGTACCAGGAGCAGTTTTGTGCTTTAATCGCAGGTCCGATCCGGCACATCCAGCCAGGGGGACATTGACACTTGCATCCTCACGCAGGCTTCCTCAGAAGGAGATGCTTCATCCCATCAGGTCCAGTGGGACTTAAAAGGTAAAGGGTAAAGGGACCCCTGACCATTAGGTCCAGTCGTGGATGACTCTGGGGTTGTGGTGCTTATCTCGCTTTATTGGCCAAGGGAGCCGGCGTACAGCTTCCGGGTCATGTGGCCAGCATGACTAAGCCACTTCTGGCAAAACCAGAGCAGCGCACGGAAACACCGTTTACCTTCCCACCGGAGCGATACCTATTTACCTACTTGCACTTTGACGTGCTTTTGAACTGCTAGGTGGGCAGGAGCAGGGACCGAGCAACGGGAACTCACCCCGCCGCGGGGATTCGAACGGCCGACCTTCTGATCGACAAGCCCTAGGCTCTGTGGTTTAACCCACAGCGCCACCTGCGCCAGTGGGACTTATCCCGGGGTAAGTGTGCATAGGACTGCAGACTAAGAGCATGGCAAAGCTAGAACAGAACAGGGCCTTTGCCTGGGATGGAGTCACGGTGACGAAGCACTTTCATTAATATCAGAGACAGGAGGCAAAGCTCCAGCAAAAAAATTGAAGCCAGCTGCAGCCTTTATGGATTTGACATTGGCCTCCGAAACTGCTTGGCACAAAGGTCTCTCTGGCTGGCATCGTTACACATAGAAAAGAGCTACCGAAAGTGAGTCCCCCTTAGAAATTCTTAGTTTGTTCTTGGTATGAGCTTTCGTGTGCATGCACACTTCTTCAGATACACTGAAACAGAAGTCACCAGACCCTGATTTCCACCACCCCTCTGAGTAATACCCCTCCCCACCCTCTCACTATATATCAGGGTCTGGTGACTTCTGTTTCAGTGTATCTGAAGAAGTGTGCATGCACACGAAAGCTCATACCAAGAACAAACTTAGTTGGTCTCTAAGGTGCTACTGGAAGGAATTTTTTTTATTTTATTTTGTTTTTAGAAATTCTTGCCTCTTTAGGCAGTCAGGTGGTGGTTCTTCAGCACCGGCTAGGGAAAAGGGAGAATTTTGGTTTAACCTGCCTAATTCAGAGTTGCGTTTCCCAAGGCAATACATGCATGCTTCCCCTTAATTGTGCACTGCAATCCTCAAACAAAGACCGTTTGCAAAAGAATATGTAGAGTAGTGCCCAAATGCGGGTGCATAAAAATGCACATATTAGCAAATCTTAGCATGCCGATAAATTATATTAGGGGGAATTTGCTTGCCAAAATTACAGATTAAAATAAATGCACACTAAAATGCTGAAGAAGAAGAAGAAGAAGAATATGATGATGATGATGATGATGATGAAGAAGAAGAAGAAGAAGAAGAAGAATAAGAAGAAGAAGAAGAAGAAGAAGAGTTTGGATTTGATATCCCGCTTTATCAGTACCCGAAGGAGTCTCAAAGCGGCTAACATTCTCCTTTCCCTTCCTCCCCCACAACAAACACTCTGTGAGGTGAGTGGGGCTGAGAGACTTCAAAGAAGTGTGACTAGCCCAAGGTCACCCAGCAGCTGCATGTGGAGGAGCGGGGAAGTGAACCCAGTTCACCAGATTACGAGTTAGCTTGCAATTTGCGTCAGCTTGCAATTTGAAAATGAAACAAATGTCCTCAAGATGATTAATCGTGGGAGCCAGTGTGGTGTAGCGGTTAAGAGTGGTAGACTCGTAATCTGGTGAACTGGGTTCGCGTCTCCGCTCCTCCACATGCAGCTGCTGGGTGACCTTGGGCTAGTCACACTTTTTTGAAGTCTCTCAGCCTCACTCACCTCACAGAGTGTTTGTTGTGGGGGAGGAAGGGAAAGGAGAATGTCAGCCGCTTTGAGACTCCTTAGGGTAGTGATAAAGCGGGATATCAAATCCAAACTCTTCCTCCTCCTCCTCCTCCTCCTCCTCCTCCTCCTCCTCCTCTCCTCCTCTTCTCCTCCTCCTCCTCGCCACAGACCCTCTTTGTTCACTAAACCCTATTACCTCTTCTGATATCTCCTCCCTCTTCTCCTTCTGACCCACCACCACTTCCCAGGCTCTGAGCCTTCATTCCCTTGGGGTTCCCCAGCTGATGTCTCCCACCACTCCTCTGTGTCCAGTCTGTCCATGACAAATTACCATGCATTACCAAGGAAGACCCAGGTGGCGCTGTGGGTTAAACCACAGAGCCTAGGGCTTGCTGATAAGAAGGTCGGTGGTTTGAATCCCTGCGACGGGGTGAGCTCCTGTTGCTCGGTCCCAGCTCCTGCCCACCTAGCAGTTCGAATGTACGTCAAAGTGCAAGTAGATAAATAGGAACCGCTCTGGCGGGAAGGTAAACGGCGTTTCTGTGCGCTGCTCTGGTTTGCCAGAAGCGGCTTTGTCATGCTGGCCACACGACCCAGAAGCTGTACGCCGGCTCTCGGCCAATAAAGCGAGATGAGCGCCGCAACCCCAGAGTCGGACACGACTGGACCTAATGGTCAGGGGTCCCTTTACCTTTACCTTTACCAAGGAAGCAGATTTTTCTCCACCGAGGTGGTAACAGACACAAAACTGGATCCTCATATGTCCAGGGATTACAAAAAATAATAATGTGTGTGTTACGTGCCTCATTACTTGTACTCGCAAGTTTTTAAAATGTATTCTTGGCATTGCTCTTGAAAGCATTTTAGTAATGAAAAAGAGGAGGGTGACGCTTAGCATATCATTCTATAGCGGAGATCGCCCGCGTTTCCATTTTAGCTCAGGAGAGCTGCAGCATAATCAGGAGAGTTGACCAAAAAGGAACAGGCTCCATGTCAAAATAACCATCTCACCCTGGAAGAAGCAAAGCATGTGCAATCTGCATTTTCCATCTGCATTTTCTGACATAGACACTGTCACGTTCTATCAGGGAAGTCCGGCGTTTGAGTACAGCGGCTTTCCTCTTGGAAATATGATTCAGAACAGACCTCAAACGCACCTTCCGTTATAGCAGTGTTATGATTTTGTTCATTCCGTCAATTAGTGTCAAAGCAGAAAATGTTTTGCCAGCCTTCCACAGATAGATATATAGATATATTATACACAGAGAGGGAGAGGGAGCTCTTTAAGAACTCAAAAGTTTCGACCCTCAATGGAGAGGGATGACATTTCGTATTGGGGGCGAGGGTGGGGCGTATCTAATTGATTTTAACCTGCAACAAAACATTTACCATTCTCAGCCACACTGGAATGTTGATTTTTCAAATGGGCATTGATCCATCTGAGATGAGGGTGTCGATCAATACATGAGGGATAGACTGGAAATAAAATGGTTTGGTTTCGTTCTCCATAAAGTCAACCAGCATCAACATGTTTTGTGACAAGATGCCTGGTAAAAACTAATTGCAATCACTTAGCGCCCCCAGTTCCCTCTGCCACAAGGCGCATGCTGATAAACCTCCACACAATTCCAGGTCCCCAAGTCACAATGATGACAGCTGGGGATATGTGTTGTTGTTAGTAGTAGCAGTAGTAGTATTAGTAGTAAAGGTAAAGGTAAAGGGACCCCTGACCATTAGGTCCAGTCGTGTCCGACTCTGGGGTTGCGGCGCTCATCTCGCTTTATTGGCTGAGGGAACCAGCGTACAGCTTCCAGGTCATGTGGCCAGAATGACAAAGCCGCTTCTGGCGAACCAGAGCAGCGCACGGAAACGCCGTTTACCTTCCCGCCAGAGCGGTTCCTATTTATCTACTTGCACTTTGACGTGCTATTGAACTGCTAGGTGGGCAGTAGTAGTAATTCAATTTTATTGCTCCTGCAGCTGAGCTGATAGTTTCCCCCTAGAAAACTTTCAGCTCAAACTTTTCTATTTGTCTTGGGGTGGGAAGAAATTAAAAGGAGCTCCCAAAACTGTAAGCAATTGGTGGGGGAAATTACACTTTATTTCTTTATTTCTTTAATCTGTATACTTCCCTATGCCACCAGGTCTCAGGGCAGTTCACAGGATAAAATCACAATATAAAAATACAATGCAAAAACAACAACAACCCAAAACAACCCAATAGGGGCACTCTGGGGTGAAGAAATGGTCCGCCAGCTGCCAAGAGAAACTCCATTGCCTGAGCCAGAGAAACCACCTCAGACAGTGGCAAATATTAAATTAAAAGAAAGAGGAAAGGGAGGGACTGTCACTGCCAATGATAAGGCTGTCAATGTATTTCAACCATTGTTGTTATCTGAAAAGGTTCCCAGATGTCACCACTTTTTACCATCTGCAAAATGGAGTCCTGGGGCAACAGTCCTGCTTCCTACACTTCCTATTGCTTTCATGTGGATAAAGGTTAACTTGAAGGATATCCCTAAAGATCTTGTTGTTTTTCTATCAGTTCTACCCTCTTATGAAAAGTAATGGAGAAAGGTGGCTCCAGGGACACTCAGACCCCGCAGAGACCTATAGCATTCAACAAGAATATCCTGAACCCCTGGCCTACCTGGCAGTATCCCAAGCCCCAAAGTCCAAAGTCCAAACAGGGCCGTCTTTAGCAGATGCGGCACCGGGGTGCAAATATCTGCCCAGCGCCCCCAAATTACCATGGATAGTGTTGTGATGGCCGTAGCTGCACACTGCCAGCCATTGGAGAGGGCGCAACTCTCCCCCATGCCACTGCAGGAGAGCGATCCCCACAGAGGCTTGGGAGTGAAGTTGCGCCCCTCCCAAGCCTCCTTGGGAGGAGAGTGTTCCCCGCAGAGGCTTGGGAGGGAAGCTGCACACCCGCCAGCCTTATGGTTGGAGGGGCTCAGCTGGCGGGTGTGTGGGGAGGCCGGCAGCAAAGCCGCGCAGCTCCCCCACTTGCTGGGGCGCCCCTGAGAGGCCGGCGCCCTGGCGCGACACACCACTAAGCCCTATGGGAAAGACGGCTCTGAGTCCGAAGGTCAGGAAACGAGGTTCAGGGTCCCAGCTCTGCCTGGGGGTGCCTCAAACTGAACCTTTCGAACAGCATCCGCTCTACCTTTGAGCTGTGGCTCGTTCCCCAGCAAGGCTGTCCTTGCGTAATGCAATGGCCCAGCCTTCCAAGCTGCTGCGATTCAGAACAGGCCCTGAATTGCAAATTGTGACTCTCCAAGGCAATCCGCCACATGAGTAATATCGCGGGTGTCTCGGCTCCCCTTGATTGCATCGCAGGAGCTACATTGCAGGCTCTTCGGCTGTGCACCACAAATAGGGGTTGGCAGCAGAGGCTGCCCTCCAGCCTTCCAGTAGAAATAGCTGGTGCCAGTGGTTAAGCAGGACTGGGGAATGTTCTTAATCCATCCATGTTACAACGAGACTCATTGGATGGAGCAAGCAGCCTGCCATGTGGCATAATTGTCCTATGGTTTATATCCTCTTTTATTGACGGCTCTGACAGGCCCTCTTTGGTCTGCAATCTGCATTTAGAGGAAAGTTTCAAAGTGGCTCTCCAAGCCAGCCAGGGATTAATAGGGACGCCTACAGCTTCCATGCTGTTCTTTATTTTGCAGCCTTTCCGAGCGTCGTTTCCATGGGGCATTTTGTTTTCCCTTTGTTGTGTTTCGAGAAGGTTTCCTAAGGGATCCAACACAACGCCTCCTTTGCCCTGCATTCCATCACATTCCTTTATTGTTTTAATGAGCTGCGACAGTTCTGCACGGTTCCTACGGGAGTGGGGAAGATCGTAGACCTGAAGGAAGGCTGGCCTCTTCCAAAGGCAATTTCCTTCTCTGTAATCAAGGGAGAGGAAGGACAGTGTGGTGTAGTGGTTAAGAGCGGTGGACTCGTAATCTGGTGAACCGGGTTCGCTTCCCCGCTCCTCCACATGCAGCTGCTGGGTGACCTTGAGCTAGTCACACTTCTTTGAAGTCCCTCAGCCCCACTCACCTCACAGAGTGTTTGTTGTGGGGGAGGAAGTGAAAGGAGAATGTTAGCCACTTTGAGACTCCTTCAGGTAGTGATAAAGTGGGATATCAAATCCAAACTCTTCTTCTTCTTCTTCTTCTTCTTCTTCTTCTTCTTCTTCTTCTTCTTTAAATCTGGAACTGCCCCTGGAAAATAAGGACACTTGGAGGGTCTGAAATGATTCTTTACCGTCTTTCCCCCTTTTTAATGCACCGTCTTATAATTTTTCCCCCTCAAAAAAACACAGGGTGGCTTATTTTCGGGGGATGTCTTATTTTTATTACGTCAGTATGGTACGGTACAGCCTCCCCCTGCGCGCTGAGCAGGCGGGGCAGAACTCCGCAAGAGGCGCGTTTCCCCCCGTGCCTCTCACTGGTTCGATGGCTCCCTGCGCACGCAGGAGGGGCTGAGGAGGCGACGGGAACAATGGCGGCACCACGGCTTACTTTTGGGGTACGTCTTACTTCTCACAAAGGTAAAAAAAAACCTGCCATGGCTTACTTTATGACTACGTATTAAAAAAGGGGAAACAGGGTAGTTCCAAGGTAGCTTATAGGCAGTGCTTCTTTTTTTTCCTTAAAAAATGTTTAGGGGTACTCTCATTTTGACTTAAGAAAACCACCATTTTATAGTTACAGGTAGGTAGCCGTGTTGGTCTGTCATAGTAAAAAAAAAAATCAAAAATAAAAAAAATCCTTCCAGTAGCACCTTAGAGACCAACTAAGTTTGTTCTTGGTATGAGCTTTCGTGTGCATGCACACTTCTTCAGATACACTGAAACAGAAGTTACTCTTGAGAGTCCCATGGACTGCAAGAAGATCAAACCTATCCATTCTTAAGGAAATCAGCCCTGAGTGCTCACTGGGAGGACAGATCCTGAAGCTGAGGCTCCAGTACTTTGGCCACCTCATGAGAAGAGAAGACTCCCTGGAAAAGACCCTGATGTTGGGAAAGATGGAGGGCACAAGGAGAAGGGAACGACAGAGGACGAGATGGTTGGACAGTGTTCTCGAAGCTACCAACATGAGTCTGACCAAACTGCGGGAGGCAGTGGAAGACAAGAGTGCCTGGCGTGCTCTGGTCCATGAGGTCACAAAGAGTCGGACATGACTAAATGACTAAACAACAACAACAGGGTGTCGCTATTTTCATCCGAGAAATGTTGGAGGGTGTGATACCCGCCTTTCAGTGCCACCATTTCAGTGCTTTACCCTTCAGCCTCTGCTCTCTGGCTGCCACTGGAGGCTACATTTTTTAGCATGGCTTTGACCCAAAGTTGCCCTTGTAGCAGTCCCCCCCCCCAGCCCCAGTCCATACATAAGTCAGCATTCTTTGGTGGGAAGTAGAATTAGCAAAACAACCCCAAATATGCAAATAGCCTTCATCTACATAAGGTATTCTGATTTAAGATAAGGCCCTTTGGTGAACAGCTCACATAGCTCCCCTTCCAACCTCCTCTCCGGCAATTGAAAAACGAGAAGGGACGTTCCCTGGAGCCTGGCAAAGTGCCACCCACAACTTCGGCCTAAAGGGATTCCTTTCTGGCTTTCTGCGCCTCCTTCCAGCTTCCCGGGTCAATTTGGTGGCATTCCCTAGCTTTGTCTCCTGTTTGCTACTGGCGCGGTGCGAAAGGCAAACGAGATTGCTTTCACATGTTCCTGGGCGAGGAGTGCCACTGTTCATATAATGCCCTCCCCGTTGTTTGCCAGAAATGTAAAGAGGTGTCTGGTGTGTGGGGAAAGAGGAATGAGAACCAGCGATCAAAAAGAGGGAAATGGGAAACAGCTTCCACTCAAATCGCTACAAGTCTGCTTGGCCCTTCTGAGTCAAGATCACGCACAACGTTGCCAACATTCCCTCCACGATTTCTCTGATGAAAATAGGGACGTCCTATTCAATAATAATAATAATAATAATAATAATAATAATAATAATAATAATCCCCCACCAATCTGGGTTGCCCCAGCCACTCTGGTTGGCTTCCAACACATATAAAACAGAATAAAACATTAAACATTAAAAACTTCCCTAAACAGGGCTGCCTTCAGCTGTCTTCTAAAGGTGGTATACAGTGGTACCTCGGTTTTCGAACAGCTTAGTTGACGGACAACTTGGAACCTGAACGCTGCAAAATCAGAAGTAGGTGTTCCAATTTTCGAACTTTTTTCGGAAGCCAAACGTGCTCCGTTTTGAGTCCCCCTGTCTTTCCTGTTGCGCTGCTAATTTGTGCCCTCCCCCCATTGTAACTCAAGCCTTCCATTTCCGTTTGCAGTGTTCTGAGCTGATATTTGGAGCTTATATTTGGTGCTTATTTTTGCTATTTATTTTGCGGTTTTTGTTTTGAGGCTTTTTCAGTTAATTTGTTTTTTGTGACTATGTGGATCCCAGTTCAGCTATTGATTGATTGATTGATTGATTGTGTGACTGAGGAAATGGATAAAAGCCCCCCATCCAAACAATGAGTATCATCAGTGCAGGTAAGGGAAAAAAATAATTTTAATTTTTATCATCTACAATACTGTTTTGTTTATTTTATAGTACAGTACATTGATTATTGCTTTCATTTTATGGATCAATGGTCATTAGATAGTAAAATACATGTTAAATTGCTGCTTTAGGGGTTGTTTTTAAAAGTCTGGAACGGATTAATCCGTTTTGCATTACTTTCTATGGGAAAGGCCGCCTTGGTTTTGGAACGCTTTGGTTTTGACTTCCGGAACGGATTAAGTTTGAGAACCAAGGTACCACTGTAGTTACTTATCTCCTTGGCTCAGAGGTCACATGGCATGTTGCAGACTCACTGTCATTCAGACATACCTTCAGAGCCAGTGTGGTGTAGTGGTTAAGAGCGGTAGACTCGTAATCTGGTGAACTGGGTTCGCGTCTCCGCTCCTCCACAGGCAGCTGCTGGGTGACCTTGGGCTAGTCACACTTCTCTGAAGTCTCTCAGCCCCACTCACCTCACAGAGTGTTTGTTGTGGGGGAGGAAGGGAAAGGAGAATGTTAGCCGCTTGGAGACTCCTTCAGGTAGTGATAAAGCGGGATATCAAATCGAAACTCTTCTTCTTCTTCTGCAGATGCCTTGAAATGCCAGCATCAGAGGCAAGCGGCCTAAAGAAGAACCGCAACTGCATTCCCAACGACAGCAGTTTAACAGCATCCTAATTCATTGTAGGATTTCACACATAAGGATGCTTCCGTCTTTTGCCCCCAGTGAATTGCTTCCTGTGCTTAGGCTGGGTGGCAAGGAAACGCCAGCTTTTTCGCTCTGAAAGGTCTCGCTGCCTTTTCTGTGGCAGAGCCACCCACTCTTTGAAACGCAGACAGCAGCAGCAGCACAGAGCACCAGGCGACAGAAGGGAAGCAGGGATACAGAGTTCTCTCTGTCAATCACCCACTCGCAGGCTGCTGGGCCTGGAAGGTCCATTCATGACCACACACAGGAAACCCAACCTCAGCTGGGGGCACATCTGTTGGAAGGAGGCACTGTCAGCCCAGGGCTTTGTAAGCCAAATACCTTCCTGAGCCAGATTCGATCCTCTCACTGAAAGCTCTCAGCAAGCCTTTTCTTCTCTTCTCCTTTTCCAGTTACAGAGATGGAGTTCTTCCTGACGTCTGAGAAGCCACACAGAATAACCTGCAGCACTGATGCAACTTGGAGAGATCCTCAGGGCCTGCAGCTAATGCGGCAAGAAAATTGCATTATGGCTTAAGGGAGGGCAGAGAGACAATGAAATCATCCCCTGTTTTTAACAGAGTCACTCCCAAAATAATGAGTGCTGCTTATGGGTCTCTCTGCGGGAACACAGGAATCCACATCAGTGGAAACCAAAATGTATTCTGAATTTACTTATCTCACGTTACTATATATTTCGCATCAACAAGCTTTCATAATTCCTGCCTTCTCCTAAAATTCTATCACCTGTTTCTTCCTTGTTGTTGTTCAGTCGTTCAGTCGTGTCCGACTCTTCGTGACCCCATGGACCAGAGCACGGCAGGCACGCCTATCCTTCACTGTCTCTCGCAGTTTGGCCAAACTCATGTTAGTAGCTTCGATAACACTGTCCAACCATCTCATCCTCTGTCGTCCCCTTCTCCTTGTGCCCTCAACCTTTCCCAACATCAGGGTCTTTTCTAGGGAGTCTTCTCTTCTCATGAGGTGGCCAAAGTACTGGAGCATCCGCTTCAGGATCTGTCCTTCTAGTGAGCACTCAGGGCTGATTTCTTTAAGAATGGATAGGTTTGATCTTCTTGCAGTCCATGGGACTCTCAAGAGTCTCCTCCAGCACCATAATTCAAAAGCATCAATTCTTCGGCGATCAGCCTTCTTTATGGTCCAGCTCTCACTTCCGTACATCACTACTGGGAAAACCATAGCTTTAACTATACGGACCTTTGTCGGCAAGGTGATGTCTTCGTTTTTTAAGATGCTGTCTAGGTTTGACATTGCTTTTCTCCCAAGAAGCAGGTGTCTTCTAATTTCGTGACTGCTGTCACCATCTGAAGTGATCATGGAACCCAAGAAAGTAAAATCTCTCACTTTCTTCCTTGACTTACGTTATAACAGGCTTGGGTTTTGCCTTTGTTTTGAAATAAACTACATTGCCAACATAGTTGTGTGCTATTCTAAATGGAGATGGGAGGTTTTTTGTAAGATGGTTGTTATTATTTTTAAAGCCACTTTGAAACGCAATAAAATTTCAGCATTTAACAAGTCTGCGTCAGATATCCCAGAGTGTTTCGGTCTCTTCCTCTTCGTGTTTGCAAAAGTAGCACAAAACTAATAATGAATTGTAGGTAAAAAAAAAAAAAAAAGACAGTATGTTCACAACCATAATTAACAAAACAGTTCTCTGTTTATTTTTTCCACTCACGTTCAATTTAAAATGGAAATACATATGTCTCCGAGACTTAAATATGTTTAACAAGACACAACAGCAGCAGGTAAAGTATGGTGAAATAGAAGCATGATTAATAAAAATATTTCTGCCATAGTAGCTACCAAATTATCATTTTTTGAAGATTTGTAAGAAGTACCCATATGTTTTTTTTCCCCAGAGCGCTTTCCTGTACAAACCTGCTCCTCTTCAGTGAAATCTGAAATGCAATAAATTCAAAGCAGCTATTCCTCTGGATTACTTGAAATTTATAAAGAGGTTCGATGGGTTGGCAGATCTTTCCTGGCCTGTTAAAACTCTGTGGTACCAGAAAACTGTGGTGATCATCCTCCCATCACCTCTTTTCTTATGTATTTATTCAGTGCTTTTTTTCTTTTAAAAATGTTTATGGGTACTCTCATTTTGACTCAATAAAATCACCATTTTATAATTCAAATGAGGCCACCATCCGGGGTAGCAACGGAACTGATGATTCACCGTGCTAGAGAATAAACTAATTTAAAATAATAATAATAATAATAATAATAATAATAATAATAATAATAATAAATTAGTTTCTTCTCCCATTAGATTAACAAAATGTTTAGGGGTATGCGTACCCCTGCGTACCCCCAGGAAAAAAGCACTGTATTTATTCTCAACTAAGTGCATTAGTTATTCCTCAAACTGAGATGTTGATGTGTTGACATTCCTGTTTTGGAAAAGCGAAGGATCTCCTTGAAACCCCATAGAAATCAGCAATGGCAAAGAAGATGGGCTGCTTGAAAATTGTATCTGTTTGATTGGCATTTCGTGGCTTATCAGTAATTGTAATAAATAAATGAACCGAGCATGGGCTGGTAAGAGGATTGTTTTCAAGTTTGAATCAGCCCATCCAGAAATCAGAGCCAATCCGCAGGCATAGGGACGGTAAGAGAGCAAGACCCCTTTGAATTCCAGATCACATTTGATTGCTTCTCGGGACAACTGCTTTCTCTTCCTCCCTTTCCTTCCTTGGTTGTTACAAATAGGTGCAACAATTCCTCTTAGCACAGACTGCTTGAGACCAGTTAACTTTTGAGTGATGTTGTGAACCTTTCGCTGCATACACACCATACAAGGCACCCACCAAATAAACTGTAGTTTGCTAAGGCTGCTGGGAACTGTAGATCTGTGAAGGATAAAGGTACCAAGGACTTTAAGGAAAGAACCTTAACAATCCTTATATTGATGAATTGGGGTTGTTAAATCAGACTTGGAAGTCTGCCTTTAGAAGGTGGCACCTTGGAACTCAAAGGAGAGGGCGAGAAAAACAGCTTGTTCAGCATCTGAGAGGGAGAATTTGGAGTTTCGAGCTAGAATTTGCTGAAACTTCTCTCATATTCGTGTGTGTGTGTGTGTGTGTGTGTAAAATTTCCCAGTATCATTCCAATAGCAGCCTCATTATAACAATACAGTGGTACCTCGGGTTAAGTACTTAATTCGTTCCGGAGGTCCGTTCTTAACCTGAAGCGTACTTAACCTGAAGCACCACTTTAGCTAATGGGACCTCCTGCTGCTGCTGCGCCACCAGAGCATAATTTCTGTTCTTAGCGGAGTTCTTAACCTGAAGCATACTTAACCTGAAGCGTACTTAACCCGAGGTAGCACTGTACCGATTTTATCCAATTAATACAATTATTAATGCCAATTATACAAATGTCAAATTATACAATTTGATTATACTGGCCCCCTTGCATGCCAGAGTTGATGAGTTCATTCTTCTACGTTTTTTCTGCGTTCTAAAATTTCAATAATTTCCATTCCATTCAAATATAATAATCTTGTGATATCTATTCGTGTTGGTATATTAGATACATTTTAAAGTTTCAAGTGAGGAACTTTAGCTGTAATCCTTATTCCTTCCCGTGTGTGACAGTTTTTACCATGATGTTTTCCCATCCATATGTGGTGTTATAACCTTCATTCGTACAACTATTGATGGTTCCCGTCATGCCTTGGGAGAAGCGGTTATCTCACCGTTTCCAAAAGTCACTGCATCACTTCCAATTTCTTCCTTCCTCGCTTGTACAACAGAAGAAGAAGAAGAAGAAGAAGAAGAAGAAGAAGAAGAAGAAGAAGAAGAAGAAGAAGAAGAAGAAGAAGAAGAAGATGCTTGCATTCTGGGGAGGGTTGCCATATCATAAATGTAGAGAAAAACTTTGATATAAGCAAACTGTGGGCTCCCCTCTCCCCATCGTCTCTTTCACCGTATGAAATCCCCTCTCAATCCAAACCTTTTAAATCCTTGTAGCTGGGCTGGTTTTCGAAGTTTCTTATTGCATCATCTCTAGCACCCACCTGAAGTTTACTCCATTAAAAAAAAAAAATTAGCAGGATAACCTTTGCTTCCAGGAACGGGATCGGGGGGGGGGCACAGTCGGAGTGCTCCATGTACCCAATGCCTTTGCCTGCCCTCACATTCCATGGGTGCCAGACCACCAGGTAAACTGCAGGTGAGAAGAGGAATGCAGATAATAAAATTCCCCCATCATTATCTGATTATCGCCGTCTCTCTCCCGTGATGTTGGGAGAGACTCCATTCCTAGCGCACCGGAAACAGGAAGAAACTTGGGTACAATGCAAATTGCTCTCTAGGGAATACATGCAAGGTTAGGGGGCTCTGCTGCAAGAGTGCTTGTTTCCTTCCACTCTTCTCTTTTCCTAAACTTTGCAGACCAGGCAATCCTAAGTGTGTGTTCACTTAGAAGTAAGTCCCACTGAATTCAGCCGTGCTTCCTCCCAGGAAAGTGTGTTTAGGATCGCAGCCTAAGTCTTCATTGTTCTTTGATTTAAAGGAAAGTAAACATTCTGGTGTTGTACCTGGAACTTCTGCCAGACTTTGAAACGCCCTCCCTCGAGAAGCTAGACTGGCTCCTTCTTTCCTATTCTTCCATCAGGCAGGTGAAAACTTTCTTGTTTCAAAAGGCCTTTGAGAACTGACTGCTTTTAATTAAAGGGCTGGTGCTGTGCTGTTTTTAATTGTAACTACTGGTATGTTTTAAACTGATTTTATATATGTATAAATGTATGTTTGTGTGTGTATACTATATATGTGCATATAGTTTCCATTCTAGCAATGTTTTATTGTACTTTAATGGTTGATTTTTCTATGTTTTTAGCAGTTGCTGTTTTTATCTGTAAGTTGCCTTATCGAGGAAAAAGGCAGGGTATAAATAAATGGAGCTACATCTTCTCGCTATGCAGAGAATTGGATAACTTTGCCATGAGTCTGCTCCTCTCCCTGATACTGCATTGCCGCCACTCCCGTAAAATTGGAAATGGTGGAGATTCCTAGAAATTGCTCCTGCTACTCCGAGACATGATTCAATATACTACTAAAAAGTTCCTTAGAACTGGGACGGGGAACCTGTGGCCCTTTAGATGTGGATGGACTACAACTCCCATCATCCCTGAGCATTGGACTATGCTGACTGGGACTGATGGGAGTTGGAGTCCAACAGCATCGGGGGGGGGGGAGTCAATCAAATTTTAGGTGTGTCAAGTGGATTACCGAAGAGCCTGTATCCATGTAATGAGGGGACAGACAGACATAAGCCTGAGACATGCAAAACGTAAAGAGGCATTGGGAGCCTCATTTTAAATTCAAATTTGCCTGTTTTGATGAGGCAAAAATGTGCATCATCAGCCATTTGGGGTTGAATCCCCGTGTGGGAGGAAGAAGAAGAAGAGTTTGGATTGGATATCCTGCTTTATCACTACCGGAAGGAGTCTCAAAGCGGTTAACATTCTTCTTTCCCTTCCTCCCCCACAAGAAACACTCTGTGAGGTGAGTGGGGCTGAGAGACTTCAAAGAAGTGTGACTAGCCCAAGGTCACCCAGCAGCTGCATGTGGAGGAGCGGAGACGTGAACCCGGTTCACCAGATTACGAGTCTATCGCTCTTAACCACTACACCACACTGGCTGGAGGGAAATGTCAGTTCAATTCTAAGGGAAAATGCTTTTGTGACAGGTCAACTCTTGCCCCTGTTAAGGAACTCACAGACCCTCCAAGTGTCCCTATTTTCCAGGGACAGTCCTGGATTTACAGAAGCCAGAAGTTTTAAAATGTTTAATATTTTATTATCATCATCAAACCTTTTATTGGCATCACATACAAACATCCATAACAAATCAATACAGAGTTACCACCTCCCCAGTGGCACAAGATATTTACCAAAAGATGAGGGCAGAGCAGTCTATTGTCACGTCTCTGGGTCTCCAGGAAGAACAGACGTCTGCAATGTATTTTGATGACAGAAAACTAGATAAAGATATTTAGCCACTAGCTTGGTGAGCTCCTGATCATTCCCCAATAATAGAAAATGTATGACCTCCAACTCTGGTTTCCATTTGGGAATGCAGAGTTGATCAAGGAATTGCTGGCGAAGATTTACATATAGTTCGCATTTAAGAACCATATGTGTGAGAGTTTCCACCTGGTGGTCTTCACATGTGCAAATTCTTCCTCCTTCCACCATGCCCGAGAATCTTCCCCAAAGGAGGTTTGATGGATTTGAGTTAAACCTGGCCAGCGAAAATGCCCTTCTTTCTTGGGGGTTAAGCAAAAATTCAGGATAATTGTGATTAATTTCATGTGCCCAAGAGAGTTGAAAGTAAAGAGGGGGACATGTTTTCTCTGCTGCTGCTGTTAGTTCCTGGCGTTCAGTATCCCACAACCTAGTTTTTATTATAGCCTTGGCAGTTGGAAGGGAATATTTTATTATGCTTTTATATATGTTGAAAGCTGCCCACAGTGGCTAGGGCAACCCAGTCAGATGGGTGGGGTATAAATAATAAAATCATTGCTCTTATTATTGAATAGGACATCCTTATTTTCATCAGAGAAACGTTGGGGTATGAACTCAGTGAAAGAGGGGGGGGAAAGGCTTGGAATTTCTTGCAGGACTAGCAGAAGGCAAGAATGAACAGAAAAGACTTCTATTAGCCAGTTCTAAGATTGTTGTTGTTATTGCCTTTCACTGTATTTATCATTATTTTTTACTTACATTTTACTGTGTTTGCGGCATGTTTAATTTTATTCATGCCGACTGTATATCGCCCCAGAATCCAGATGGAGGAAAAGCAGCTTAGAAATGTGTTTTTCAAATAAATGAATGACTGTAATCTTAGCCCTAGGAGCCTTTGTGCAACTGAGAATAGGAATCCCCAGAATACAAGGAACTGCCTTTATGGATATTAGGATATTTTGTGATTTCAGGACCTGCCCAGACAGCAAGGCCCCCATCTACGCTATACATGTAGAGCTTTAATATACAAGTATAACAGTCATGGCTTCTCCCAAAACATCCTGGACAGGCTCCGGGGGATTGAGCAGATGAGACCAATAGTGGGTCCAATGGTCAAGAGGGAGTTTTCTGAGCGTGCTCTAGAGGGAAGTGAGGGGCAGATGGGGCTCGTCAACCTGGGAAGGTAGCCCATCTAGGAGAAGGAAAACTCTCACCCTAAACTTCTGCTGCCTTGCAGGATATCTTTGGAAGAAAAAAAGGCTACACAAATCTGGAGTGGAGTCCCTAAGATGGTTGGATAGCGCCTTGTATGTCTCCTTCCAGCCACTCATACAGCTGAGCTGGTGCCCGACATTTGCGCTGCTTTCCATTGGACCACATCAGCTAGGCTGAGAGTATTAATAATATAATTTGTCTTCCAAGGACTGGACTCAAACTAAAAAGTAGTCTGTGTTTAAGACTTTGAGGCAAAATGAATATTCTCTCCAAATTATAGTTACCTCATTCTTTCTAGCATTCCATAGAGGGTATATTTCTGCTAGAAATTGTTTTATTATGTCTGGGGAATGTGTGTTTTAAACTATAAACAAAAATTTTGCATTTTCTGCAATCTGATTTGCTAAGAGGCAGCTAAATTTACTTTCCACCTTCACCCACATTTGTCTGAGCATATATATCCATTTGCATTGTATGCATTTCAGGTAGGGAATAAAATATTTACCATTTTAGCACAACAAAACATTCCCATTTGTATAAGCTATTCATCTCTATTGAGTTCGACTTTGAGTCGTTAAGCTAACCTAAAGGATTTAGCCTCTGCATGTCCAGAGGAACGCTTACTCCCCCAGCCCACCTCTGCAAATTCAAACCCGTTTTTTAAACATGTGAAACTTTAAAAGCAGTTTGCAAGATAACACAGGCAGGGTAAAACTGTACTTGTCTAGATCACATTTCTAATACAAGAAAGGGATTTATGTTTCATATCAATTCAGGGGAAGGGAAACAGAGGGCCCCAAAGAATGACATTGCAAATGGGTATGTCATTTACTGAATGTGTTTTATTTCAACAACCAAAAAATTCTAACAGACTAACAATGCACATAAGTTAAAATTTAATTATCACTTAGTGATAACAAAGATCAAGTTGATTTACATGGAAAAAGAACATTTACAATATGTTAATCCTCATTCACATTGTTGATACCGCAATAACACTTTTTTTTCTTTTTTCTCTTATTTCACAAAAAAGGCGGAAAATTGTGCTTTGTTAAGAGGCACTACGAGAAAAAAAATCTTTTTCCAAATAGATATTATATGATGAATATTGAATAAATAGACATATATGCATTGTAATTCGCAAAGATCTGGCAAGACCACAGGCGAAAATGCCCACAGATTCACTTAGAAGAACCACTGCAAAAATTGGCAGTGTTGGGGGCAGGAAGGCAAGACTCAGCATTGGGGGGGAAATACCTACTATTTATTTATTTATTTATTTAGGTTGAAGTGATTTTAAAAAGAAACCAATGCTGATGCCATCAAAGAGATGAATAACCTTATGAGAGATTGACCAGTATTACATATACATAGTGATTTCAGCAAGAGTTTCTGATAACAGTTTAAAAAGAGTAACTCGAAAGAGAACATAAAGCAGCGCCTACTGAATTTCTGATTAAAGCTGCAGCGTACTACAGAAATAAAGGAGGAAAAGTTTAAGTTAGCAAGCCAACATTGTTTTTCAATGATATATGAAATGGATACAGATACGTTGTGGGTGTCAAATTATTGATTTTGGAAAAGTCCCTTTAAAAACTCTGGAGGTTACTGAGTAGCTAGAATTAGCTTGTATTGCAACATGTCTTCTCCCTGTATGTTGTTACGTTCTTGGTAACTACCTATACGGAGAATTCTTTTAATGCCTGCCTTTTATACCTTTCAAATATATAAATAGTATTAACAGTTATATATTACAATGTCTGTGCAAGAAACATAAAATAGCTTTCCAAGTGAGATCACATGAGGTCTTTGTTAAGAGTTACAAAGCACATGTCAAAGGGAAGCCTACCAATGGGTTTAAGAGTCCAAATAGCAACCCAGACACAGAAGAAAGTCAAAATATCCTTTAAAAATATATATATATATGGAGGAACAGCAACACTGCTGGTGTCACTACCAAACCACGACTTCAAAAACCTGTTGGAAACTATAGTAAATTGCAGCTTTAATGCTTCTACTATTGAAGAGTCAGTCAGCATTAGTTCTGCTTTATGTAATGGAATTGCTATGCTAGGTCACTGGGAAAAGGTTTCAGTTTATGACAAGTTAAGTGAATACACGGAAATTGCTTGGTTTACTCTTACTGCCTAGAACTGCAGCAAGTTCTGAAAATGTGTTCCCACCAAGTCTGCCATGCACCACATGAAGCCCATACCTTGGAAGAGTGTTTGCTGAAAATGTTTAGTCTCGTTGAGATAATGAGCTTTAAGACTCTAGATGGGGGGCGGGGGGCGGGATAAAGGAGATACAGAAGGAAATTCAGCACCAGAGAACCATCAGACCCTTTGACTGATTTAAGAACCAGTCAGACTTGCCCAGCGTGATAATGTGATATAGTCTTACGATTTCATTTGTGAAAGCTTTGTTGAAAAGCAATTCGAGCATATATAATGAGTAAATTTCCAAACATTAATATCAGACAAACACTAGAGGAGCAAAGGAACAAGAACTACAGCTGCACAAGCCCCACTGAAATTGACAGAAGTTGCACAGCAACAGTGTAGATGGTTTGCGCCTCCAAAACACATAACACCACTATAAAATGTGGCTCAATGTAAAATTCCACACATTAAATCTCATAAAAGCAACTTTTCATGAAGACTGCTTTAGTAGACAAAGTCTACTGTGCACTGATTTTTTTCCCCACTGAAAAGTCCATGAAAATCCATCTGGTTGCTACAGAAATGATAAAGAACAAAACATGCTCTGTGACTTCAAATGTGCATCATATACTAAAGTTTTTTTTTAAAAAAATTACTACTTGGTTTGGGATTTCATTTGTTAAGGTGCCCTGATTTTGTCCCCCATTTTCTCTCTCTCTCTCCCTCTCCTTCACTTTTATTTTTTTGGCAGTGCTGCTCTAGGTTTTTTAAATGCATACCTCAAAAATTCCCCATCAAGCTGCCAAAGTGGAAGCCATAATAAGAATTTAAAAAATATATAACAGGGATAAACATAGAAAATAAATAGGTATTTCAAAATAGTAACCACACCCTGAGAGCAGGCAGCAGTTTATTTAAAAGCCAAAGCAACTCATCGTGAAGTGGTTTTTTTATACATAAACAAGACTCATATTTTAACGAGCTCATTTCACAGTCTATACTTTCAGATTGTAAAGTTATGTCCCATGCAAATTTCATATATGTTGATATTTTATATATATATATATATATATATATATATATATATATATATATATATATATGCCATTATCATTTCCTTCATTGATTTCATAGGTCTATTTCTTCCTGTAACTTGCTAGAAGGTCCTTTCATAAGTGCAAGGTTAACGCTGATGTAATCATACGTGAATTACAATTAACATTGTCTCAGTCAAACATAAAAGTGTAACACTCAAGTGCCTTTTACAAGGGAATGTCTGATTGGGCTATGCAAAATAATAGTTCGGTTTGCACATACTCTATGCGCACTGGAAAAAAAACCAACTTTATGCGCACTTTAAAAAAAAAAAACTTTTTTAAAAAGAAGAAGCCAAAAAAAAAAAATATTGGATCAATGTATTGCTTTTCCTGTGATGTTTTCACATTATCTCTGGTCAGTTTCTGATGTAGTTGCCTTGTTTTTTTCAGGATTCTCTTCTTCAGTTTCCACTTTGTACATTTCCTCAGAGCCCTCCTCACTGTCATTTTCCTCTGACTCAGTCAGTAGCTCCTCGTCTTTGTATTCTGCCACATCTACCACGGTGCCCATGTGCTCTTTTAGCTTCCCATGATGCTTTACATGGTAACGCTGGTTCTGGAAGAATTTGATGATGGTGTGTTTAGGCAGATCCAACTGAGCAGATAAAGTGTGGATGGCCTCCTGATCTGGATAGAGGCCAACATCATGGATGAAACTTTGAAGGATGCCCAAAGCCTCTAAAGAAATTTTAGTACGAGATCTTGTTTTTTTGGTACATGTGTCCTCTGTAGGTGGAGGTGGGGCCTCTTCTCTCGGAGGTGAGTTTTCCTTTGCTGGTTGGGACTGCTGTCTATGAAGCACCTGAAAAATGAAAAAAAAGCATTCCTATTTAAAGTACGTCTGCCATGACACCAAATGTAATAGCATTAATGCATTACTAATTATGATTATTACATTTATTCAAATATATAAAATACAAACCAGCTTGTCAATAATTTAAAACCAAATACATAAAAATAACACTACCAAAAGTCCATAAATCTGTGCTTCAGCTTTTTTATTCTCAATCTCTTCTGTATAATGCAAGTTTGCAACATGTTGCATGAGGATTCCATAGCAGTACCTATATAGCAATACTGTACTAAAAACTGTTCAAAAATAGTTCAAAACTATTTCCTAAAAAAACACTAAAAACGAAATACATGTTTGGATGATGGGGTGAATTTTTATTAGGAACATGTAATTTATTACAGACTTAAAAGATGGCATAACTAAAGTTCCTAAAATCCCATTATTTGAAGAACCTAGTTATTTCACTAAAATATTTGTTCTTTATTTCTCTACATGAGACAGAAGTTACATTCTTATAAAGGGTGTTTAATCAACTTCTATGCAAACATTGCAAATAGTTCCAAATAATGGTTTACTAAAGCTTCCATAATTCTCTTTAAACTTAAACTCACACAGCAAATTAGATGAGGATTTTAGATCTCAGAATACCAGAACTGTTAAAGGGGAGAAACATGGAACCATTTGTAAGGCAGAGTACACATGTGTGTGCATACACCTGAGCCAGGAGAAAATATGGGTAGATGAAGTGAAAGTCTGATCCTCAATTATCAGCCTTGGAAGATTCAAGAAATATATTTCTTCTCCTGTTATGATGGAAGGTGGCTTACGTCCTAAGCAATAAAAAGCTTGTGGGGCCTAGAGAATGTTATGAGTTGAAATAAATGTTACTGGCACTCTTGCTGCATAACTTTTCAATGATGACACGGATGTGTGGCCCTACGCAGCATGCTGCCATCGGCAAAAGAGAAGTGAGAAGTCCAGCCATTCAATTCCCTAACTTCATTAAGCAGCTACACGGTAGGTCCTGAATTGCTCATCTTGAAGGCCAATGTTTGCTCTGGTGATCTGCGTGTCTTAAACAAACATACTCTAGCCCTTCTGCAGAAAGGAATGTTGCAATTATTTGCTATAAATAAATTGGCTCAGAAAAAACAACAACACAATGAGAGAGCAACTAGTGAAAATGAGAAATATCAACTTCTTTCTCTTATCAAAAGGAGCATTGTTCCAGGCCTCCACAAGATGATTCTTTTCAATGTTTCTTTTGTTTTTGCTTTGCTTTAAGACTAGTTTCTCAGCTTAATCTAAATGCTTGTACATTTAGCCCTAGGGGTACTGCAACACAGCCAAGGAGAGGAGCAGTATGAACCCCACTCCCACCAACCCAACAGATAGCAGCATCCAGTGTAAATTAGGTCTGGAGTCTATTTGCATGAGGAGGAGGAGTTGGCATTGGTTCTCTACCATGTCAGTTTAATAACCCGTGGCTGACTATATGTACTTGAGGGGAAAGAATGCAATCATACAATGGCCCCCTATCAACAGAATTGCAGCTCCTCTGCAGGTGTCAATAGGCAAAGCTCTACTGATATCGGTCTTGTGTGTTCTCTTGAGTGATAGCTCTGTTGGCTCATGTACTCACAGCCAGATAAATCTCTGGTGTTGCATTTAACTCTCAGGAGGGGAAATTTCATGTGAGAAACCATCCTGAAAGCACGGGCACTTTAAAAAGGCGCATGTACAAAGCTTCTTGAAGCAGCATTTGTCAGAGGAGTCGAAAGAACTGCAGCAACCACAGTACATCACAGAAGAGAGGAAAGGCTATCTGTTTAATTTCAGTTAAGTGGAACTAAGAAAAACAGAATCAAGCCAACCTGACAAGTATGAAATACCTGGGATCTGTAAAACAATACACCTAAGACATTAAAATGTTTAATTTGAGATGAAATCGGTTTCAAAACGACATACTGGTTTGTTGAAGAGGTGTTCATTCTGCTTTTCTATGACACCATATTCAGTGTTGTGACTAGAGGATATAAAACATTTTAAACAGGAAAATGCGCCCAATTCTTTGTTACCTAGATTGTCCTATTAACTTTATCTGAAGAACAGGTAGCCAATTGGTATAGGCCCTAATCCAACTGCATATAAGAAGATTACACCCAAGTCAGACAAGTACTCCAGTCTCCATAAACCATGAGCCTCAGAACTAGGCAATCTTCTCAGGCTCACCAGCTTGTATTAAGACAAAGATCCTTGGGATGTCCAAGTCAGGATACTCTGGCTTAATGTCCAATATCTCATGCAGCTTGTAGAAGCAACATCTTAACTGAAAATGGCAGAGTTCTGTGAAGAGTCTCTTGTCATAAACATTGTTCCTAAGAAATAAGTCAAATGTCTTAACTTCCAAATAACTGTGCTCAGGATCATAGCACAAATTTGACTTTGAGTGATTCAGTTCTCTGCTTTCACTCCTCCCTTCACTTTGCCATTAGCACAAGCAAGTATTCACTTCAATTTTGACCATCTGGAACTGACTTCCTATTTCTTCCCCAAATCAGTTCCCATCTCCTTGCAAATCAGAACTGAAACATGTTTTGTTCTCTAGCCACAGGTCTCAAATGTTTCTGCTTTCTCTAATGCATATTCACTTTAATGTTGAAAAGGGATCTACATTTGTATAAGAAAGCTAAAGCACAAGACTGTTTTGTTTTTTTTGAGGGGGGGAACTACTTTTCATAGGTATTACATTTTCACTTTTCTGAGGTATTAGTCTATTCAGATAGAAAACATACAGATATCTAATATGATGAAAGTTGACTTTGAAAAGATAAGTGGCTCCTATTAAATCACACAACATTGCAATATGTTTTGAAGGCCACAATGAAATCCAGCTGGGAACCATGTGTAAAAAATAATAGTACACGCCTGCAGGGAAGGAAGTATGATATGGAATGATTAAGTTTAGGAAAATATATAATGTAGTATATCATTAAGGGAATGATCTGTATTACTTGTAATAAGCTACGGCAGAGGTTTCAAACTGTATTCCAGAGAACTCTGGAGTTGCTAGAAAACTGATCAAAGCCTCCTCAGTCAGAATATCAGTTAATAGTGGACCAGCTGCTCTGAACATCAGTGTGCCTTCCACTATTGATTTTCCACTGCTTGCAGTAGCCAAGCGAGTGTTTTTGGTGTAGGGCTGGTATTTTTGTTTTAATTATACTGTCCAAGTGTCTTTAAAAGCTGCCTGATATGTGGAACGGTGAAACCTTTTCCCATCACTCTTTGATGGCAAAAGCTTCTGCTATATTTCTGCATTAAAATATATGGATGGAGGAAGATAAGTTGAAGACCAATGAGCTTTTTTTAAAAAAAAGTCCTCTTAGAACTATAAGCAAATAATTACCGGTATATAAGGAATAGTGGGAAATGCTGCTCTATCCTGCAGCAACTGGAAACTCCATAAAGATAAATTAAAAGGGGTTAAGTCACACTAGGTGAAGAAGAACCAATCGGTGGCTCCCCACCCCCAGTGGATTTGGCCCTGGGTGCTATATTCAGCTATTCACAGAGTGAAAGCCAATATTAGCAACACTCAGAGTAAACTCATAGAAATCAATAGGCTTAAATTACTGAAATCCAGAAATTTCTAGAACCAGGCTCCATTTCCACGGATGGGAGCAGATCCATCCCAGAGGAGCACACATTTGCAACTTCATCATTCTCACAGAGCAAGCAGGTCTTGTGAATGAGTACACCACACTTTGCCTTTAAGTTGGCAGACAGGGCATGGTAACTGTTTGGAGATCTTTGTTGCTTCCATCCAGTTCTGAATGTCTTGCAGGATTCCTGAACTCCTGAATAGCGACTTCTGAACGTTTTGTCTGCCTCAATAAAGTCCTGTTTTTTACTAACATGTAAGAGCCCGTGTGTGTGTGTGTGTGTGTGTGTGTGTGTGTGTGTGTTGGGCATGAAACAAGATATAGGGAAAGAGTCTCATGTGAAGTGGCCCCCATGATTTAATAATTCGTGGAATTCTTGTAATGAGTCTGAATCAGGGCCGGCCCAAGACGTTTGACTCTGCCACTGCAGGTAAAATGCCCCGGCCTGCCACTGCTCCCCACCCCCCACCCCAAATCTAGGCCTCTGCCCATGCTGCTGCCAGCCCATTCACCACAACTGTACACTTGCCTGCACCCGCACTGCTGTCACAACACAGCAGCAGCAGTAATGGTGCAGCACCAAGGGCAACGGCACTGTGTCAGTGGTATGGGAAGCCCCGGCGGGGCTGGCAGCAACACAGCAGAGGCAGGGAGAATCAGAATCAGAAGTATCTTTTTTTGCATCAGCCACTAGCCATAGCAATAAAATAAAAGACAATGTACTGAAGACAGAGGTAAAAGCTTAACTATACAAAATTCATTATAGAGGTTTACATCAATAATCAAAACATAGGGAGGGTGGAAGGCAGCTCCGCTGCCAGAGGCAAATGGCTTCACCTTACCTCATGCATGGGCCACCCTTGGTTTTAACAGCTGCAGCCAAGAAGGGTGGCAAGAGTGAACCATTCATTTGACAGCAGTGGCGTTTCACCTGAAGCAGCAGAAACTGTGGTTCTGCCCTGCTCTTTCCTAGTGGGCGGGGAAGAGAAACCCAGCACACTTAGGGGAGGGAGGATAATGACCCTTCTGATGTGACATAAGAACAATCCTTCCAGTCCTTTAACTGTTTTACAGAAACATTTTATAATCCTTTTTATTTCTATGACATTGTGTGGCAACTGTGAGGGACTTATGATAATGTTATGCACGCTCTGGCAAACATTTTGTTTAGTCTGATGCAACACATTGTATGTGGCTACTTGGAAACTTTAGTTGGTTCAAAATATATGGCATAATTATTGGCTGGAACCAGTCAAATGGAACATTATCTTGCCAGTGTGAACACAATTGCACTGGCTCCCAGTTCATTGCCAAGTGCTTTCGTCTCTTAAAGTCCTAAGCAGCTTAGAACTTGTGTGCCTTCTAAGATCATCCTCAGATCCTCAGAAGCCCTTCTCTTAATCACAGAATCATATAAATGTAAAGGTATTGTAAGGGTCATATAGTCCAACTGCCTGCAATGCAGGGATCTTTTGCCTAACATGGGGCTCAAACACAGCACCCTGAGATGAGTTTCCTGCTCTACCAGCTGAGCTGAGCAAAGGTGAGTCAGATGGTGATGCCTTTTAGTGGTGGTTCCTCAAATTTCAAATTTTCTCTTATCTGGTGGGTTTCAGATCTTTAAATCTTTTCACTTTTTAACTGTGAGACTTTTGGTTATTGATTAACAATACTGTTTGTACTTGTTTGTATTGTTCAGTTTCTTTAACTTTGTTGTTAGTTGCTCTGGGAGGCCTTTACAGAGGAATACAAAATAACAGAAACAGTAAATAAAATAACGTGTGGAGGGGAGAGTTATCTGGTAGGAGAGACGGATGTGGCTATAGTGAACTAGGACAGCTTCACAGAGTTTGTATGCTGATTCCAAATGCATGTGAAATTCATGACAAGCCAAACTTGCTTCCATTTTTTGACTATTGAAATGTACAATACTAGTAAACTTTGCTTACAGCAGAAAATATTCAGCCTAAAGCTGTCACCAGTTTAACAGCACTGAGTTTCTTTAAAAATCACTGGACAAAATGACATCTCCCAATGTCAAATACACATCAACTGTTCATATATTCACTATTTTTCAATGTCTCATTCAGGGTGTCTCAGATGTAGAGTGTAGAACCTCAATTTAAATGCTGCACTTTGAAAGTGTGTTTATGCTGAAGGATGCACTGTGTATTTACATTTTTGAAACAGATGTTTGCAGATGCAATAAACGTACCCATAGAGAACTGTACCATACCATTCTACAGCCTCCAATTTATATAGAGAAGAGCACAACAATAACAACAAAGCTTGGGTAAATAAACGGCACCTTTCAACAGAATCTTAGTCTGGGCGTCCTGTTGGCAAGAGTGTTAATTAGATAGAATTTTCTGCCAAGAACCTTTACTAGCTGCTAGGAATGTCTACATGAGAAACTGTAGCAGAAGTTACAATTTGCACCTGTGCTTGTTTTTCCTTTCAAAGCAGTGGTTAGGACTTTATTTTATTTTGCTGTGAAAGGTATTTGTGTCCTTTAGCTAAACAGTGCAGCACTACATTACAGAGCTCCAAAAGAAGTATTTTCTTTGAGTTTGTTTGGAGCCGTGATTTAGCACCTTGATGCAATAAAACTCCATTAAATACTGTGATTTAGTTCCATCACTTTTCTTGGACTGCAGAGTATCCTAAGGTTACAAGCTGAGGAAAATTCAAACTGTTATTACAAAAAACCACACATACACACCCAAAAAAACTGTCTATGAAGTGATGACAAATTACAGACTACAGGTGTTAGATTACATTTTGACTTCAGGCAGGTTTAATATACCTTGGCTTCCTTTTACAATTGCTCACAGCATGTACAGTTATGGACAGGGGAGTTTAAAAAAAATAGTACTCAATAAATGAAGACCATGTCAAAAGAAATCAATATGAGCGTGCAAAATGGTAGGAAGTCTGACATGGATATATATATGTTCACTTTCATCTAGCTTCCTTTAATATTGTAACCAAAATGCTACTGGCATTTTTCATGTATTGCCTTTTTTTAAAAGGGTTTAATAATTGCTTCATGAAGTAAACACTGGTATCACAGATAATTGAACTACCAAGGTGTGATATACATTGAACTTAATTTCATCAAGGCTGAAATATCTCTTTTGAGTCTTTTTTTTAAATGACATTTATCTGAAAATGTTCCTATTTTCTGAGGATTTTAACTAGAAACATTATTAAATGTATCTGCATGACTTTTAGGCACTAAATTGATTTTTCTAAGAGCACTAGCTAAATGACCATAATAAATGAATTAAAAAGCATTACAAAGAATGGGAGGCTGAAGGAGAAAGGTCTTAGCTCGGTGGCAGAGCACATCCTTTGTATGGAGATGGTCCCAAGTCCCCAGTATTTCCAATTCAATGGCCACATAGCAGATAATGATAGACAGCTTGAGATTTCGGAGAGCCACTGTCAGTCAAATCATATAACTTGCTGGAATTCCTGCTCACTCAATGTTAGACAGGTGCTATCTCTGCTGTCCTCTTTCAACAAACCTCTTAAGTTGAGGTCTGTTCCAATGTATTTATATTGAAATGTGTATTGAAAGGGGCAACAGAGTAGACAACACCGGTCCAATGAATACATGGTTTGACTTGGTATAAGCCAGCTTCATATGTCCAGAAAGAAAATAAAAGGGAATCAGTTAAGATACTACCACAGGAAACTATTGATTTTCAATTCCAGTATATTCAGACTAAAAGTGACTAATTTCTGCCATTTTCTAATGAAGGTATCACTTTCATCACTTCATTTTTCAAATGCATAAAGATAAACAAAACACATGATGAGCAAAGATTTATCTTCAGTTTATCTGCTTGATTGATTTCAGTACGCTACATTAAAATGTCTGCAAGATCAAAGTTCTGTCTTGTCTCTATCTATCTGCCTCGTTGTTTGTTACAATTAAGCAGTATGCTTAAGAACATAAGAAGAGCCTGCTGAATCCACCCAATGGCCCATCTAGTCCAGCATCCTGTTCTCACAGTAGGCAACCTACTTGCAAGCAGGATCTGAACCCAAGAGCACCCTGCTCTCCTGTGACTTCCGGCAACAGGCATTCGGAAGCATGACTGCCTCCAGAGAGGGAGAAAAATGTTTCTCTATCCATTTCTCCATGCCATGTATAATTTTATAAACCTCTATCATGTCACCTCTTACTTGCCTTTTCTCTAGTCCCAAGCACTGCAACCTTTCTTCACAGGGTATCGCTCCATTCCCTTGATCATTTTGGTTGCCCTTTTCTGAACCCTGTATTTTCCTCTCATCATTTTTGTAAAACTATAAAACTTTTTTTTAAAAAAAAAATGTCGGAATTATGCAGGGGGTGCTGGTCATGCCCCCCCCCCCAAGCTGCTCAATACACTTCCAGATATATAACATTTTAATCCTCCATGGCCAGGCTTGCTGGTAAAATCACCCTATATTCTCAGTGGGCATACACATTGCAGTCTAAATGCTAGGAATATGCCATTTCTTTGCAGCAGATGAGTGACCTGATCTCCTCAACAGCTGAGTAACAACTATGCATTTGTTCCTCAATAAATTGGAAGGCCATGACTTGAGCACATGTTCTCTTCACTTGTGTTTATATGAGTTCTGAGTTATGGTTCTGAGTAATTTCAATATGACTTGTTCTTTATAATAAGAAATGATGCTTAGAAAAATAGCACTAATATTTTATTAACACTATTCTAGATTGGTATATAGACGGTACGAAGGCACCATCTTCATGCATGACTTGCTGCACTATTTCACATAAACCTAGAACAGGAACCAGAACCAGAAAAAGGATACAAAGTGGCTCAGATATTTGTAGGAATCCCTGTTAAACCATGGTGTTAATCCTCAAATGCGGTTTGAACAAGCAAAGGGATTAGCATAGATCTTGGGTGGTTTACAGGTGTCAAACATAATGAATGTGTTGCATCCAACATCCAAAAAAATCTGATCTCTGGACAAGCCCTAAGAAAAAATGGGTGTTCCTCGTGTATCACAAAAACATATTTGTCCAAGTTAGAAGTTTCCTAGGTGAGTGAACAATAAATGAGGCTGGCCTAGTTGTTGAATCACTCAGTCTCATAAAGAAACCCACTTTGGAACTAGTACTGGTGATTGAAATCTCTCTCTCTCTTTCTCTTTCTCTCTCTCTCTCTCTCTCTCTCTCTCTCTCTCACACACACACACACGGGGGGGGGGGGGTAGGGAAGGAAGGGAAGGAGAAGACTGATTGTACATTTATTTCTTACAAATTTCCCCATGCAGCCTCCCTGTCCCAAGTGAGCAGATGGTTTAATGTTAGTCAGGGTCAGGAACTGCCCTTGTGGCTTCCTGCCTGCCTGCCTTTGTAGATTATCTAGATCATATTAAGATATGCAGCCCCCAAAATTAGAGAAGCTAAGTAGAGTACTTAAAACACTAGGCAGCCACAGACTTTGTTTCTTGTGCATGCTGAACTCATAACTTATGAATAGTTAGATCTGAACTAAACATAAAAATACTGGCTCTTGGACAACATATTTATGTTATCAAGCACTTCTTTGTCTACATGCAGCCACTTTATGCCTCCTGTACTTAATCATTTCCCCATTCCTTCTCCTTCTCTGGGCCAAATGAGCCACTACACAAAATGCACATGAATCAACCACCATCCTTTCAATGTAGTTATTTGCCAGCCTCATTTCTATTGATGCCAAGAATTTGACAGAAAATAAGAATGTACACATATTCACACAGACTTTACCTTGAGAGTCTCCCTATTTTGTATCTAAAATTCTGCTTGAAATGCTACCATGGATCAAATTAGGTTGTCTAACAAAATGTGGAGGGAAGTGGTGCTGATATATTTGGGAATTTGTTTCATGCTCCATTTGTGCATATACCGGTAGCTAGAAACTTAAATTCAAACAATCATCTAGGCATTAAAATCGATATATGCACTGCCACCACCATGCTTCTTTTTGGTCCATACCGGTACTACTTTCCTTAAGAATTCCAAGCCAAAGTGCCAGGAGAAGACACAACTGGCAGAACTATTCCCAATGCATTACCATAAAATAAGGTGTTTGTTGTATATGATCATCAGATGGTCATGTATTTACTTGCAGGATGGTTTGCTATTTATATTTTCTGCCTCAAACAAAACAAAACCCTATATGCAGTCTTCTTAGTGCCTAGACTCAACAATTTTGTATTCCCTTAATTCCTTGGACCATATTCTCAGTATTCTTAATCCCCTCTCAACCCTGCAGGAAAGGATTTGCATTGCAATTTAATTCAGAGCCCTGCCTTTAGCACCCATTGTTTCTCAGCTCCTTGCTTTTCATTCCACTGCTTGCCTGCTTTGTCTTACTCCATTGAACGATGTTGACTCTTGCCTGGTCCCCTTGCCTGCCCAGTAGTCCTGTTTCAGCTCCCCTTTCCAGCATAAATCCTCTCCAGTCTTAGGTCATTTGTGGCTTTTTCCATCTACCTTTTTAGCAAGTCTCAATACCTGACACATAACAGCAGGCACTGAAAATGGCTATAGGTGTGCAATATTTTCAAAGCTTGTGAAATTATTGTTCTATATGTATTTCATGACTATGAATCAAAGCACCAAACGCTACTCTCTCACATCTCAGCAAAATATTAAATTCCCTGCTGATTCTTCTAGGTCTAAACTAAGGAAAGTATTTTACTAAAGGAAATCTCCGAGGTCAACTAGCAATTAACTGAAAGGTTCTGATTGAATATACTATTGACTGCTCTCACATCAGGCAGCTTCCTGTTTATTATACCTTATGGGCTGACTAGGTGCCAAGACATTAAGCTGTCAATAATGTATTAATAGTGAACTATCCCCCTCCCCCATTTGCCCAACAAATCCTCACATATTAAGGCCCATGATGAAATGATGAAAATCCTCACAATTAATGTAAATTAGTTCTTTGGGTTATTAAAACGTGAAAAAAATAATGAACAATGTGAAACGCTTCAGAAATTGAAATACACAGACCAAATGATCTGATTAGGACTATTTCCTAAAATCTTTGTATATGGTAATTTACATAAAGCATAAATTTACTTTAGATATCTGTCCTAATTTAGTATGCAGAATAACAATTCACCTTGCTCAGCATACGATGTATGATATTGTGATTGTTTTCCTTTAAAATATGTTGTAGATTTCCAAAATGATATGCAGCACCTTTGATAACTTATTCAGAATACACCTAAACTGAACATACTGAACATTGTGTGCAATATACCTAACATACCACATAAAATGTCATAACTGCAGGTATATGAATGCTGCCAGCAGTCCTCAAGATCACAAATCATTGCACATGGACATTTTTAATTCACAAACAAGTACGTTTCACTTATAATAATTTCTGTCAACCTGACAGTTTCCCCTCTGGTGTATTGGGTGCACAAAGAGCAATCATATGTTTAAGATGGTCATAGGGAATTTGAACTTATAATAGTTTTCCCACCAAAGCAGAGAACAACAGGTTGTGCAAACACTTCTTATATCATAACTGTGTGTTTAGTAAGCTGATGCGTCAGTTAGTAAACTAGTGCTGCCACATAAATTGCCACTGTCCTGTGCTGCAGATTCTTCACTGAAGAGAGATGCTTGGATCCTGATTGCCATCAAACTGCTCCTGGCTCCACCACTTTAGTTCAACCCAGCTTTTTGAACAGTTAGGGAAGGATGGGATTTTTTTAATGAGAAGTGGGATGAAGCTACATAGATAGCGCCACTTCAAGTTATCCTTAATAACACTGCCATACTTGCTACAAAGTCTCTTTGGATTCAGGCTATCAATATACCCATAAACAAACAAACAAACAAACAAACCTCCCCTTCTCTTTTAGCTCTTTTAGTGTGACAAAGGTTTGTGTAAGTCAAACACTTGCATACATCATCATCATCATCATCAACTAAATTTGTATACCACCCTTTATTCAAAGATCACAGGGTGGCTCACAACATAAAAATACAAAATGAGAACATAAAATACATAATATAACAAAAACAAGCCAATAACTCCCTCTCACAAACACATTTAAATGGCCATAGAATGTTAATCAGCCCAAGGTCTGGTTACAGAGAAATGTTTTCATCTGTCACCTAAAGATATGTAACTAAGGCGGCAGGTGAGCTTCTATGAGAAGACACAAATGGGGAGTCACCACAGAAAAGGCCTGTTCTCATGGAGGAGGCACACAGAGATGGGCCTCAGATGATGACTGCAGAGTTTGGGTCGGTGCATGTGGGAAGAGGTGGTCCTTGAGGTATTGCAGTCCTGAACCATTTGAAGCTTTATAGGTCAAAATCAGCACTTTGAATTGGGTCCGGAAACTAACTGACAGCTAGTGCAGTCAGGCCAGAAAATCACCCAAAGCCATCAGTAGACCCTTTGGATCAAACAGCCTTCAAGGGCAGACCATTCCAATAGGTCCTCTGCAGTGGGGAAAAGGTGCTGAAAGTCTAAATCTCAGCAGGAAGTGATCTGACCGTGACAAGGAACGGATGTCAATATCCCTCACTTTCAGATCACCCTCTTCCTGCCCAGTAGAGAAAACAAGGTCCAGAGTGTAGCCTGCCACTTGCGTTGGGTTGGTGACATGTTGGAACAGCCCCACGGTCATCAAAGCAGCCATGAAGTTCTGAGCCACCCTAGAGCCAGTCACCTCAGCATGGATGCTGAAGTCCCCCAAAACCAGCAGGTTGGGAATCCTCAACACTGCCTCTAAGACCAGTTGTAAGCTCAGGCAGGGAGACTGCTGGGCAGCAAGGCAGGCGGTAAACCAACAGAATCCCTAATCTGTCCCGTTCACCCAATGCCAGGAGCACACTCTTTATCACTTTCACAAATAAAAAGTTTGTCTAATAAAAAGGCACTGATTTTTCATTTCCCCTACCAACATCAAGCAGACACTAAGTTAAATTTAATTAACGATTTACAACAAACAGTGAGAAATTATTTAGAGAGGACTTCAAGTCCTTAGCATTCAAGTGTCTAAAAAAAAGTATTATATAAAGAAAACTTTTAATGAATTGAATAGAGAAAAGCACTTTAATTAAATGCTGTCAAAGAGGATTGTATTAATGACTGCACACAGAGGAATTTAAAGCAAGCCAAGTATATTTAGCAAATAGGAACTGGGCTTTAGAAGGCTGTAACTATTTATGCTTCCAGAACTGCAATGCATCTAGATCACAGTGCCAAGTGAAACCAGTTATGTTATTAGATATGATTTTATTTATTGAGGGCTATTAAAATTTCAAATGTGACAGGGAAAACATTTTTCACTTTCAAAATGAAACAAAATTATTTCCGCTTGTAGGAGGGAAAATAAATAATAAATAGTAATAATTACTTAGCACTTAACTGCTAAAGTCAATGTGAAAATTTCTCCACGTCTCTTCTGGGTGCAATTCAATCCAATACATTTCTTCTCAGAAGTACACTCCACTGAATTCAGTGGGACTTATGCCCAATGTGTATAGGACTACATCATTATAGAGCAATCCTAAAGTGATCAGAAAAAACCTTCCGGTATGTCCAGCAGCTGTGGGTGGTATTCTGCCACTGCAGGGGGGGAGCACCTTCTCAAGGATCTAAGCCCCCTTGTTTCCCCAATATACTCCCAAAAAGACTCTTTCAGCTGAGCTTGGCATAGTCATTTCCCTCCACAGGAACATAGGAAGCTGCCTTACACCGGTCGGAACATTGGTCCATCTAGCTCAGTATTGTCTACACAGACTGGCAGCTGCTCTCCATGGTGCAGGCAGGGAACTCTCCCAGCTCTACCTGGAGATGCCAGGGATTGAACCTGAGATCTTCTGCATGCAAAGTGGATGCTTCACCACTGAGCTGTGCCCCACTGGAGTCAATAGGAAGGGAACACCTGATGACACACTCTACTACTGGTATATGGATATTATTTGTGTGCAGTCGGATACAGGTTGAAGCGATTCCTGAGATATGTTGGCCATAGGCCCTTTAGGGTTTTTTAAATTAAAACTAGCACTTTGAACTGGGCCTAGAACTGACAGTAATAAACTTCCACAAATATAAATAAGTCTTTCCAGCAAGCTTATCAGATTATTAATAACTGAGCAGCTGCTACACCTCAGTCAACCCATTCTAATAACTAGGAACACAGATTCTATATAGAATAGATTTAACATGTTTTATGTTTTTAGATATGCTGTAAGCTGCCCAGAGTGGCTGGGGAAATCCAGCCAGATGGGCGAGGTATAAATATAACAACAACAACAACAACAACAACAACAACAACAACAACAACAACAACAACATACAGTGTCTTCCAACCAAATGGTTGATCTGGCCCAGAAAACTTACTACTTTGTGCCTTCCACTGTTGGAAGGAGTTTTGTTGAGGAGGCACGAGTTCAAAACTGGAAAAACAATATGAGATACTTTTCCAATAATTAATTAAGTATAATACATAACTAAGGAAGTTTCTCCTCTTCCCAATGTAAGTTATACTACGATTACAATGGGAGTTGCAAACCTAAGTCTTAATAAAAATCTGAAGCATGTTCTAGCCACATTAGGCATGAATGTTAAACAAAAACAGCTGAAATGGCGTGATAGGTAGGTTTGGCTTCAACAGTAAAATTTCAGTGGCTTTCCACTGCAATTGTAATAACTATCTATCATAAGAAACTCTACTGGATATTTTAGATTCAAATATAAAAGGCCTCTTTGCCTGTTGTGTGTAGCTTATTGGTTTTGTCAAAATGCGTGCAAAGCTTTTAGGAACTAGGGTTCTAAGCTTCTATAAACTGTCATGAAACGTCCAAATAGAGCTTATTAAAAAGTAAAGTGGTCAAACATTCATTAAAACTAAAACCACAGTGCATAGCCACACATTTCTCCAAGTGGTGAGGCATCAGTTTTCAAAAAGATGACAACTCAGAAGGCAACGATTTCACTTCAAGCATTTGACTTAATTTTACACACACTTTCATTAAAATAGCTTTATTTTTTGAGGCCTCAAATACCCTCTCTCAAAAGCTTTAAGATGGACCATTCAATTAAGTGGCATGAATACTGTAACCAATATTGACAATGTACTTTGGTTGCATATTACTAATCAAACAAAAATTTGGGAAGGCAAATGAATAACTTTTTAAAGGTAGGGGTCATGCTGGGCAAGTTGGAACTTACGACAGGACGATCCTTTGGGGAAAAGGATATTTATATCTCCCTAACCCTCAAGAATGAGTCATACATACTGGAAAATATTAGACAACATTAAACTAAATGTACTCTGCCTTTAATTAGAACTTAATCTGTTGCCTAGGCTTTTCCTCTAAGTTTTAACTATATAATAGTTTCCTGCATTGTACTTTTAAAAAGTATTTTACAATTCTAATACAAATGAACACATGCTGAGACTTCTGTAGCTTTCTAGGTCTAAAGAGCAAACGTTATTGTTTTTGTCTGTTTTATTGTTGCAACCCACTCGTGTCTTTGGATGAATGGCAGGATAAAAGTTTTTCAAACAAATAAACTTAAGTCATACTTAGGCACATTGAAATAAATGGATTTAAGTTACTTAAGTCCATTTTCTTCAGTGAGTCAATTCTGAGTATGACTAATGTTGGCTATTACCAAGTAAAATAATATTTTCACCATAACTACATTTTGCCCACCTGCCTTATGTGCTTTGTAGATTGGACATCTTACACACTGCTTTAAAATCGTAATTTGATTGAAAATAAGGGCTGAGGATTATTTAAGCATTTTTCTCTATCCCTTTATTGCTATGAAGAAATTACAGGAAGTCTATGAAACTTAGATGAATAATCCTGATTTTAGGCACAACTTCTGCATATGTTTTTTGTTTTGTTTTTTGCACGCAGCCCATTAGGGGAAGGTACATAAACTGGTGGAGGGGAAGTGGTATAGTTGCTGTAACTGCTCCACAGAGTGTGGACCTGGGAATAGCCATTAGATTGGTGTGCATAGATATCCAGAGCTGTAGAGGTGACTCTAAGTGTTATCTTTGACAATAAATACTTAAATACTCTCCTTTGGCCGGGAAGCACTCTTGATATGCACACTGTATAAAAATGCCTACCACCAAGAGCTACCATACCAGGAAATGTGAACTGTAAAGGCAATGTTCAGCTGTTCTTAATATTTTTACATTAAATAACATTTTAAAGTAGTTCGTTTTGAGGATTATTTTTACCTTATATCAGCATTAACAGAGTTAGGGATCACAGAAGTTTTAGTGGCAAATTTTTGCTTCCACAGTCTTAGCACTAAGATTGGCAGAGTCAGCAACAGGTTAAAGCAACTTCACCAGTCTCAGTGCAGGAACTGGTAAAGTTAATGCCCTATCTCCATTGTCTTAGTATTCAATTGAGTGGGGATTAGAGCTGTTAATCATGATAGAGGAAAGGGTGCGTTGCTCCTTCTCAGTAATATTATTCATCCCTTTAGGTAGATGATCTCAGTTAAGAAAGTTCTAAGATGCTTGAAACCAGGAAACGCAAACGTTATTACAGATGAAAGACACAAAACATGCATTGATTGCAATTGTTGCTGTTATACTAAGTTTATCATTTATCGCAGCAGTCTTCCTCCTTACCAGGTAAGGAATCAAAATGGATTTCAAACTCATCTTTGGCATTCATTATTCAACTTGCATTGTGATATCAATTAAAATAAAACAACTACACATACTTTCTAAAATTTTGATTACTGCAAGTATATGAAGAAAAGAAGGCTAAAGACAAAACATCTCTGCATATTAATAAGACATGTTGCTTAATGGACTCCTTTAACAGTACAGCAGTTACTGAAAACCCATGCATCCCAATGACAGACCAATCTAAGCACAGCAACATTTGGGAAGAATTAATATTAGCTTGAACAAAGAAAATAGTTGGATTAAATGCTTTTACTGTCACATACAAACCCCAATGAGCATGAGTGTGATGACATCAATTTTGTGCATTTGATACTGGTTGTCACTGATTATTTCTGGTTAATTGTGTAATAGAGATTGTCATTGCCAAACCAATATCACGATTTAGCATCAGGTTAACAGAACACAGGAGGCTTATCAGATAGGCACAACAATACCTTAAGTGCAGCATCCCCAAAACACTGATCGAATGTTTCAACTGTGTTGGAGAGTCTCCAGAGTTTTGCTATTTATAGCTGCCAGCTGGTTCCAGTTATTTTTCTTCATTTTTCATATTTTGATTGTAATAAATAATTAATTCAAGGCTTTGTAACTTGCTGACAAATACAAATGCATCACATTGCAATGCAGTGTAACGTGTCACTAGAAACTACACACACTATGCAGAAAAGTAATGTGCTTGAAGAGTTTCAAAAGTAGGCTAAATTATCAAGGTCAACCATAAAAAAAAACACTAGCGCCAAAAGACCACCTACATCGGTTACTGGAGCCTACTTTCAAGACCGGTAATTTTTATTTGAAATCAAATTTCTATTTAGTAGCCATCTGTGATTAAATATGGGTTAAAGAAACAGACACCTTATCAACCCTTCCTATACATGTCTGAAAAACACAGAATTTCATAAAACTATATATTTCTTTAAAGAGAATAGGGAGGAGGAAGCGGAGGAAGACAAACTTCTTCACATCCCATCACCTACCCTGCTCCTACTGCATGGTGATTTCAAAACTTGGAAACTGAATTTGAAAATATAAAAGGTAGCAGTGCCACTTTCTAATCATTAGTCTAATGAATTGTGCCAGAAGCGACCTAGGTAGCAATGCAAAGACATCACTCTAAATATTGTACTCTCAAGCTGGCTCTCTTTGAAACACAGGCTCATGAATACACACACACACACACACACCTGCTTCTTACATCACTATCTTGATCCCTAAGGCAATCTAGGAATCTTTTCACTGAAAAACACACTGGAAGTTTTGTGCTTCTAGATCTGGAAGATGCTTGGAACCATTTGTGTTTTCATTCTTTTACTAGTTGGCGTGGGACAAAGAATCATTTTAAAATGGACATAGCACTGACCTGCACAGGCTCAGGGGTAAGTTGGACTACATGCTGCATACGTTCACTGTGATGATGCCTGGATTCCTCTTCATAGATCACATCCCTCTCATGCTGCGGAAGATTCAGGAAGCGCCGGATGGTGCACAGATTTTCCCAAAGTGTACGGTTCTCTGGACTTGGATTTTCCTTCCAACGGAGCAGCTCACACAGCCAACCCTGCAGTGGAAAGTCAAAATAACTGAGGTTTTAAGTACTAGTAAACTGGTGAACGACATAATGGTTGAAATGACTTTTTATTTTATTGTGCTGCTATGATTTATCACAGGTGGCACTTCCAATACTTGCTACCTATTTAGCATAGCTTATATTGTAGTGCTCAGAATCATTACAAACTGATTCACCAGTTTGGTAATTATAATCCTGCTGCATAACATCTTCCAAGTTACCTAGTATATACATATAGTGCACTTGTGATATGTTCTCTAATGGCAAATTTTGACCTTTTCCTAATAGTTCAGGACGTTTCAGTTTTGACCCAGATGGGAGCCCTTATTCTTGCTCTACTGGACAATAGAGGCAGCTTGTGGCACTTCCATGCATGTCTGATACTGAATCACCCAGTGTGAAATCTCATTCACACAAATCTTCATTGTGCTAGATGAGGGAGAAAAACATGATATATATATACTACACCAGTTATGAGGGTGTCTGCATGCATCTGTGGTTTCATGTACTGATATGAGGGAACTTGGCACCCAGGCAGGATCCAAGAAGGGAGACTCATTGAGAGAAAGTCCTAAAACAATCAGAGGGGAAACCTGCACTCTATGCAGTACTGATCATTGTCGGATAACTGCATTGCAAATTTCATTAATGTACAAATTTCCAAGGAGAGCTGTGTTTTGCTTGCATATTGATTCAGGAAGGGCAAATTTGATGAATTTGCATTCAAAAGTGAACCAAACTAATTTCTCCCACTGCACTGCCCTGCAAACAATTTGGAAAAGCACAAAGGAGAGACACAGGGAGAGTATGCCTGCGTTACAGTCAATAACTAGAAAAAAGTAGACCTGGAAAGCAGTTGACCCTACATTCAAATTCTTTAAAGAATCTAGGAAGTTGCCTGAAACTGAGTTCGTTGGGAACCCCTACTCAGCTAAGTGAAGAAAAAGCTTAGAAGACACTGAACCAGACAACTGATTACCAGTGCAATCTTCTCCCACCTCTACCTCAGATTCAGCCACTGCAATTTTTGATAGATTTACATGTATTTTGGGGGGAAATCATGAACAGAACTTCCCTATAATAACCAACAGTTTGATTACTGCCTGTGCCCTTATATGGGGTGTAGGGGAGGGGTAGTACCTCTGGTTGAGGACACGTCTGGCTCCTTTTGGGGTAGTTTGTCCACCTTTGGTCCCCATTCAGCACTCAGCTTTTACCTGTGGCTTCTAGAAACTGTCAACATGAGACAGTGGCCACACCCTGGGAATGGCTTCGACTGCCAGGCTAAACTAGGTGAGAGTAGCTGATGGGTCTCAAACCCTCAGTGAGTTAGAGACTTCCTCTGCATGCGAAAACAGGCTCTGGTGGATTGAGAGGACGAGACCAACTAAGGGTCTAACAGTCAAGAAGGCAGTTCCTGCATATGCTGTAGAGCGTCATAGGCAAATTCGGCCCTCCAGGTGTTTTGAGACTACAATTTCCATCATCCCTGACCACTGGTCCTGTTAGCTAGGGATGATGGGACATCATCTGGCGGGCTGAGTTTGCCTATGCCTGCCGTAGAGGGAAGTGAGGGGCAGGTTGGGTTTATCAATCTGAGAAGGTAGCCCATCTAGGAGAAGGAAAACTTTGATCCTAAACCTCCGCTGCCTTGTGGGATATCTTTGAGAGAAGAAAAGGCTAAGGAGCAGAGTCCCTAAGATGGTTGGATGACACCTTGTATGCCTCCTTCCAGCAACTCCTTCAGCCAAGCTGGTGTTAAATGTATTGCTCTGTTTTCCTTTCTACCACATCAGTGAGGTTGAGGGGGGTATTGTTTTCTGGGCAGCCCAGGACCTCCATACACACTGCCTAGGCATGTGCCCCATCGAGGTCACTTCAGTGCTGCTAATGCAACAGTTTGACCCCGGAGCTGCACTCCATTGTCTCTCAAGATAGACAAAATACCAATACCATTATAAGAAATTATTAATGTAACCTATAGGACAGAAAGACAGTACTTGTTAATATGTGACAAACTTTCTCACCTTTATCCACTTATGTGTATAGAGAAAGTGCAATTATATTGAATGGTTTTTAAATACATGGAACATCTGTAAACTTTGATGCAAAAAAAACTTTGTTAACACCTGTAGGCAACCTTGCATAGCAATGACTGAATCATCCCTTTCTTGTGGCTTTATGAGAGTAAATTCAACGTAATAATGAAGCAACATACAAAACATGCATTTCCTAACTTTCATTAAGTAAAATATTTTGACAGTTCTATAGCCCATCATCTCAAGAGATTGTCTGGATTGTCTAAACACTGAACTAACCATATCTCCATCCTGTTGAAATCCATGGGGCCTGAGCAATTTCAATGGGGTTGTGTCAATTTAATATTTCTTGATCTTGTTTTCTTAAGGTTAAATATGTCTTTCTTCAAAACTGTGTATGAAGGGACCTGAATAGAAAGGCTTTTCACAAGCCAAAAAAGGAATTGAAAGATTTGGTGTAACAACCTGATGCAAGGTGCTATTAAAAAGACCTCATATGATACCATATCGCTGTTTGCCTAACTCTCCACTGTGTCTTCTGCCTTTACCAAAAAAAAAAGGAAAAGGAAAAGGAAAGGGGGGGGAAGGCAAGATTTGATTATCTCCGCTGCATCAGCCAAGACAGCAACACCAGCTGTTCTCATTGTGCAGCCTCTTCCTCACGGCCTACATGTTAATAACCTGATCATTCCATTTTCTCCTTCAACTGCCGGCTGCAGCACAGCGAAGAGACAAAAACCCAGGCCCATCTGCAGCAGCTGTAGGCACTGAACTGTGAAGCCACTGGGGATTTATAAACTAATCTGTAACACAACACTGCCTTGTTTTTACAAGTGAGAGGCCACATTTGTGCAGACCCGATCTTTTCTTGCAATAAGCTGCCGGGGGGGGGGTATGAAAAGGAGATATCTAATTATTTGCTTGGAATAAATATCTGCATTTGGTATTTTAGTTGGTATGTTGCTAACCATAGAATCAGGTGATGGCTGATTTTTCCACAAATATTCTCTTGCCCACACCCCCAAATCCTGTGTACCTCTTTAATAACAATTTAAAACACATAAACAAGAACAAAACTCTCGGCTCTAAAGTGTTTTCTCAGGGGTTCCGCAGTACGAAGGAAATAATTTTTGAAATGTAAAATAAACCATCTGTAGTGGGGGGATAAGCTCCCATTTCTCCATCCATTTTACTGATCAGAGTAAGTCTCCAACTGCACACTTTCAAATGTTTAAAGCAGGTATGGTTAAAACTTCCCAGGGGAAACTGTAAGAGAGACTTACAACCTTAAAGAAACTTTTTAAAGGGTAAGTAAAATCCCACACCTGTTCAAAGTCAACGTCCTGAGTGATCTAAACCCAAAGACCTACTGATCTGTCAGAGCAGATATTAAGAGAAGGCTCCATTTGAAAAGAGACCCGTGACAACTTACTGCTACCATTTTTGCTTGTGATCTTGGAATGTCTCACACAACAGTCAGCTGCATTTGATTGATAAGCACTGCTATAATCTGCACTCATTACAGTCACTTAGCCTGACACTATAGGCCTCATTATGGACTATGTGCTCTCTGCCATTAGTCTTTAGGAAGCATAGTGCTCAATTTGCCAAGCAACTTGCAAGGTCTTGACCGTGGAGCTATTAAGGAGAAAACTAGACTGCAGTGTGACCATGTGTGCAGATATGAGCAAACCAAATTAATTTCTGGCAAGGGAAGCTACCAGGCAAAGATCCCATCCTTAGGACACCTGAGAACGTCTCAATTCCCCAGTGGACGTAAGCTAATGGCATGTTTAGCAGAGCTCAGTTCTGAAGGTGAATCACATTCCTGTTATTTAGGGAAATATTAATCCAGTTTCCCCAGAAACTCTTTGCTTGGCTGATCAGATTAAGGGATCTAGCCTCCTATGGCACACACACCACAGCAGGTCCCAAGAAATCTGTGATACTTCACAGCCTCAGACATATTGCACCATGTATACCCAGCTGCTACAATAATTAGCTTATGAATGTATCAGCTGGTTCTGCGATTTTTATAAATAATAACTAACCTACAGAGCAGAAAGATTTTCATGAGTCTAATATTAGCAAGAAATTGCTAAGCCTTCCTAACTCCGTAATGTCATTGTGCTAAATGCCCTCTTCATGCTTGCAATTTTATACTACTGGGCCTCCCTCTGATGCCATTTATAAATATTTATTTGGCATCAGCATTGGCAATTCATTTGTGTCAGTTTCTTTCACAACAGCTATTACTTGTTTTCTCTCTGTTTCACAGCCTACTTGTACACTTATCTACAACAAATCTTTTAGTCACTGTTGTCCTCGCCCTCCATCTATTTACCAAAACTGTCTTTCACTCATCCATTCAGGACTATGTATTTAGCTCCACTGAACAAGAGATTTTAGGTTTCAATGTGGCTAATATTTGAGAGAACCCTATGCTACCACAAGTCCCATCTAATCAACAGACACAATGCCCAAACAAACAGAAACCACCAGGTAAGAAAGTGTGTGCACTCTGCTGCTGTTGTTGTTTTCTATTTAAATAATCTTAGCGTGCCATCCAAGAAAGTTTTGCAGTACCAAGCAAAAAAAAAAAAGTGTAAATGTCAAATAAAACAGTGACAGATGACAGTATTCTCTATTGAATAGCACCGTTGCTTCGTGCATGTTCGATGAGAACTCATGAATTATTAATAAATAAATCTCCCTTTTCTTTTTTTTTCTTTTTGTTTAAACCCTCAAGTTGTGGGGGTTTTTTTTATTCAGGGAGGTGATAGCAGAGGGAGCCCATGAGTGTTTTATTGAGCATTCCAAGAGAATTGTTTCCATGCAAGAAATGCTGATACAGAATTTCTCTGGAATGGAGGCATTCATGTTGATTTCAGGCTTTTGGCTAATGTTCCTGGTGACATTGTTTTAGGGAAGACAGGTTACTGTATATAGAATTAGGCTGTTATTAGACATCCCACTCTTAAACATACTTGATCCCTTAGTGGCCCAGTTCGGTCACTCAGCATCTCTCCTATGCAAATAAGTCCAGTAACAAACTTCAAGATTGCTATAAAGGGTGTGCTCTATTGTCATGTGTCTATCATGTGGGGGCTAATAAACTGAGCTGTATCCTGATAAGACAGAAGTGCTGAAGGTTGATGGTTCCTGTGTCCAGGAATTAGGCACACAACCCGTCCTGGGAGAGGTGGCCTCTCCGTGAAGGAACAGGTTTGTAGTCTGGGTATACTCCTGGATTCCAACTAGTTACTGGAGTCTCAAGTGGCTTCTCAAACTAGCAGTTCTTAGTCCCAGCTTAGGCTGGTTTGCCAACTATAAATGTTCCTAGGTTGGAATAGCCTTCCAGTATCCAAACAGGCTTTCTGCTCCCTTTGGCTTACAACTTCTTGAAACAATATACTGTACCTGAAACAGCTTCCTTTCCAAGGACCTACTATGACCTCCAAAATAAACGCAAAGCACATTCCTAACAACATACTTCTTCTGAACACCCACCATATATAAACCTAAGCTTCTTTTGGAAGCCTGTGCAGAAGACCTACTACATTCAATGGGATTTATTCCCAAGTGTGCATTGTAATGCCACCCTAACTGACCGGTTAAAACTCATATGAATCATTCATCCATCAAATCTGTATAAAATTTGGCCACAAGGAAAAACAAGTTTTGAACAGGAGAAAGCATTTTTTTAGATGCTTCACATGTAGCACATTAGAATAGGCACTCCTGTATATGAGAAAATGGAGGATTTGAGTGTAAGCCTAACCCCTAATTCCTCTACCCCCAGACGCATTATGTCATCTTCCCTGGCCTAGTGGAAAGGAGCTGCAGCAGCTGCTTGTCCTGCTAGTAGTTCTCCTATAAGAAGTGTCAAGCCTTGAAATGGGGAGTTTGGGGTCAAGGTTGGGGCAGGATCTGCAGGATACTAGCCCCACAGACACCTCCCCCCAAAAAACCAAGTGGCTCAAACCTGAGACCTCTCTGCTATGTCATACTGGATCTGGTGTAGTAAAAAGGGAAGGGGAAATCTGATCCCTTCCACCCTGGCCAGTGCAAATTGGAACTCCTTCTGGTGCAGCAGTGGATCCCCTGCTCTCTGACCCCCTTTAAGATTGCCCTATTTCTTTCCTAAGGTAGTGCCTGGAACTCACAATTTTGATATTTATTTTTAAAAAATAGTCTTGAAAAAAATTAAATAGGCTGTCTGATTTTTAAAAATAGGCTTACCCCTTTCTAATCAAAAAATTTATTGAATTATTGAATTAGATGATTGACAGATTAATCTACTACATACTGAAGCACTATTTTAAAATCATCCTAATTCAGGCTGTTTTTAGTGGGTAGAATCAAATTACAAAACATCTGATGCCAGAGCTAAAGCAGGGGCAATTGTAATCAGTGTCTGGGTGGGAGACCATTGAGAAACCCACTGAAGGTTCTCTGAGCCCTCCTAAGAAAGAGTGCGATGCAAGCATAATATACCATCATGACAGGTTGGGTGTGGGTTCTAGCATGTCATATGTAATCTGTTTTAATGTTTGCATTGTGTGTGTGTGTTTGATTACTAACAATGACACTGTGCAACAGGGTTACTAATGTAAACACAATAAAACAGCAGATAGCAAAACCTGACTCCATGATCTCATTCAAATATTCTAAACAAAGGAAAAGACAATTACCACAAATAAAGAGCTGTGACTCTTGTACAGTAAAGAAAGTCTGTAGTAATGGTAGCAAGGAATTCAGTTTGTAATTCTGTTTTGCACGCAATCCTGCAGATTTGTATAAAGTCTCTTAATCTTTAAAGGTAACGGTACCCCTGACAGTTAGGTCCAGTCGCGGACGACTCTGGGGTTGCGGCACTCATCTCGCTCTATAGGCCGAGAGAGCCGGCGTTTGTCCGCAGACAGCTTCCGGGTCATGACTAAGCCGCTTCTGGCGAACCAGAGCAGCGCACGGAAACACCGTTTACCTTCCCGTCGGAGCGGTACCTATTTATCTACTTGCACTTTGAAATGCTTTTGAACTGCTAGGTTGGCAGGAGCAGTGACCGAGCAACGGGAGCTCACCCCGTCGCGGGGATTCGAACTGCCGACCTTCTGATCGGCAAGCCCTAGGCTCAGTGGTTTAACCCACAGCGCCACCCGCATCCCAAGTCTCTTAAACTGTATTAAATAATGTGGATGCATTAGCAATTTGGAAGTATCATATAGATGTCCTACTTTAAAACTTCTCTAGCTCCAATCAAATGTGTTTCCCAGGGCAAAAAGCAAAAGAATCTGTAGGGTAACTAAACTTTTGGCTGCTCAATAAACAAAAGCATTTCAGGCATGATGTACAAGGAACCCCCTAGAGGAAAAGGGAGGTAGATGAAGAAAGAAATGAAGCTCATTCCCATACTTATCATTGATCCTGTTTAGCCATCTGACCTTTTTACTTCTGTCATATTTAGGTCAGCAGTAGTGGTCAACCAAAAAAAGCTATCAAAATGGCTGTTAAAAGGATTCATACATACAGAAACTCCACAAATATTCCATGTGAACAGAATAGGATCAGGTACTCTTGCCTTGTAGGTTTATTCATTATGTATTAGGGCATATCCAGACATTCATTTTCTGTGTCCTGGAAATGACATTGTTATCCTGACAAACCCACACAGCTCTCATCAACTCTCGATAGTTCACAGTCCCGATATTAGCTTATGGGGATTTCCTGCTTTTTGAATTAAACGCATGGTGCAAAAGCACAATAAGAACAGGTTTCCTTTTGCTTCTTCTTGTGTGAGTACTTCTTTGTGAGAAGTACCATATTTTTTTCCTTAAGCTTGTTTGGTTGTGAGGGTACACTGCTATGCCCTGAAGCATCAGCCAAGGAAGGTAAATTTTTGTGTGTGGGTGTAGATGAAACTCAGTGCGTTGCTTTCAGCTAAAGTGTAGTGAGCCAGAAGGGTCTTCAACAACACAAAACAGGGGATGCCAAAGAGCTGGTGAGGTGGTGGCATTGCTCTGTGGACTACAAGTCATGCCTGCTTTGATCCAGTTATCCAGGGCTTGGAAAGGTAGTGCAGTGAGCATTAACACAGACCTCCCCATCCAAGTCTTTCTGCTGAACTCAGGAAAGAGGAGCGATAAAAGGTATCTCTTCCTGCATTTGTGGGGGCATCAAAGAGATAAAACACAAAATGTTGCCAGTGATGCCAAAAAGTTTGAGACAAAAAGGACGGGTGGTTTAAGGACACTGTTCAGCACATGCATCCTAAAAGTGCTCTGCTAGGTTGACAGCTTTTTCACACAAGAAACCAAATTTTGACCAAGTAGAGCAGACAGCAGGGGAGGTGTTTGAAAGGCAGGTTAAAACCTGCATTGATCAGGATGCTCATATGAATCACAAGTGCCTCTAGATAAAAAATATATTTCACATATTAATGTAAGTAGCACAAGAGAGATACAGAAATGATTTGAACTTTGTATGTTCAAACACATTGAGACTAGAATTATTGGCAGAAGCTAGATTTTATTACAGTAACTGCTGTGTTATTAGAAAGCTGAAGGGCATTGATTTTAAGACCACTGACAATGTTCTATCCATGTACTAATGTTCATAATGGAAGCAGGGAATAAGCTGCCCAGGGTAATTTATATTGAAATTATACTTACCACCACTCAAGCACTGACATCTGCATGGAAGAAAGTGTCTTAACCCTAACCATGTCTACTCAAAAATAACTCCTAATAAATTTAATGGAGCTTACTTCCAGAGAACAACCAAACTCCAACACATGACACTCGTGTCAGAAGGCCTGCATTGGCTTCCTGTCTGCTACCAAACCAGGTTTAAGGTTCTTATACTAGTGTACAGAGCCCTGAATCACTTGGGCCAGGATACCTTAATGACCAATTTACCCTGTACACCCCCAATCAATCAGTGAGATTGTCAGGGGAGCAATAATAGTGGTTCCCTATGGGGCCAGAAGCACAACTCATGTCAACAAGGAGTTGTGCTTTCAGTGATATGGGCCCAACTCTATAGAACAGGGGTCGGCAACCTAAGGCCCATGAGCAACAAGCGGCCCACGGGGTCGTTTAAGCGGCCCCTGAGCCGCCCCCGAACCGAGCCACCCGCTCGGCGAGTCCCCACGTGCTGCACTAAACCGGTGAGACGTGGGGACTCGCTTCCGCAGCGCTGGAAATCGCGTCTGCGCAGACGTCAGAAATCGCAGACGTACACGATCCGGCCCACAGAGAGATCTCCACTGGAGTGAACTGGCCCAGGAGAGGTAAACCTTGCCGACCCCTGCTATAGAACTCCCTCTCACAGAAAGTTAGGCAACATTTCACTGAGTTTCAAAGGCCTGGTCAAAACTTTTAGTTCAGGAGGCTTTTGCCCCCTGAAAGCTTTTCAGATGTTCTACATTTAAAAATAAAAATGAGATTTTACATTATTGAGATGTTAAATTTTAGAGATTTAATTAATGTTTTAAATTTTGTATATTGTATATTTTATTGTTACAAGGCACTTTGAGGCCTATATGGTGAAAAACAGGGTATAATTTTAAAAAGAAAGAAGTGGAGTTAGGATTGCAACCTAAGTCAATTAACTGGCCTTGAGCAGCAGCTTGGTTCATTTCATATTCTTATTTTTTTTAAGGAATTGAATGTATCTGCACTGACATTTTGCAGGGATACCAGCAAATACGTGAGTAGGCAAATGAAGAGATTTTAGTGAAAATGATTCAAAAAAATCTCTACTCAAATATATGTAAAAGGATATTTCCTCACCCACATCTTCAGTGCAGAAAATGTCAGCATCTGTGACAAAAAAGGCAATGTGTGATGTATGTTTTTAAAGAGACTAAAATCATGCTATTAACCACATAAAGATTACTTTCTAATTGTACCCATGCAAAGGTCTTTAAAACAAATGTTCAGTAGTGATTAACTCTCTTCATGTGATTGGGAATCTACAGCAGTAGAAAATGAGCCAGGTTTCTGAACTTGTTCTTTTCTTGATTTAAATAATCTTGATTAAAATAAAGCTCATTATTATTTAAAATAACCCAGTGAAGAAACCTGAATGGCTAGAAAACTGGCTATAACGGCAAGTTCTGCCATGAAGCTTAATGAAACCTTGACAAGCTGGCTTTGCTCTATTATTCCTATTACCTTTGAACTGCAACATTCTCTACCGTAGTGTTTGTGGAAGTTTAATCACCAGTTCTGCCAAACTATTCCTTGAATTCTTTACTTTATCTTCTTGTTCTAGTTAAGGATGTAGATGACAGCCATAGCCACATGATATGAATCATCATGAGAGACTGACCATTTTAAGTTCTCATCACACTGTGGTTTAGTGGATAGACTCTTTGAGGGCAAGAGCAGCAGCTGACAATGAGAAGGAACTGCACACCTGATGAGACTATCAACATGTGAATGAGTAAAAGGTAAAGGGACCCCTGACCATTAGGTCCAGTCGTGTCCGACTCTGGGGTTGCGCGCTCATCTTGCATTATTGGCCGAGGGAGCCGGCGTACAGCTTCCGGGTCATGTGGCCAGCATGACAAAGCCACTTCTGGCGAACCAGAGCAGCGCACGGAAATGCCGTTTACCTTCCCGCTGGAGTGGTACCTATTTATCTACTTGCACTTTGACGTGCTTTTGAACTGCTAGGTTGGCAGGAGCTGGGACCGAGCAACGGGAGCTCAACGGGATTCGAACCGCCAACCTTGTGATCAGCAAGCGCTAGGCTCTGTGGTTTAACCTACAGCGCCACCTGGGTCCCTTGTAAATGAGTAGGGTTGCCATATGTCTGGAATTTCCCAGACATAGCTGGTATTTGGCCCTCTTAAAAAGCTTCCAGGCAAAAATCGCTGAAATGTCCAGGAAAATCCAGATGCATGGCAGTCCATGTCGGAAGTGTAGATTTTGGCAAATGTCATTAAAAATAGTTCAAAAACTCTCTCCCACCCTTCCTTTCTTTTTTGAGGGGGAAAAAATCCTCAAAACCGTTGTGTCCAGATTTTCACTTTTTGAAACATGGCAAGTTATGAGAAACCTCTGAAGCTATAGCACAATTTTTGAAAGTCAGCTGTGGCTCCCCCTCCCTGCTTTATCCTCCTCAGATCTTCTGTACATGAAATATGCATAGTGCAGCTAAAATCCAGCTATGTCCTGAATTAGAAAGGAACAAACAATTTGCATGACCCAGGCACATATGGAACACTGTGTGCCAATGGGGATTGACAGTAGAAACAAGACACAGGAGACCATTGGCTGGGTTAAATTAGGCCACAAATTTGTTGATTACATATGCAAGCCAATGGCAAAAGGCATTGGGTAAGCATCCACCTTCAATCAAACCACCTGCAGGTTGAACCCGGGATGGGTGGACCCTGGCATGAAGGCTGCCCCTGGACTTGGGTAAAATGTGACTTTCCTGCCAGTGCCTCCTCACGGAAGGGGTGCTATGGCCCATCACCCACTGTTTGGGCTCCCAGACAGCTCTGCCACTTTAACGGGGTACCCTGGTATTAAAAGGATACTACCCAATGCCTTAACTGCCCAAGTAGTGGTGTTTGCTATGAGGCAGGCAAAAAACCTGTAGACGGGTCAATCTGTCTGCAGGAAAAACTCCCCCCTGGCCCCAAATACAGCAACTGAGTAATCCATAGCAATGCCCATACACCGTTCAGCTTGCTCACCATCAGGCTGAAGCACACATACAAATATAAAAGGGGCAGAAGGCGACAGTCCCAGTACCTGCCCAGGTCTTGCCCCCTGCCCTGTCCACAGGCACCTCCTGATTGGCCGGGAGAGTGCCTGGCTTCCTGTCAGGAAATAAGCGGCCAGAAGGGAAGGCTATGCATCCACCTCTGGCCACACACTTGGACTCCTCCTCCCCTTGCATCAGCCCCCAATGTGCTCTGCACCAGGCAGCATATGGTGGCCACACCCAATCTGGTGGTAGACCTTTATTGTTATCCTGTTATAACCCAGAGGGGAAGCAGGTCGTACATTTCAGTCCTATCTCATGGCCTCCCATATGCACAGGCCCCTGAATGTCTGGCAAAAATGAGAAAGAGTTGAATGCATGTAGAGCTGATCATCAGTGCTTTCATAGAACCCTGTGTGGTGCTGTGAAGCCCAGACAATCAGCTTATTATCTGGGCTTCAAAGTACCATACATCCTGCACAGTTTAATTTCAAAACATGTGGGAAGGAACAAGTAATGTGATATAATGTGATAGACAGGTGGGCAGCCATGCCTACAGATGGTGGGGAAGATAGATACCTAGGTAAGGTAAAGGTAAAGGACCCCTGGAAGGATAAGTCCAGTCAAAGGCGTCTATGGGGTGCAGCGCTCATCTCGCTGCAGCCTGAGGGAGCTGGCATTTGTCCGCAGACAGCTTTCCGGGTCATGTGGCTAGCATGACTAAACTGCTTCTGGCGCAACGGGACACTGTGCCAGAGCACATGGAAACGGCATTTACCTTCCTGCCGCAGTTGTACCTATTTATCTGCTCGGACTGGTATGCTTTCAAACTGCTAGGTTGGCAGGAGCTGGGACAAAGCAACGGTAGCTCACCCCGTCACGCGGATTTGAACTGCCAACCTTCTGATCGGCAAGCCCAAGAAGCTCAGTGGTTTAGACCACAGCGCCTAGCCTGCATGCCGGAACCAGTTCCCCACTGCTGCTCTATGTGATTCTTTTTCTTTTATGTGATTATCTTGGGATAAGTACCAGAACAAATACTGAATTTAGCTCTGAAAAAAAATCAAAATGTGATGCAGTGGAGAACACTTGCTTTGGTACCTATCTTCTATGGAAACTGGAAGGAACAGGACATGTTTAGCCCTCAAAATCAGATGGTCTGGAATGAGTGCTTACAGGCCCTCTGTGGAAGCACCATATGGAGCTATTGTTTTGAAACTGCTTTGCTCAATAACTGGTTTGGTGAGAAGATTGGGTAGAGTGACTGGCCATATAGTTAGTGTGTTATCATGACAGTTGCTACTAGTGACTGGTCCTACTGGTGGCCTTAGGGCATCCAGCTGCGCTTGTTTGAAAATAGGATACTGGATGTGATAGACCACATTCTGATCCACCAGGACTGTTCTTATGTACTTATGAGTTCTGGCTCTTAGTATGAATTTATTTAGAGGCTTACAAGGTACTTTTAGACATGCTTCTGTGTTGAGTTGGATCTTATCAATTTTCCAGAGATTAATATTTCTCTCACCCATATATGGTTGTTACAAATTTTATATTAACAGATGGATGCTGATGATGACCCTATAAGAAAGTGGAAGTGCCACTGGTTCTCAAACTCTGTCTTAGCCTCCCCAGAACTCAAGTTGTACAATAAAGGCACCATGGCAACTAGCTATGTTTTGAAAATGTTCATGAAAATGTACATGATATGCAAATTATACTAAATAGCAACTTCAAGCTCATAGTATATATTTTTGATGTGGTTACCAGTGCTGAACAAATTTCCTATACCTGCTGTAAACAGAAAGTCCAAGTACCTTCAATATAACTGTTAATATTAAGGCATAACAGAGTAATCAGTGCTACCTACCAGACCTGTGAAACAAAAGGAGCACATGCTCAAAAATGCTTATGCATGAAGTATTACTGGGCACAGCCACAGCAAATGTCACTTTCACACATTTTAAACCCTTCCTGCTTTTTGCTTTTTTCTTTTTTAAAAAAGAAAACCTCTCTGGAGTTTCTATATGCTCACAGCAAGAACGTTTAATGCATTCTTGCTCTAGAGAGTAGATGGTGGCCGGCTCCTTTGGAATTTCTACATTCGAATTGGCACAGACGGAAGCTAGTGAGCCACCCAAATTATTTTGGGTGGCTCACAGTCTTTCTATTTCAAGACTCTTCTGTGTAAAATGACAGGAAGCTTTCAGGCATTTTGGAGCCAAACCTCAGAAAGAGCCTGGTAATTCGGTTTGTACTAAAAGGGTCCTGATTAAGGACTATCCAGCCTTGGCTGCACTGCACACACATCTTTGGTATTTGGTATTTGTATGCAGGCAAGGACGAAGGGCACGTTTGCAAAATCAATTGTGTGCAGTTTTTATATTTACTGCACTTTTACCACATATGTCATTTATTACACAGTGGAAAACCGTTAAATGCACAGTAGTTGTGCCAAGTGGCATTATGCTTTTAACAGCTTTATTCATTTAACAGCTCCAGTCTCATTATATTTTGCCATGTGGTACAAGAGATTTTTATTCATTTAACAGTGTAAGAGGGCTCCATGGCATTTTCCTTTTATGTATTTCATATTGTGCCTGGGCTCTTGCCTTTTCTGTGAGCATTAGCCCACAGGCTCCACTGAAAACAAGTGGTGCAACAGGAGACATGATGATTTAGAAGAGGAAGAAAATGAGCATGAGAAAGATTTGGATCCTCCTCATATACAAATCCATGTAACACATTAGAATAAATATCAATATTTCTATGAATGATAGTAGCAGAATTACTTTCAGTGTTTTATAATGCTTCCATTTCATTTTTTTTACACTACAAGGAATACAGTGATCAATCAATCTGTGGTTTTCTGTTGGCTTCCCATAAGACACTTGTTTAAGGAATCAAACAATTGTTAAGGAATCAAATCTGTTAAATGTGTACAACACTATAATTTCAGGGGTTCTTGATTTACTGCACCAGGTGGAGGACAGGGAAGCAGTTTATGGCCCCGTTTCTTTTTTTTACTTTTCAGTTAAAGGGAAATAATCTGATTTGTCTTTGCTATCCATTCACTTTAAAGAGGCAGAAAGAAATTATTTAGGAGCAAAAAGACGAAGTGCAATGGATTCTCCAGGGATCATTGATGTTGTTACTACTGCTGCAACAGATATACTTTAATGATGGGGGGAGGGATGGGTCCAATTTCAACCTTGAAGCTTTCACTGCTCTTTCAAAAAGAACCCTCTACTCACCTGACTTTTATTGGCAGCCACTTTGGCAAACAGAGCCTGAGACACCTTGGCCCTTTTCATCTCCTGTTGGATCTCGTCATAAATGGCAGCTGTGATGTTGATGTTGGCTCCGTCCACCTTAATGGGGAGGTCTGTTGTCGGTGTCGAGGTTTTGGCCTACCAAGAGACCATGAAAATAATAATTAAAAAAGTGCTGCTTTCAGCCCAGCCATCTGTGCAGAAATTATCAAAGGATTTCAGTCAGCTGATGCCAAACTGCATTAGCTACAGAGGGACACTTCCTGTCCATTATTCTAATCAGGTTAATTGTGATTGGAAATAATTGCAGTGCATTCCTATAGGACGTTCACAGTCCTCTCTCCCTCTCCCTCCCTTCCCCCCTCTCTTCACACACAGAGCTCGCTCGCTCTCAACACACACAGAAGCACATATACCGAAAAACTGAAAGGTTACATAGCAGAAGAATTAAATCCCAAGCAGTCACTTGATGGGGCTAGCCAGAAAATACAATATAATACATACATGAGTATTTGGACTTTTGCTTTTTCTCCCCATAAAACTGCATACCTTGGAGGAAGAGCCAATTCTTCCAGAAAAAATGAGTAAATGCATAGAGGTCTCTAAATAATAAATTATTACTCAATTTAATGCACTCCCTCAAGTCTCTCTCATCCTTTATTAAAGCTATATGTATGTCATTTGAGTATGTATGGTTTCCCATCATTATGCTGCCCAGATAGTCACCTAATTTCACCTAGGAAATCAGTGAGAATGAACAAAAATTCATAACACCAGGCTTCACAGTATGTGTGGTGTGCTGCCCTTGGTCTCCTAAACTCATATTGCAGTTCTGCATATTCCAGCACACTCCTTTTAATTGAATGACTTCCAATCAACTTCTGTGACAAATGAAGGACAATAAACAGAGAATATTGGCACTTCCACTTACTAAGCCATCAGAGAGAGAACTAGAAGTTAGGAATGGAGGGGGGAAGGTCATTACCCCCAAACCAGAAACCAGCTGAAAACCTGTTCAGACTGGCTGCTAGTTTCAACAGTACAAGTACATCACTGAAACTGCCCAGTAACCTATGTATCTAGTAATGATTATATTGCACAGGCTATTCTGTCTAACAGCAGTTATCTGCACACAGCAGCAATCTAGGACACTGATCTAGCAAGCTTTTTATGGAACTGAAACATTAAATTAAGCTAACATGTACAGTATATAGAAAAAGTCTGTGATGTCATTTCTCCCATGCTGGCACCTTAAAACAGCCTAATTTAGGGAGGTACTGAATATAAATAGTATGTTTAACCCAGAGGTGCTCCCCTCAGCCCACATGCAGTACACAGCCAGATTTCATCCAGCCCTCTGGGTCTTCTCCCACCTATCAGCTGCTCAGCAGTGAGCAGCTGAGTGAGGGTAATGCTCTGACTTTGTGTGAAGTATGCAACTGCAGTTCCTTCCTCTGCAAGATCAAAGCAGAGGGGAAAGGTCTCAACAGAGGTAGACCTATATTGCCTACAGAAATGCAAGATGTGTTCCTTCAATTTGGAGTTGCATGCAATTTTGGAAGTATAATTGTAATTCCACCATCAGCAGTAAAGTGGGTGGGTATAAGGATCAAATCTTCTTTGTTGTGACACCAAGATTATAGAATGAACTCCTGAAAGAGGCCTGCCTGGTTTCCATTCTCTGCTCAATTTTCAACAGACAATACAAATACAGTATGTTTTATTTCTTTCTCTTTCTGACAGAGACTGTGACCCAGTTTCCACATGCCCTGAATGAGTTCCCAGAGTGAATACTGCAACTACCCAGGGCTACGCCATAGTTTGGTTTGGCTTTACATTACATGTGCTGTAAACCTAGTCTTCTTCATTTGTTGCATGTGGTTTGTCTGGGGGACAGATTCAGCTGCAACACAATAGCAAACATGGCTTAGTGCTGGTCAGGATATCAGCAGCAGGACTGGGCAAAGAGCACAGTGGCCACAATATTCACTCTGAGAGAAGCTGCACATTAGTTTGTGGTGTGATAAGCCATGGTTTAGCTTAGTGTTTTAAAAAAATCTGGCACAGTATGCAAACAAGAGTTTTCTGGGGCTGCTACTTAACTTTTTTGTTTCTTTATGAGTTTTTGATTTGTATTTTTATAATTGTTAATTTTTAAATGCTGTTTTCATTCAGTTTTGTTGCCATTTTTTCAAACAGAAAAATGACAGAACTAAATAAATGTGTAGAATATAGGAATTAACTAAATAAATCTACCACAGAATAAAGAAAGCAGCATTCAAATCTTTTCATGTTCAATACCCCTGGACTCTTTTACTGGATTAGTTTGGCACAGTCCATGTAATATTAAGGACACATCTCAAAATAATAGTTTATCAATGTAAAGCTACAAACTAAGGATAACAACTAAAACAACAGGGAATACAATGGGGGTATTTATTGTATTTCTTGATACATTCTCAGATTACCCACCACACTGCAAAATCATATCACAGATTGGTATCTATGGAAACAGCATTTTGTATATAGGATTAACTTTGGCACAGAACAAATTTGTCTTTAATTTGTAATACATTTTCTCTTGTCTACCCATTTTGGCTGTTTTTGAAGGCAGTCTCCTAGCATCAATATGTCCCTTCTAAGTGACAAGTCTTCGGTAGAAATCACATATGCATTTTATAGCACTTTAAGGTATACTACTAGTGCTGACAAATTATGTTTTTCCTGGGTGAGCTATATAGAGTACACTCCTCCAGATAATGCAGAAGGAGCTCCTTCATTACCTTGGATGCAATCTACTCTTCACTTGCACATGAACATTCTCAGATGTTAAGATTAACTTCTGAGACCCTTCAAGGGTGCCCCCTTTTTCAGTGTTAAGGTGAAAGAGCTAATACAGGCATGACACCCTCTCTGTGGCATGCTCTGCCAAGGAGGGCAGCCTAGGAACTAATCCTAGAGCTTTCCAGCAACAAGCAAATGTTTTTTGTTTATTGCCACAGGTCTTTCACAATTACAATTACACACACACACACAACTGATTGTTTTAAAAAAGAATCACTCTGCTTTTTTAGCAATTATACTGATTTGTATATATATATACACACACACAATAATTTTTATTAGTTTTCAATTACAATCCAATAATAGCCTCATTATAACAATAGCAAGTGAAGGGTCTCAGAAGTTAGGCTTCCGGTTCCGCTCTGCCTTAATGAAGGCAGCACCCACAACAGCGGGAGATCGTTGGCGAAGGAAAAACAATTACGATTGAGGGTAATTATCCTTGCAAATTCCCCCCAGGGACAGGGGCGAATGGGCTTCACTCACAGTTTGTCTTGGTACCTGGCTCTTGCTCCGGCATGGATTGTGGGAGGCAGGGAGGCACTGAGAACATATATATTCTTTTAATTGTAAACCATCCTGAAAGTTGTGGAACTTGTTCTTGTTAGATACTATAAGGATCTCAAGGCATCAGTGAAATGAGGAGGAAGGCGATTTTTCTCTGGCGGAGGGACTGTTGGAAACAAAATGCTTCCACTCTTGCTGTGAAGCCAGCAGAGAGAGATGTCACAATGTCACAATGTGGCATGGAGATTAGGCCAACGAGGCCACAGGAAAAGGGCTGATCTCTTCAACAAGCATATTGATGGAATCTATTTCCCTGATGCAGATAAAATTCACTGGAACCAGGGCCAGCACATGTCAGTTGTGTCCTCAGCCACCCTCTGCTTTGGGGAGCAGTGTGCCAGGCTCTGGGGTGCCTAGACTTGCACACCACTTTAGGCTCTAGCATGTGCCCTCCAAAGTTAAGTGGCACCAGGGGTGCCCCCCCACTCCAGCTACACTACTGCATTAAGACCTAGTTGTTCGACCTAAGCTCTGGTGATGATTTCAGCACATTGTCAGGTTCATGTAAGTGTATACAGTCCTTTAGGAACCCTGGACGCGAACCATTCAGGGTATTAAAGCAGCTTCACTTTGAATTATGCCCAGGAAACAACTAAAGCCCAGTGAAAGTTCTCAAATGCTGTGGCAAATCACAGTAAACAATCTAGCTGTATTCTGGATGAGCTGTATTTTCTAAATGCATTTTGCTACCAACTGGCTGCAGTCACCTCGACAAATCCTTCATTATATCTCAAAAAAGGGCCTCTGCTGGCTGCTTAAATCCTGGCTTGTCATTAGTTAGAAGAAGAACTGGATGACATTCCAATCAGTATGGCAATCATGGAGTAAAATCATAGACACTTAATGGAAAAGCTATGATGCTCACAGGCTACAACAGGGGAGAAGTGTATGAGGAGCGTTTTCTATCACTGAAGAGACTGGAGTTACCCTCATTTCCATGGGCCTCCACATGCACATCAGTGTTGTGATGCTTTCAATCACAGTTGATGTGCACAACCTGCCCCGTATTTGAATTCTTTCATGTAGTTCATTGAATTCTCATTTTTTATATTTGCAGCATTAAATACTAACTAGTTTCATCTACAAACTATTGCCAGAAGATAACATGATCCTGTTAGCTCAACTCCAAACCCTAAAAAATCAAGGTTCCAAGAAGCACTCAAGTGCACTGAATACCAGATGGGAAAATCCTAACAGGTCATCTCAAATGATGTCTGCCCGTCTGTTTCTGGATAATGGGACAATTGTGAAAGCAATTATAATAGGGTTGCACCTTACCTGGGGGGTTCTGGAGGAACTTGGACTGCTGGCAGCTGAAGACACCATGCTCACATTGGGGTTCATACTCCTCTCTCTCTCATCCTGATATATACGATCTCGTTCTGTCTCAGGCAGGTTGAGGAAATTCTGCATTGCCCTCAGATTTACCAGGAGGGACTGGGAAGCTGTTCTAGGGTCTTCTTCTTTACGCAGAATCTCTGATAGCAATCCCTGGTTCAAAAAATTAAAAAAAGGCCAAGTCTTTTTAAAAATGTGTTTATTGTAACCAGCCAGGTTGCAATGCTGAGACCCTTCATGAGATGTTAAAGCACAGGGAATGTTTTGTAGAAACAAACCTTGTTTTCTTGGGACTGTGGTTTATTTAGGAGCATTTCTGTTCAGATTCTATCGTATATTTAAGATCAACCTGAACAAAGAGGTGCCAAAGAGGCAGGTGGGTCAGTGTAAAACTACCATTATAGCCAGGTGCCTCCTGCAACTATTTTAAGAACTATTAGTGCTCTCACTCTTACTGCTTCAGGCTGGAAACACTTGGCAGCCCTGTTCATCTTCAGGAATCTGCCAAGTTTGGTAAATTTAGTTCAGACATTTAAACAGCACAGGAGACTTATGAAGAAAAATGTTTGGCAGAGTTTGGATGTTACAGTTCATTCACTGCAAACCTGTCAATTCTTTCTAATGGGAGAAAATGCTGCAAATATGAGAAATTCTCAAGATACTTCATCTTAGAAATTAATAATTTGAAAATTGCTTGCTGCCTCATTTAGAAAGCCAAGATATGGCAGTGTCCATATTCATCAAATAAATCAAGCTTTTTTTACATGAAAGAAGCCAGAGGTTCCGTTATTCGTATAGCATGTATAGCCCACAGAAAGCTAGCAAGGGCATAGGACGTAAGATGTTCCTAAGCAATTGTCGGGGACTGGGCAGAGGAGGAATGGTGGAGACCCCCTCCCCATCCTGACCCTTCCAGGGAAGAGGAAGAAGATAGTACAGTGGTACCTTGGGTAACAAACACTTCGGGTTACAGACTCCGCTAACCTGGAAGTAGTACCTCGGGTTAAGAACTTTGCCCCAGAATGAGAATAGGAAATCGCACGCCAGTGGCACAGCAGCAGCAGAAGGCCCCATTAGCTAAAGTGGTACCTCAGGTTAAGCACCCGTAGAGGAGACAATGAGAATGACGAAGGAGGAAATGGGAGAGACGGGGGTGGTAGGGATTCAATCGAGACAATGCCATTATCCAAAAGGCTGGGTTCTATAGCCTTTCTCTGTAAAGACTGAAATAAAAAAGGATGGTAAGAAACTTTTCCTTGTCTTTATACTTTCCTGGGCAACCAGCCAGGAGCCACTGACAGCATCCTGACAATAATTGAGATATAAATATTACTGATCACTAAGTAATTTCAAATATTGCTTTGAAACTTGTGCTACCATACGCTTTATGTCTTTGCCTAGGAAAACAGATGATTACCAGCTTACTACAAAATTATGAAAAGTTTCTTCCTAAAAAGTCACAATATACCTAGTTAATAACTACAGTAGCTTTGCAAATAATGGATCAGACAAGAGACACCCAATCACTGCTTTCCTAATGTTCCTCATCCTCCCTTCCATGGGCAATCTACTCCCATCCTCAACACCTTCCCTTTTCTTCTGGTAATATATTCAACAATGACTGCTTATGTATGCTTTTTTGTATTTTAAAGCCAATAGGGAAAGAGAAAGTATATGTGCAGCCTCTTTTCTATGTTTCTCAAGCTAGGACAGCATCATACAGAGTTAAAGGTAAAGGTAAAGGGACCCCTGACCATTAGGTCCAGTCGTGACCGACTCTGGGGTTGCGGCGCTCATCTCGCTCTATAGGCCGAGGGAGCCGGCGTACAGCTTCCAGGTCATGTGGCCAGCATGACTAAGCCACTTCTGGTGAACCAGACCAGCGCACGGAAACACCGTTTACCTTCCCGCTGCAGCGGTACCTACGGTATTTATCTACTTGCACTTTGACGTGCTTTCGAACTGCTAGGTTGGCAGGAGCAGGGACTGAGCAACGGGAGCGCACCCCATCGTGGGGATTCGAACCGCCAACCTTCTGATAGCCCTAGGCTCTGTGGTTTAACCCACAGCGCCACCCGCGTCCCTTATCATACAGAGTTATGGCACACAATACCACCACCCATCTTTTCTGGACTTACAGGGCTAAGTAGCCTACAGCATTTTGGAGGCCAGGACACAGGTATGAAGCCCAGCAGAAGTGTAGTATCCTAGTTAACAGTCCTGGTAATGAGTCAGAACAAAAATCCCAAAGCATTCAGAAACCCCTCAATTTTTATTAGTCTCGCGAGGCAGAGCTATATGACCTTGTTTTGTACTTAAGAAAATGGAAAATAAATTTTAACTTAATTATTTATTAGTATTGGTTTGCTTAGGGAGCAATCCAAACCTCCAAAATTTGCTGTATATGTGTGTGATAGGGTGAACAGTCAGTCCCTCTCCATTGGCTATGCCAGTGGAGAGGAGCTGTTGATGGAGGAAGGCTCTGCAGCAGTAGAGGCTTGTGATACACTTCAATCAAGTGGGAGCTACTTCCAGAGCTAGCCAGCATAAGCACCTGAAATAGGGTGTTTGGAAGAAAGGTCGGGGCTGCTCAGAATTATAAATGATCTGCTGGATCCTATGCTGGTCCACTTTCCCTAAAGGATCCAGTGGAACCAGAAGACCATGGAAGCAGTTCAGCATTGTCGAAGCATTTCCCCATTTTTATTATTATTATTTTCAACTCTTTCCCATGTTACATTTTCAAGAGTAAGAGAGATGTGCAGAAGAACCCCAAGATGATTCAGACTAGGATGTAGTTGAATGTGACTATTTTTTTCATGCAAAATTAATGTCTTAAAAATGAAATCTATTTCATTGCAAGGTTGAAAATAGATTGTACTGACAGACTATGCTGTTAACCCATGGCAAATAGATAATGAAATCAGTAAAACAAAATTTCATGAGGGCACTTATCATCTATGTTCATATGAACATGTTCATCTGAAATGGTATATACAAATACTAACCAACAATCGGGATTACAAAAAAAAGAATAAAGTGATGCTAAATAATCTGTTCAGCTTTTTCTCACCTGCAACAAATTAGGCTTTCAATATGCAAAGCATCTTCCTTCAAGAAAAACAAACGATCATGATTTCATTTAATTGTAATTTAATGAGGCATAATTTATTTTTAAAGTGATATACACCAGGTGTGTGGTAAGGGAACTGGCCCAGCCAGACAAACTGTAGTGATGCTATTTTTGAGAAATGCCTGAAGATAGCTGGAGATTGTTTTCATTTCTGCAAAGCATGTTTCTGCTACAGAGGACAAGCAGGAGGAAAAAACCCACAACATTTGTAATTTGCTATAAAATTCCATTGGCTAAATTAGCTCATACCAACAGAGCATTTCCTTTAAAGGGGGGGGGGTTATACAGTAATAGCCATGCAACTCTAGAGCTCCAATTCTTCATGTAGTTATGCAAGTTTAAGATCATCAGACATAAAAAACTGGGCAAAGGATCACTGCCCAAAATTCTACCGTTTAGACCTAAACCTGTAACCATACTTTCCCCCCTCAAATATTTATCTGGTCTCAGGGAGACAACTCATAAAATGGCTATCTGGACAGGAATTGCCTTCCAACCTCAACATGACTGTTGTTGTTGTTGTTGTTTTTTAAAAAAAAGTGTTTTAAAAATGAGGGTGAGGGAATAAAATAAAAATTGGGCTACGTATAGGATTTGCTTATAAACAAAGCTGTGCAGTCAAGATTAGGTATCACATCAACAGCTCCAGTTACATTTGAAACTTGTAACAATTGCTTTGCTTTCTTCAAAAATTATGCATGCCATCAATAAAGAACTTTTTAAAAACAGTAGAGAGAAAACAGTTGTAATTCAAATATATTTTAAACTGTTATTATAGTCTATAATCTAAGCGTATTTTTTTAATCTGTAATTCTAAACTTTTACATTGAGTCTTCAAAATGCCAGGTATTTGAGGCTTTACATTTTACAATATGTAACATATTCGCAGCAAATGATTTAGTTGCTCCTGCTAACGAAACCTCAAAATAATCATTAATGGTTCAATTGTGAGAACATTCTCTGTAACAACCAAAATTGGTAATAAGTTTATATTATCACTTTCAGTTGTTACAGAGAATGTTCTCACAATCGAACCATTAATGGCATAAATTTACACATTACAGCAGAATTGTGGGAGCTGATTTTCCATGGGCTCATCCCACATCAGTGTTGCAGCAGCTACTCACAACCACATGGAGACCAACATTTTCAAGAAGGGAACATGAAGAACTGAGGCAAATAGCTGTGACAGGAGATAACGATTTAAGTCTTACAAATTAAAAATGAACAAATCATGAGATCCAATTGGTATCCTTTCAACAGTTCTTGAAGCACTTGGAACTTGAAATTGCTGGCCTTTGGAATAAAAATATGCAACTTGTCCCTAAAATCAGTCTGTACCTGAAGATTGAAAAGCAGCCAATATACCATAAATTTTTAAAGGGATCGAAAAGGGAGGCAGAAAACTGTCTGTTCCAGGGAAATTGGTGGAAAGTAACAACGATAAAATTGTCATGCATACAGAAGGATAAGGCTTGCTGAAAAAGAATCAACATGGCTTCTGCAAGAGTAAGTCCTGTCTCACTAATTGTTTAGTGTTCTTTGACAGTGTCATGTGGATTGATCTGGTAGACACTGTATACTGGACCTTTCAAAAAGCTTATGACACAGACCCTCACCAAAAACGCAGGAACGAACTTAGAATTCATGGGAACTTAGAAGTCCCCTCATAGATTGGTAGCTGGTTAAAGAACAATAAGAAGAGAGTAGGAATAAACTGACAGTTCTTGCAACTGGGTGATGTAATCAGTGGGGTTTCAAATGAATCTGATTTAGGACCAGCAATTTTCAAGTTGTTCATAAATTATCTAGAGTGGGGGGCAAGCAACAAGGTGGCCAAGTTTACTGATGACACCAAATAATTTAGGATGCTGGCCTTTGACCACTACTTTCATGGTGTTGCTGTAACATGTGAAGAGCTAACTGCAGTCCCCCAGTACTGTCCCAGGGCTAATATCAAAATAGGGATAAGAACTTCAATTACATTCAGAAATAAGACACTCCTAGTCTTGTGAACAGGAAATGCAAAGATGATTTACTGAAAAATCTTATCATTTAGAATCAAATAAAGAAACACCATTTGAAATTTCAGTGTGCATGGAGTGGGGGATTCAGCAAGATCATTTCTCTTATTTTCCATTTTGGATTTCTATGTTTTCAGGTCTGTTTGGGTATGTGACAAAAATGCTGGGTTTCAGCTATTTCAATACATTCAACACAAGATGTTGCTAGCATTTAGCTATAGAAAACACTCGTGTCTAGCTCATTGCCATTTTCACAACACCCATATTTAAAGGACTAGTCTCTGATCTTATATAATAAAAGAGATAATTCTGTAACTGCTATGGAGTTACTATTATGACCATTATGTCTCGCAACATGTCCTCATTTTCAATACTGGTATTACTTTAAACTTTAATTCATTATCACATATTGGTTTGAGTCTGAATCTTAAAACTAATTTAACTAATGCTTAACGTATATATATCTCAGGAGATCTCTCCTTAGCCTTGGAACGGCAGCATTCAGGCTGATTTGAATAAAATGTATACAGTGTGCAATGATGGGAATTCAATTTTTATTATTAAAAATGAAATGTTTTACTCCTCAAAGAAAATGCTGCTATTACATTAGCTTAATAAAGTTCCTTTTTATTACAGTATCTCTTTTTAGGAAGGGCAGTGTGTGCTTGTGGAGCTCAGGGGAATTGTGAGGAAAGAGCAAAATAAACCACATGCAACTGCTAAGTATTGTATTTAATAAAGTAGGCCGTTTTGAACAACGTCACAAAGGAAGCAACACATTTTGATATCCAAAATTCTTGCAGCACATTTGCTTCCAAGAACCAGAATACATTTATGAGCTGGGGGAAAAGCAGAAGGCCATGTTCAGAAGGCCTAACTGTCCAGGGGTCCTTTACCCATTACCTTTTACCTTTACTACTTGTAGTCTTTTAATTCTAACAACTTAAAAGGCTGCTATCCTATCTCCAATTTCCTGAGAATAAGTCCTATTGAATTCATACACTCTTCCCACCCCCCCCCCTTGTGCCACAAAGAACTCAGCATGAAAAAAGTTTCAGGCAATCAGAAAATTGCACAAAATTAGCTGCAGAAAATGGCTTTTGTAACTAATGTTAAGAGACATATGAACAATAACTATGGTGTACATTTTTATTTTACAAAGTACAAGAGGTGTAAAGCAGCTACAAACTGGGTTCATATCTGTCACTTTAGGAAGCAGTCCAATCTGTTCCGAGTCACTCTGTGGTCTGTTTGATTCAATTCATGTTTTGAGTCTGAAGCAGCTTTGTTAAAAACAAAGCTCTGTTTCCTAACAATCACTGTTACAGGGAATAAAAATAATGGTTGTAAATTTAGAAATGGATGGACTTTGCAGGCATGGCAGTCCTTCCAAATTGGATTAAGCCCACCAAATTACAGGCAAATACAACCAGGGGGTGGTGGACCTGACACCTTTCGCAAGATTCACCTAATGAGTCCCATCAACCCATGTCCTGCATGAGAGCTTCAGGTTGTGCAAAGGGGCTTCTCCCCCGCTCCTCCCCCTGCAAATTGGCTCAGCAGGTAGGGAGAACCCCCAGAACAGTGCGTGACAGGGAAGAAAGGGGGCTCATTAGACCTGGCAAGCTGAAGTGCTTGAGCTGTAGGGACATTCACTATAGCACAATGTTGAATTCCCTGAATATTTTAGAAAAAATGTGTATTTTTAATTTTACCTTGAGGAAAGAGAATTGGGGGGGATGCAGTCATAATCACTCCTTCTGAAGGCTTGAACCCTACCAAATTTCAGAAGGATGGCCACAGTAGTTTTCCTACAAAGACAGCTGTTGCAGTTGGGGGAATATAAAAAAGGAATCACTTAAGCTCACTTAGTATTTTGTAGGAAATTGGTCTGAAAATTTCAGACAAGAGAGTGGTACCCATGTAGCAAACTTGGCAAACTGCACACAAATGGGTCCATGGACTTTTTGCTATGCACCTTTAAAACTGATTTTGAGCAGGTGGGGGTATAATAAAAAAGGGATTTACTTTCCTGCATGTGTTTTTGTTTATATTTATTTATCCCACTCCCAAATCACTGTGATTAGAGTGCCATGGGAAATCTTTCCCTTTGATTGAAAACAAGATGTGTCAGTCACAAAGGAGGTTTCTTTTTGTCCCCACTCCGATGTTTCCTTTATGCACTCTGAGTTTTGCTTCTGCAAAGCTACACCCTTCATCCACTCCATCCTTGCATTTTCCTTACAGTTAGAGAATGAGACATAGTTTTTCTGTGGTAAGGCATAATATTGTATGCACTTTATGCAGTCTTGTTGTTATATGCCTGAGTCACAAAGTGCAATGAGGTGTGCTGTGTGGTCTCTGATCTGCCCTGTCAGACCTGTCAGACCTCATGGGAGCTCTACTTCACTCTGACAAGGCACAGATCCCCTGCCCCTCTGCTCATGAGTCAGGGTTCATACAGAGCCTACTCAGACCCCTAATAAATATAGGGGGGGAATGTTATCTTGCCCTTCTTAAGCAGACAAGACAAAGGTCAGATAATATTTGGCTTCCAATGAGCTAGAAAAAAAGACATTTCTAATCAAATCACTAGCCTTTTTGCCCTTTTTGCCCAATGGCATCTTCCCTTTGTATACAATATGAATCCACTATATCACTTCAACTTTAGCATGCAATGCAAAAGCTAACCAGCTTTCATCAAGATGGCACAATAATTTTAATAATTTTACAACATGATCAATTTATTCTCCACATATCAGTTGCAAAGGAAATAATCAAACTAAGTGCTGTGCTTGTTTCTTCCCAACCCAACAATTCAAAGATTCATATTCATACATTCTTATTCTGAAAATATATAGAAAATGACCTTTCATTTGAAAAAAATATATTTATATTCACAATATTTTTTTTTTAAAAAAAACTCTTTTCACAATATTTCTTGCTTCCAGTTATTTTATACTTTGCCCTCATATTTCTAATCTTCTCTTTGCAACTATCAAGGCTACAGACTTACATTTTGTTACATGGATGCTGCCATTGTTGTGATTCTTTTGAAAAGAGATGATAGGAATACAAGAGCACCTCACAAGTGATTTAGAGCCCACAAACAGAAATCAGCCTACAGATCCAGAAAAATGTATCTTTCTCATTGTCAAATTTCAAAATGTGTTTCCATTCAAATTTCAATGGGGAGGGAAGATATACTGTAACAAACAAAGGATTCAAACAATAAGTGTGTGACAGCTGCTAATTAAAATTATTGCATGTCACAAAGCAACTAGAAATAAAGTGTGGACCTTAAAAGATAATGCTTTCAACAATTCTCCATTCTGACGGCCATTCCACCTACAGTATATAAGCAAAAGACAAATTTTATCAATAAGAAAAACCTTTAAGTCCATAGATATTCCCATTTTCTGTGTTTGTTGAATAAAACAAGTATTGTCTAATCATCCAACTAGTTAAGAAATCTGGCTACTAGGCCCAATTTCACAAAAAGGGCACTCTTTTTTTAAAAAAAGCACAAAAATATATAGTGGCTTGATAAATTATCAGTATCCCTGGATCAAGAACACATCACTCTGCTGGTGCCCACAAAAGGGGCTAGTCCTCAGTTTATAGCTGGAGCCTCAAGTGGAAGCACAAATACTTTCACTAAAAAGATTTGAAGGAGAAATATGCTCAATTTCTGGACATCACAGAAAGCAGTGCTTATGCAGTCAAATATTTCAATCAATATTCCACTCTCTGGGTTTTATTGTGTATTAGAAAAGCCAAACCATTCCTTGTTGCTACAATAGATATTTGAGGGAAGTATTCAGCAAAAATATTATGTTGTTCCAAAAAGGGAAGTATTTCTATTATAAGGATTCACTCACACATAAATTTTACTTGTGGCATGATGATTTTCTAAACAAGCAATTTTTAACCTGATATAGCAATTTCTGGCACACTCCAATTGTGACCTACTGGTAGATCTCTGGGTAGATCACCCAGGACATCTAGGATTCCTGGCTCCTAATTATTTCACAATGTAACAACAAGATGTTATAGTGGTGAAATAAAGGAAGTAGGAGTGAGGATAATTATGAGTGGATTTTTGTGTGGAAAGACTTGGTTTTGTTCTGTAATGTAGAGCCAATCCTTGAACAAAGAATAATGCAAAAGGTATATCTTTTGCTCTGGATGGTGGATCTCAGGGTTCAAGTGCAATAAACTGGCAAGTAAATAGCTAAGCTTATTTCTCAAGACTGCAGTGGTGACAGCAGCAGTCATGATTTGCAATCCACATGTCATTTACACACTCCCACAATGAACCGACATAATGTCACTCCAGGGAAAATCAACATAGCAGCTTTCTGCCTATCACGACCTTAGGTTCACACTCCCTTTCTTCAGGGGATAAGGCTGGTTGGCTAGGTGCCCCTAGGGCACCTAGCCAACCAGAATCACTTCTTTATTTGTTTATATTCTGCGTTTCTCCCAGTGCAGGACCCAAGGCAGCTCACTGCAAGAAAACCCTGTGGTGCCAGTACCCCTCCAGCCCAAGCACGTGATGCTGTCCTCCTCTGACATTGAGTAAACAACTGCTAGAACAAGCTGCCACTCTGTTTAAGTCAGAGGTCGGCAACCTCTGCCACATGGGCCGGATGCGGCCCACAAAGGCCGTTTTACCGGCCCACGAGCCGCCCGCCAACCGAGCCACCAGCTCGGCAAGCCCCCCGCGCATGGCATGGGGACTTGCCGAGTGGTGCCAGAAATTGCGTCTGCGCATGTCCAGATGCTGAAAATCGCGTCTGGACAGGCGCGATTTTTGGCGTCTGGGCATGCGCAGACGCGATTTCCGGCGCCACGGACATGCACAGACGCGCTTTCCGGCATCGCGCTGTGCATGTCCAGCCCACGGACACTCTCTGTGGGCTTGATCCGACCCATGGCCAGATAACCTTGCCGACGCCTGGTTTAAGTGAAGAGGCTCCTCTCAGTGATGGTAGATCTAGCTATTGAGACAAAGCTGCAGCTTCTATTTAAGGCTCAGCCTGAGGCTGACTCCTGCTGAAGGAACACTTGAGCTCCATTCTCATGAGATCTTCAGCCTCAACCTTCTATGGAGCTGTCCAGGGTACCATTTCCTCACAACAGAACATTGCCTGCTGCTGTCACATGATAAATCCAAGCTGGGGAGCAAGTGTCGGTCCTGCTCAAGAACCAGTCCCCCAGCCCCAATACTGAGCTGTCAGCAGCAGCTGCCTCACCATACTGGGTGCTGCCATTGGCCATGAAGAGGAAAGCTTATCTTGTACACAAACCTTTTTTAATTGTATGGGCATTTCAGGATATTTATCACTTACAGTATGTGGGGTTTCCCTGCTCATTAAACTAAAGGAACATTTTGTTCTAAATGCAATGTGAGCCCAGTTCCTGGATGACATCATTGGTACAGTCTTTTGAGGTGGGAAATGTTAAGTGAAATCCAACCACTGTTGAAAAACATAGTGAGTTCAGTGGAAAGCTGAAATGGGGAAGCAACAGAAAGTAATTTTGAGTAGTAGTAATTTTATCAGTTCTCTGAAATCCCATTAATAAGAAATGAAAGCAAAGCTCCCCAATATTTATCTATTCATCTATTCATCTATTCATCTATCTATCTATCTATCTATCTATTTATAAAATTAAAACTCTGCCTTCAAATGATCTCCCAAGGCAACTTGCATTAGATTAATACAAAGAACTATTTAGTTTGTATGCTCGGTGAACTTATTTAGAGGGGGGGAAAGTCCCATCGTACAACTCCCTGAGCAGTTTACGAACAAGAATCAATGCATACCAAGAGTACAGAATATTACTAAAAGCAGCAGGGCAAGATAAAAGAACAGCAGCATTAAAAACAGATCTAATGTATAACAGAGCCATTGTTGTTGTTTTTAATGCCATCCCCAGATGCCAAAAAAAGAAGAAGATTTGGCATTCAACAAGCCTCCCTAGAGTACTACAACTGCGATGACCTTTTCTCCAGCCGCCTAGTATTTGGGCAGGTTCATGAGGAAGTGGGCAGGTCCTTCTGATATAGCTACAATACCAAAGTATCCAGAAACTGGCTACATCCCTCCTTATATTGTCTGTGATCAAGGGGAAGGGGAAACACTATAGACAAAAGGGTACATAACAGGTCCCTGCACTACATTAGGGTGAGATCTAACCACATTTCAAGATTCATTTTGAGATTTCTCCCTTTCCCCAATACACATGTGTGTCAGCAATTTGTTCCAATGGATTTAGCCTAGTTTGGATCAAAGCTTCCTCTACTTCATTTAACAGATTTACTTGGATGGAAGATCTCAAGGGAGAAATAATGTTAGTAAAAGGGGTTTTTCAGCCTCCAAGTATGTAGGTCATTGGACTTTAAAATAAATTAGAGAATAGTTTATCTATTAAACAAGCCCGACAGTACATATTTTATGAAGCTGGACTTAATTGCAGGTTAATGTACAACACACCACTCACTATATAAGGATTAAATACCAGTCCATCATTTAGGGATTAATAAATTCTATTAGCTAGTTTACTGAAAGGTTTAAAAAAATGAATATGTATTTTGAAGGTAAAATTTAATACTTAATATTTACTTGTTAGAGATATCAGTAGGGTGAGTTTGCATGATTAGCCTTTGCTCCTTACTTTTCATCCTTCTCTCTAGATATGATTGTTAATTCCCATGGCTCCAGCGGCCATATTTATTCCCCAACCCATATTTCTATCACAATTCCTCTCCTCCTGTTTAATACTGCATCTGCAAACATCATATTCTAACAACCTATCAAGGTCTCAAACTGAATATGGCATATATGGAGTTCTCTGCAACTCTGCCACAGATATACTGTTACCTCAAGTTCCCATCTTCTAGGCACGCTACCCGCATTGAAACAAAAATCAGCTGTTTAGGTTATCATTCTTTTGGCTCTTTATTCTCTCTTCTCTTTGTAAAGCACTTTGGGGACTCTCTCCACCCCACCCCCCCAGCCAAGTGGTGTATAAATTTTATTTAAAAAATGAACTGGCTTAATAAGTAGAGCTCTGAACAAGCTTTTGGCTGCACACAAAGCACCTTTGAGCAACTGAACAAACTAGGAAGACTGCATTAACTATAGTTCCTTGCTTTTTAAAATTATGTTGAATAGCTTCAGAACAAGCCAAGATATGAAGCCAACTTCAAAGCATGGCTTCATATTCTGGCTTGTTCTGAAGCCATTCACCATAGTTAATGGGAAGATTTCCCGATTTGTTCATTTTCACAAAGGGAGGATCAAAGTGGCTGATGAGAAATGATCATCTGAACCTAGCCCACTGTGAGCAAATTTGTTAGTGGCAGCCATCTGAAAGCTTTTATCTGGAAATAACGATGATTGAAACTGGGGCCTTGCATATATGATACACATGCTCATCAACTCAATTTAGAAAGTTATTGCCCTTCCAGCTCATGTAAACTCTCAAATAAAAGTCAACCCCTGCACCTCAGATTATTTCATGAGATAAATACAGAGGGAATAAGAACCCAAACAATAAGGAAGAGAAACAGCACTGAAGTAAGGTTGACCAAAGTTATACCTGAAACAAGACCCAAAAATGTCACTGTCACTGAACACTTAATGCTAATGTGGTGGTGGAGTATTTAATGGTTACAGAGTTCAGTCACGTAGCAAGAAGAGTGATACCCACTTTAAATGTTATGGATCAGCACAGTGCATATATACTTTCTTAGGGAAATTGTAGCAATGCTTATTTTACCACTCTTCTGAATATTTGACTTTCACTGTTTCACTAATTCCAGTTCTGCACTCCACATACTATCTAGTGAAATTTGCCTGGAGTCCTTCGGGAGGCAGGATGGGATATAAAGTGAATAAATAAATAAATTTCACCCGGAAGCTTTTGACCCTGGGAATCGCTTTTGTTTGTTTCACTGTAGGCTTGGGTACTATCATTACAAATTTAACAAATTTGCTAAAATATAGTGTTTTATTCATTAACAGTAGTAGAAAAACTACAAAGCCAATATTACAGCTGACCTCTTCCTCAAGTTCAAAATATGTTACTGTGTCACTACTGTCTATGTTTATTATACTGAGCATACATATACATATACAAACAAAACAGGTTAGAGTCCCAGAGGGATGAAATCCTTTTCCAAATTAAAAGCAGCATTTTAAAAAGGAAATACTCATGCATTCCACTATAATTTTTATTTGATATCCTCAAGGCTAACCTGAAAAATTCAGTTATTTTGATTCAAAGTGAATGTTTTTGCTGGCTGTAGCCATCTTATAAATTTAATAGCAGAAAGGAAGTAATAAAAGTATGCTGCGAACGTTAATTAGTTCCCACATAACATGGCATTTTCAGCATGGTAGTGCCAAAAAAAATCATTAATCCACTACAACAGACAACTGGCCTGTGCTGTGTGTGGAGCAGACCTCCAGGAGATTTTTAAAAAGTAGACAGTATTGCCATCTTTGCTACTACTCCTGGCCTAAACTTACAATGTTCTAAGGTGCAAGGATGGAGCTGAGATATGCTGTTCTATATGACTGCCTGGAACTGCAGCCATTTTTATGCATGCACACAAATACAGATATAAATGTTGGACACACACACAATTTATTCAGGGATAAAATATTTTGAAATAAGATTGCTATTTCACCATGAAATAACAGCATTTATATAGTGTAGCGCAAGGCTGGGAAGTGTTTCGTGTACATTGCCTTAGAATAGAAGTATATATTATTACATCAGAAGTAACCAAATCACATCATCCCAGACCACTGGTCATGCTAGCTGGGGTCTGATGGGAGTTGTAGTTCAACATCATCTGGAAGACACCATGTTGGCTGTCTCCACTGTCACCTGCCATTTCCCCGCCCCACTTTTAACTCACTGATTTTCATGGTGCTGGGCCACCACTGTCTTTCACTCAGATGTACTGGCAAACAGCAACAGCCCCTCTAGATAGGCTTCTTCCCATCTCAGTGTTGCACCCTCTCCAGCCACATTTACTTTATTGGCCAAGGTGAGGCCCTATGCAATGGGATGTAGCCCACAGAGAATAGGCAACAAATATTGTTCTCATAAACAAAGCAACAAGAAGTGCTGAAAATGAAGATTTTCAAGTACTACACTATGGAAGCATTCATGTTTTAAGAAAGTGGCAGGCAGCTTACATGATGTGGTGCTACTACCACTGACAACAACCTTTTGCCACCTTTGGCACAGTCAATGGGGGGGGGGAAATATGAGCAGCAAATTGTTGGCAGGACGGCCTTGGGAGGTTAGAAAAAACTTTATGTAGGTGGGGGGGCACAGATCTGGTCCATAGGTCCTTAATATACATGCTTACACTTTCCTGTTTGCCACCTTTATTCTGGACTGACCCCAAGATCTCCAAATAAACAAATAGCTCCAGACACATTTCAGCTCTCACAACCATACAAAACGCCCATGGTAAGGAGGAGCATAATGATTTGGAATGGGGAAATATGGTAGTAGGCAGCAGAAAGAGTTGTGCCTCCCTTCCTCTTCAGCTTCTCTATTGCAAATTGCCACCTCACAAAACTGTCGTGCTTTTTTAAACACACATATGCATGTCACATATAGTTCAACCCTAAAATTCTGTGATTATTTCCTCCATTTTTTTACCCTTTGTTTTCTTTAGCAGACTAGGTAGGTTGGGTATGAGCAGAAGGAGGGCACATGAAGACAGCCTGTTTAATTGTTTTCCCTGCTCCCCACTCCGAGCTCCAAATCACCTCCCTCAAATTGCCGAGTGGAAATATATGGGAACGATGCATCTTTAAAAAGCAGTTTGGGAAGGACATTTTTCAGCTGAAATGGGCCAGAGGGGAAAGGATCAAGCAGTTTCTCTTCATCCACCCTTTATTTACTCATACCCTAGCCGTAATATTTTATAACAGCATGTTTATTTGAAAATGAAGTACAGTACTGTACTGAAAAATTAACGTATCTCAAAACATCTAACAATTTAAAACAGCAAGCAGGCAAGCAAACTATTACAGCCTGAGGAGGCATTGGTTGAAGATCAGGACTGTCCTTGAGTTCTTGTTGTCTGTACTAAGAACCTAACAAACAAGGACAGAAGTACACAGATACTTTTGGGATAACTGCCATACCTTTCCTCCTAGCTGGAGAGAAAGGATGTAGGAAATCTGGGGGTTCTCTTCCTACTCTCCCATAATCATCTAGATCAGGTTTTAAGTAAACATTCAAGAGCCTAGCCTTGTGATATTGACACAAATGCTCCACAAATACACTACGCAAAAGAATGAAAGATCATTATCCCCCCTTCTTTCTCCCCCCCCCCACAACCTCACAAGGTCAATGACAGCAGTGTCTCACCCCAAATGTAACTGACCTGTAGAAAGGACTCTATGAATTGAAATTAGAGATGTTAAATGTACCCTTGTATTCCATGAAAACCTTTCAATTAAAAAAAAAAAGATAATTTTGAAAGCCTGTGTGTAACAACTGCTGTAAGGGAACACATTATTTCCTAGATGAGCTTCTTATAATGACATGCAACCAATCTTTGTTAAAATGTAACCATGTTCCAATTTTGGAATGGAATAAGAAATTGAAATAAAAATGTGATACCTGGGTGCGATTGAAAGCCACTCTTGCAAAGACAGCTTGGGATACACTGGCCCTCTTCAACTCATCCCTGACTTGCTGGTAGATATCTGGAGAGACTTCCACTGATGAATTTGTTGGCTCTGGTTTGACTGTTCTAGGGATGGGCGGATGGTTTAGAAACTGTTGGTTAATAGCCTGCGGGTGTTGATGAGCCAATAGCCGGCTTACTGCAATCTGCTGGTTTATCAAGTGGGCCATTGCTATCTGTTGCCTGACAAGTTGTGGACTGAGTTGAGGTGTAAGAAGACCAGGGCTCATGATTGGCTGCAAAGTTGGCACTTGGTTTCTGATTGGAGTGCTGTGGTGAATTTGACCGTGAGGAGACTGTTCATTTGTTTTGCCCAAGGTTGCCAGCTGGTTGATATTTGGTAAGTGCATGGGACGCTGGCCAAGAACACAATATTCTGAGAGGTTGTCTCTTTCAACTCGTTCCACTGTTCAAAAAAATAAAATAACATAATTATATCATAAGTTGAGTGGAACACATAGCAGGAATTTAAAAAAAACCTGATACAACCAGCAATTCCAACCAGTTTAATGCCAAATCAGCTAATGCCACAATATTCTACGCTGAAATAAAATTAGTAATGACTACCTCCATAACTTTTACATGCAGTAAACACTATGGGGAAAGGATATAAGAAACAAAATATTGAATTCCATAACTAGAGTCACTGCCTGCTTCAGTCTGTTTGTGCTATATTCCTGCAAGACTGGGACACAGCTAGGAAAGACACACACACCAGGAAAAATCACATGCAGTGCCTCAGAGTGCAATGTGCACCCTTCAAGCCCTGTATTCAGGAAGAGGGGCGGGGATGCACATCTCTAGCTGCATGGTGCAGAGACAATCAGAATCACACAAGATGACTTCCATGCATATTTGCATGGGCATATACTGTACATCCAGTCACATCCAGTCATCCCCATAAATTAGCTATGCAAAGCAGCATCACATGGGAAGGAAAAGTATGGCAAACTTCTGCTCTCCTATCTTCCCCACTTCTTGCTGTTGCTTTATTATTTCTTCAACTAGCATAACACTCAATAAACTCTTGAAGTGATTCATAGTATTAAAACAATTTAAAACACAAAATATGAATAAAATCAATACACCAATAAAAATCACTAAACCAATTAATAATGTAGACCACTTCAAATATTCAATAGTATCTTCTTCACTGGGAAAATGCTTTTTTAGCTAGATCATTCTATCTCCCGTGTAGAAATATATGAGTAGTTCAGTATTCTATACACACAAGATTCCAACTACACAGCACAGAGTTAGGCAATTCAAAGTGAAATGTGGAACGTACACCCTGTCATCTCAGTACTTTAGATAAAACATTTTTAGTAAGAATTCAAAAGTGCAAGTACCGGTAGTTCTCGCATCTTAATCCCTGCTAATGTGTAACATCCGAATTAGCTCTAAGAAACTTTCAAGCCCTCTATTGAATTACAGCCAGATTTGACGGGGTACTTGTGAACAGTGAGGTATTTTCTTTAGAGGGTTATTTTGTTTCATATTTTTTTAGTTCTATCAAAACTACTATAAAATTAAACACCTGATATTTTGTTATATTTCAACAAAGTATATAGAGAGCAAAATTATGCCTGCATTGATACAGCTGTAAAATCAAGAAAAGTTTGCCCCAATGTAAAGATTGGCCTTCTTTACTAATTAGTATTTAAGAATTTTAAAAATAGAGACCTAAATCTGTTAATTAATGCAGCCAAATATATTTCAAAGTTTGCAAAACTGAAAATACATTTCTTGGTTGATGCTATTCTTGCCAAGTTTCCACACAGACCCAGTTTTTGAGCCAAGTTATATACCCCTATAAAAATAACGTTTTGAAATGGAAATGTTGCTAGGCCATTAACCTTTTCATTGCCAACTCTTAAAGCAATAGTACACACACTATCCAGCTAGTATTCAGTACTATACATTTCCCTCATCATCAGGGCCCTTTTTGCATCACCACACCAGAAACACACTTCCAGCCTTTTAAAGCTTTCCCCAATGCATGGAAAATGTCATTACCAATAGGTTTTCCAACCAGTTGGCAGACTATGTCACATTCTAATAGCCCAGATCATATTCTGCATTGTTACCATGGCATATATTTAAACCTGTGGACTTTGGACAGTCAACCCACCAATGGTAGCAAGGTTTAACAGAGCCATATTAGACAGAAGTGAGATTGCCACATCTGCAATTGAATGTTTTATCAAAGAAATACTTATCCACTGATCAACCACATAAAAATGTGGCTATATAGCAGCATTTATAAAGCTGTAAGTTCCACATAACATAGGTATAGAAAAAGGCAATACCTTAGGTTCTGTCCAGGTTATAGGTTTTGAACCCATACGTCAGGGATGGCCAACTCCCAAGAGACTGCAATCTACTCACAGAATTAAAAACTGGCAGTGATCTACTCCCTTTTTGGGTGTTCAGGTCAAAGTTGTTGAGGTTTTTTTTAGGAAGGGGAGCCCTGTTTTTTTTGGGGGGGGGGGTTCGGATCATATTTGTTGAGCTTATTTTAGGGAGGAGGAAAGACCCGGCGCAGGGAAAAGTTGTTGAGCTTTTTTTAGGGAGGAGGAAATTCAAGCCTAAGCGCCAGGGAGAAAGGGGAACAGCCGCTCACCAACAGATCGCTGGGGAAACAAACAGCCTCACTGAGTAAACTCTGTCTTCCATTCTGCAGATCGTGCAACAATGGAGGGCGGGGTGAGGGGGCGGGGCTGGATTCTATTTTACCTACACTAAGGAAAGGGACCCAGCGATCTACCAAAACCTCCCAGAGATCTACCAGTAGATCGTGATTGACCTGTTGGACATCCCTGCCATATGTGTTTGGCCACTGGTATAATGGGTTTATGAGGTCACAATACCACTACCAGCCTCAAGGAGGCAGTTTTACTGCAGTCTGGGGTATGCTGCTACACAGACTACATAATTACTAGGCTCTACTCCACAGAACCACTCTATAGCCTGGGAGGTGCTTTTCATGTGGTAACTTATTTAAAAACTGTGATTATCTTAATTACTTATTTCTTTTCATCACAACCCACTTAACCCAATTATGAGCAAGGGGGTAATTTCAAAATCTCATTTCCAGTCAACATTTATCTTAATGTTTACCCCAACCTTCCATCAATGCTATTTACTCTCTCAGGCCAACAGAACTGTATTTGCACATCTGTGACGGATAAAGCCAAAGGGATAGTTCCACCATAGCATTTGGCAGCCACGGGGTGACTCCTGGAGTGATCTCCTGTGACTACATACAAGTGAAAAATGTAGCACAAAATAGGTCATCACAACACTATGCATGCTAATGATCCAAGAAATCTTATTATCCAGAGCCAAGCTGTAGTTTACAGGAGCTTCTACGGGCAAGTTCCATTGATGGACTACTCCAGTAGCACATGGAACATGAATTAATCTAGAAGCCTTCCTGCGTCTGCAAGATGATGGCCAGAGAAATTGCTGATCACCAAAGTATTTGGGATTTAAATAACTTTCTACACTTTAAAGGCACAGATTTTCCCTCAAAGTATACTATTTGAAAAAAGAAGGTGAGCACAACACAAGGTATGCCATAATACTGAGCTAAGTTGGTAGGCAGTGATGAGTATCAAAGCTCAAGATCAATAAAAAGATAGCATTTGAAAATAATTTCTGATATTTGAGAAGCAGCTGCAAAAATGTTAGCAGATATATCAAGGAACCTATGCCCTATTCTGCAGGCAATACTTGGGCACATTAGAGAGCAGCATGAATTTGTTCTGGGAAACTCCCATTACTTTTAGGAAATACATTTTCAAAGTTGAATAATGCATTCAGATACATGTGCAAAACTACTGAAAAGTTGAGAACAGTCAAAGATCAGCAGAGAGACTGAGTCAGAGAGACAGATTATACAGGGTGAGTCTTTTAAAAGAGGCCCCGTGTGACATGTGTACTCTGTATCCACGGGGCTCTTTTAAAGGACTCACCCTGTATTTCCTTTAACAGATATAGATAGCTATGCGCAGTGTGAAGAAGTACTTTCTTTTGTCTCTCCTGAATCTTCCAACATTCAGCTTCCTTGGGTGCCCACATATCTGAAACAGCTTGGGTTGGCCTCTCCTTTATTATATGCTTACTCCAAAATTGACCATGGACTTCTGATTTATACACTTAAGATATGTCTTTGCAATGTCTCCCAAATTTTACAAGGAAACAAACTGCCTTGGATACCTTATTCTTCCCTGCACTAATAAAATGGGTGAGGAAGTTATTAGTGTGAAATAAAGATATGCGGGTCTTTATTACGCGGGTGGCGCTGTGGGTTAAACCACTGAGCCTAGGGCTTGCCGATCAGAAGGTCGGCGGTTCGAATCCCCGCAACGGGGTGAGCTCCCGTTGCTTGGTCCCTGCTCCTGCCAACCTAGCAGTTCGAAAGCACGTCAAAGTGCAAGTAGATCAATAGGTACCGCTGCAGTGGGAAGGTAAACGGCGTTTCCATGCGCTGCTCTGGTTCGCCAGAAGCGGCTTAGTCATGCTGGCCACATGACCTGGAAGCTGTACGCCAGCTCCCTCGGCCAATAATGCGAGATGAGCGCCACAACCCCAGAGTCGGTTACGACTGGACCTAATGGTCAGGGGTCCCTTTACCTTTTAAAGATATGCAAACTTTGAGGGATGCTAAAGTATCTCCACTATACTGGAGAGGTACAGAAAATATTCATATTAATATTAACTTGTTCAGGCTGGTTTAACAATTGCACTTTACATATTTAGTCATTTAACTGCCTATCAAAACTGTCCAAGGCAATGTATAAGGGGGGGGGGTGCTGTCTCGTTATTTACACAAGAAAAGACCGATTAACACGTGTTTAAAAGGCGATCGTGCACACACAAACATGCACCGAACCTGGAAAAAACGTCACTCAACATGTCATGAAAAGGGTGTGACAGGGGCATAGTCAGGCATAACTGGGTGGGGAACACTTATATGCACTCCATCGACACACACAGGGGCTGGGTACAGAACCTCCAAAAGAATGGTCGTCAACTGTATATTGAAACTGAGCAGCATACAGCTAAATAAAAGAAAGAGTACTCTTTCTGAACTGCACCCATCCTATTTTGTCATGGAGATCAGTCATAAATGGTGAATTACATTAGAAGGCAGAAAAAGAACAAGGGTATCAATCACACTATTTCGAAAGCTGTTGTTTATGCTGACTGTTGACTAAAGGTTTATTTACAATTGAGGCTTCAATTGGCTTGTTTTTTTCCATCTGAACAGAAAAGCATACATGAGGAAGGTTATACAAATTCTCATAATTACATGGCACACATAGCCCAAGAGGGATTCAATGACTGTTGTTAGCATAATACTATTATAGGTACAATAATAGTAACAATAAGAACAACACTAACAACCACAAGCTCATCTTGCAAAGTCACAACCCAAAAGGTAAAAATAAGACAGAGAGGAAAGGAAGAAAGGTAAAAAAAGGACAGAGGCTTACAACTGAAATTGGCAAGATTGTGTACATTAAATTTCCCCTGTGTATCTCGCTCAGCAAGTAATTCCAAACCCACAAAAACCCATGGCTTTTTCATAGACAACTGTACCCAAACTTCTTTTTAGAATTTTACATGAAGATGCAGATGCAGCTAATCAAACTCCAAAAATCAAATATACATGGCGTAAAGACACATAGCCATGAGCTGCGTGAAAACCTTAAAATATTTCAAGCATAAATAGTTCTGCTGCATTTGTAATGGGTTTCACAAACTATACAGCCAGCATGTTTATTTCAAGTTCTCTTTGCATAAAGCTTTTCCATCTGTTGCTAATGATATCAAATTATTGATTGTTCGGTTTCTTATATTTGTTTAAATGTTAAGTATATGTTCTGCAACCTAATGCTTTTCTTCTTCCAGAGAGTTTTTTAAAATTTTGCTGTGCATTAGTCATATTTACTTTGATCTTCCAGTATGTATAATTATTTTACTGTTTGTTTATTTCGATGGAGTGGGAGGGGGAAAGGTTGACCAAAGAGATCTATATGTGGCAACTTGTAACAGAATCACATAGCTTATGTTTAGGAAATCATGGTTTTGATTAAGAAGGAACCAGTTAGTTCCCACTGCTTTATTAAAAGAGACATTAGTACATAAATAAGAAACACATTTCACACAGCAGATCATGTTCAACTGCAATGCCAATAAAATAATTTTGAAACCCTCTTCTACTTCCCATTTACAATAGTAAATTAGAATTGCTTTTTTGCTGCCTCAACTGGATTGACCCTGAAAACTTGGTAATCTTGCTGACCAGATTCAAAATCCCTAGGCCCCTTTTTAAAAAAAATTCAAGGAATGCGTTGAGATTGAAGTTTACAAACAATCACTGATCTCACACATGAAATAAATTCTTATTTCTAAACATTTGGTTATGAAGGGGAAATTAAAATCATAAGAAATTGAGGAGATGTGAAATTTAAAAAATGCCAAAATCATCCTTTGAGATGGTTTTAGATTACCATAATGAAGTTCTGCATCTGTTTATTTTTCATGCACATTATACCTGATTTTTTTTCATTGTTGTTTTACCTCCCACGTTTAGCTGATGCATCAACACCACTTGAGCCATTTTAGAGCAGCTTTTGTTTATTTCACACATACCTTCACCTTGCCTTCCTCCTCAAGCATACACATACACACACACACACTTCTGAGCAGCTATAAACAGGCTGAATCTCTTGAACAGCGCACACACAATTGTCCAGAAAATTATTTGGGCTTAGATTCTTGACCTTTTGAATGAAATCAAGGTCTCATTCTGCTTTCACTGCACTCAACAATTTAACTGTACACTTACTAACTAGAGAGAGAGAGAGAGAGTGCTTTAAAAAACTAAATGCTAAGAAAGTGGAAGCCCACTTAGTGGTTGTAGTGGAAAGTCTGAGAATTCCATATGGGATGGCTTTCCGGCATGATTGAAGATGCTCTTACACAACAGTCCAATGGAATGGGAAAACCATCCCCTTTTCTCTTATAAGAGAAAGGGATCCACTAAACGGCCTTGAAGCTGTGCAGTTCCTTTGATTCTTTTTAAGTTAAGTGCATATATATTTAAAAACACTTTCAAGTATTCTTTTTTTACCTTGAGACAAAACACTTAAAGAATTTGTTCAAGTTCATACACTGTCTGCTTAAACCAAAGAAAGTCTTTGTATCTTAAAAATATTGATAATATTGTATACAAACCCACCCTTTGGGTCACTTCATCATTTCACAATAAATTTCAAGCATTTGAAACCTGTTCAGAGGTATGGCAATGAATGTTAACTATAATTTAATTACCTTTAATCTTCTTGTACTTTTTATACCATCTCCCAAATTCCTGGCACTTGGTTGCTGACACATTGGCATAGTATGTGCTATTTACAATGGATGATATCATACTCTGGAAACAGAGAAAGAAAAAGTGTTTCCACAAAGAAAACAATCAAAATCCTTTCAAAAGAAAATGATATATAAGTGCAGACTCAACTCATCAAATCTTAAGTCTTAAACTGAACGGCACTCCATAAAACCTACTTCATAGCTCTCAAAATTGGCTTTATCTTCTATTTTGTATCACTAGATATAATTACCTTCATTATTAATTATGGGGGGGAAGATCCCGTATGACTTAAGACTTATGTCTCCAGTTTAGATCCACTCGTCACTTTAATTTATACTGGGTATTATAAAAAGAATCCTCTTACTAAAAGCATAACTAGAAGCACTGTCACAATAGTGAATACAAAGGGTAAGAAGAGTTGTGATTTAGGAACCAGATCCTAAAGGTAAGATTAGTGCTCCAGCATGCATAATCCAAATAATGCTTTTCAGATGTTTCTCTTCTGCTTCCAACTGCAACAAAGACCACACAGCCAAGAATCTGGGAACATTCGTGCTACTTGCTGCAGAACAACAGTTAGGCAAATAAGTTAAATTAATATAATTTATAGAAACGTGCCATTAATCCTTGTATGAAAATCCACACAGGAGACAAATTACAGTGCTACTGTGAATAGATGAAACTAAAAATAGTAGAATATCAAACAAGCATATGGATTTGAAACAAAGGGTACTTTTGGACCACTGGAAACTGACATTAGGTGCTAGTCCTTTTTACCACTTCAGCACACACCACTACCCTGTTTCCCCTATTTTAAGACGTAGTCATAAAATAAGCCATAGCAGGATTTTTTCGCATTTGCGAAATATAAGCCGTACCCCGAAAATAAGCCATAGTGACAGGCGCAGTTCTGGAGGGCGCCAAGGAAAAGGTGGGGCTGGGCTTACGTAATAAAAATAAGACATCCCCTCAAAATAAGCCATAGTGCGTTTTCTTGAGGGAAAAAATATATAAGACGGTGTCTTAAAATAGGGGAAACACGGTAGTTTGAGTCTGATCGCACAGAACAGGTGATAAAAGGCTCTGCTCTTCTGCTGCTCTTCTGCTTTTATGGAGTGTATTTTTATTCATTTTATTTATTTCAGAACTTATTATATCTTCCAATCATCAAAATTCAAATGCTATGGCACAATCCCTAAAATGATATTGTGGTAGCTGTCTATAGATTCTGAGTGATCAGGAAATTTTGGTCTTAAACCATGAGGGGTAATTTTGGAAAAATTAGATTTGCTTGTGTTCCTTTGTGTCTTTTCAATGTAATTGATTTCACTTCCGTAACACAACACAATGGGTTCTTCATGTATCTACCATGGACCTATCTCACTCCTTATTAACTGTCCCTAATTTCCAAAGTCAGGATTCTGGCATAATTGTGATTTACAGTACAAAAGTAAGAACCATATTCAAAAGGATTATCAAAGCAAGAAATCCAATATATTCAACATTATACTTTATGGGGATTCCCAGTCCTATGGATCTGTAGTTTTTTTTTCCCCATTGAAGATAAATAGATTTGGGGAAAACAGCTTGGGAAAGTGGGATATTTAAACTCAAGGTTCCAATCAAGATCACCCTCACCCCAGGGATGGTGTTCCAATAAAATATCCAGTTTGAAATTTTCGGACTAGCCACAATAGCACCCTCAGAAAGTTTTGGGCCTCTCAGAGAGTGTCGTATGTGAGCAGAAGTTAATTCACTACTTTAAATGTCGCAGTTGTCTCTGAAATTTTTGATTCAGCTCAGCTGCAAACACTTTCCCCTGCTTACCCTCTAATCTTCATAAAGGCATATTTAGCACTGGCACCACCAACTCCACCTCCCAGGCAGCACTTCCACAGCCACAGAATGGGGACCAGCCCTGCTAAACTCTTCTCCAGCTCTTAAAATGAAACTATTCTTAGCATGGGCATATTCTTAACATTCAGACAACATAGTTAGTCATAGGCACACCCATAGGTTTATCTAGCAGGTCATCTAGTGTAATGCACACGCAAAGAGAAGTGGTGCTTCTATGTATGGGAGTGGGAGTGCAGAACAAAAAAGGCATATACAATGAATGACGAGGGGAAGTAGTCTTATGTCTGCTGTCCTTACAATCAACCAAGGAAAAGAGGCTCTAGAGAAAACTTTTAACTTTTTATGAAAAACATAGTTTTTATTAAGTTAAATATTCTGCACAACAGGCCAGCACAATGCATGCCCTGACTAAGGGAAATACAAGCCACCAGCTACACATGGCAGCCCACCAGGAACATGATAAACCTGTTTTTGCACTTGCTGTGACTACATGCCTCAGGATGGAGATGGGATAATCTAAGGCCACACCTGTGCTATATATTTAAAGCAGCATCATAACTTCCCCGAGAGACTGCTGCGAAGTGTAGCTTGTAAAGGTGCTGAGAGTTTGAGGAAACCCCTATTCAACTCAGAGAGCTACAGTTTGGGAACTGTAGCTCTCTGAGTTGAATATGGGTTTCCTCAAACTCTCAGCACCTTTACAAGCTACACTTCGCAGCAGTCTCTCGGGGAAGTTATGATGCTGCTTTAAATATATAGTTCCCTGGCAAGAGGGTTAAACCACTCTAGTACCATTTCAGGACAGAATCTTTGTATCATTTGTATACTTAGCAGAATGAAAATTAAATAGCTGTAACTTGTTTTCAACTGTATTTAGAGGGCAATAGTTATTGTTATTATTTTCAGAGAAGCCTTGATAAGCTTCTAGGACAAGTAATAAGGAGAGCCAACGTGTACAGTTGCTGCGATAGCAGAACTTGAAAAACATGCACACAAAAGCACAATATATTAAGACTAGTGAATTTAGCTTGATATTTTAAAAGAAATAAGAGAAGATTAGATAAGAGAGAAGAGATGCCGCTCAGTGGCCTGTTTCACCACAAAACCATGTAGATACAAAGCTGGAAACAGGTTCAAACTTCTTCTATTAGAGGATTTTGGGAGAACTCCACACTGGAACTTAAATGCCAGAGAAGTAGCAGGTCTAAGTGTTCAAGCTCAGGAGTTCAGATAGTAACTTGTGAATACTATGGTTCAGTTGAGCTGATCACATATGAACTAGATGGAGCCTGTAGCTACACTGATCACAATGTAGAATCACAATTCTACATTAAGTGAAAACTCAGGGAACTGTGATTTGTTTCAACCAGTTAAAAGATGCCGTGTCATACTGTGGTCTGACATTGTAATGAGTTACCTTTAGTTAAAGAAAACCATGCTTATACAAGTTATGGACATAACATAAAACTGTAGCTTGTTCTAAAGTGAAAGCAGAAGCTTTATCTCCCATCCTCTCACACATAAATAGGACTGGAAAAAACTCACTGTGGCTTTTTCACAGTCATTCTAAGTCATGGTTATATGATCTGAATCAAGGCTGTGGGTGTTTTATCTCCCTCACAAAGTGGAATATTTTTGTTTTGAGAAATGATTTCTCTGAATGATGAAAGTTGGGGTTCTGCCATTATCATCTAAGAAATGTTCACACCTGAAGCAAAGTTAGAACACCCTACTCCCTTTAGGCATGATACTTTGGTGATATTAAAATGAAGATTGGAGGGAGATAAGTGATGTCTCCTCTCAATAATTGCTTTGTTTCACATTATCTCGTGGTAGGCTAGCCCTAGGTTCCAGAGATCACATATATGGCATCTGACTATTAATTAACTGAATCAGTATTTATCAGTAAGCTGCTTCAAAGCTCATAGCCAGTCCCACGCATTACGTAATTTCCAAGCCACTACCTACAATAATAGTGGTAAATTTATAATATATAGCCTGATCTTAGTGTCAACAAGACACAAAGCTGACTTTGTATACATATCTACATATATATGAGTAGCTGTTTTATTTTATCATGCAAATCCACATGTGGGTGGTAGCAGCTGAATGTTTTCCATCCCCACTTCCTTCTGGTCCATCACCATAGGCATCACAATCTCACTCATTTACCAGGATGGACAAAATATGAGTTTGGCTGATGAACCATAAAAAATTAAGGCGCACACCCCTATTGCTGTTAAAACTATATCTACTGTACATACACACCTTCCCCTTTATACATGAACAAGACAGTCATTGGAGCTAAAAATCAGCCATTACATCTAGCTGAATCTTCAGTCAGAATTCCTTAGAACAAAGCTGCAAGCTTTATTTATTTTTTAATTGTTTAAAATGTAGTTAGGTATTTTGAAAAGAATTAACTATTTGGAGGAAAGCAAACCACGTGAAAAAGTTTGAAGTAATTTACACAGTTTTTAGTAAGCAGGACATGGCTGGATAATACAATTCCCTCCTTGGTTAAGGTGATTTCCTGTGGTTCTATTAACAGCCTAATACTAAGAGCAACCAAGCTACAGATACAAAATACATCTAATGGAGAGGGTTTCTTTAAAAAGCAAATCAAGAGTTCACATTTTTTCCCCCTTTAATAGTAATCTGAATCCCCATCTGAACTGGAAGTAAAGCTCATGCACTAGAACAAGAGATAGAAAACTGTCACCAGTGGGAAAGGGACTCCCTGTGCTGCCTCCTTTCACTTCTCTACAGAGGAATACTTGATGCATTGTGAGCACATTAATAAACAGCAGCATTTACTCTGCAGTTTCACTCCTAGGAGACAGCTCTATAATTTGCTGCTGTCAATAATATATTAATCACAAGGGGGTTGTAATGACATTTCACATTTGGCACAATATTTTCTTAAAACTGATTTGGGAGAAGGGATTGTGTTAGAGGCAGAGTCAAATGATGGCAACAGACAGCTTATCTAAAACATCCCAATTTTTGCACTACATGAGTCACAACAAAGAAGTGGGAAGGGGAAACTATTGTAAAACAAAAAGAGTGCTTTCATCAGTGCCATTGTTACATATATAAATCCTTCACAGTGTATGCTTAGTTCCACAGGATGGGACAAGGCCAATCTACACTACTTTACTTGTTTACTCTGTTTTGTGCTGAATTGACTGATACAATATGCAGCTGATCTACCATGTCTGTGGAGAAAACATCTGGGAACTGTGTTTCATTCTGCATTGTTAAAGAATTCAGATTCAACAGTGAACAAAAAGGTGATTCTCATAAACACAACACTGAATTCTACTTCAGAGAGGCTAAGTGGATCGTGTCATACCTTGTATCATGACTCAGGGCCCTGGCCCTTAATCCTCATGGACACTGAGGACATGTTGGACCAGGAAATAATTTGTCCTGAAAACCAGCCTTTGACATCTCCACCTGATTAGGGGTTACAACATTAGAGGACCCTATGATACTAGTGCCTTCCTAGGCTGCCACAATGCTATCCTCAGAATACAAGGACTCCAGGTTGGAGATCATAGTAGAAACATGCCCTCCTCTATGCCACAGAGCCCACCATTTCCAAAATAGACTAGATCTGCTTATCAGGAGTGGAGCTTAGCTGCTCAGGGGAACCACAGTCCTATTTGAGGTTCAGTCGGGGTTTGCTATACACAGAAGACACATTCAACCCTGCTTTGTCTAACTTCCAGCCTGGGCTCTACTCAATTATCTAGTATGCTACCCACTTTACTTGTTTGCCTTGCGAACTTTGATCTTCGTATTTGCCTGATCTTGCCTGTTAGAATGTAGCCTTTGCTTGACCCAACTTTGTTTCCAAGATCTGAAATTAGTCCTAGTAGGACAAGGCAAATGAGCTGGGGAAGCCAATCTGGTGCTCCTTCCAGTGCATTTGTACCTTACTGCCTTTCCCTTTCCCTCCCCCTTTGGTTAGCCGCAAAATCACAAAAGCCTCTATTTTACTAATCCTGTCTACAACTATTGCCACATATACCGTACATTGTTTACAATGCAAACTGGAATGTTTTTAATCTTGGTGAATCAGTGCATAGTGTATGAGTGACAATATATTTGTGATTTGATTTTAATTTATAAACACTGACAATGCTAACTTACACATTTTATTTGTGTTTTTTAATGTTTAGAGGAAATACCTCCCTGTTTGAAATTTTATATCCTATATCTTAGATCATAATGTCGATATCAAAGATAGCTAGGCACATGCTGGCTGCATGGGATGAGGTTAAGAACACAACAAGCAGGAAGAAAGGTTAAAGGCAAAACAGGCAACACATGCTTCAAATCCAAACATGGGATGGAGTCCAAATAACAGTGATGAGAGCAATTATCTTCCAGCTTATACTCTTTTCACTCCACCACCACACCTGCCTATGGTCCTGTCCTTACAATCCCTGCAACTTAGATTTTCCTCTTTTTTTAGGATGCAATATCCCCCCCCCGAAATGTATCTGTGTGTGTTGTGATACAAATTTAGGATTTCATAAAGATGAGTACCTCTGCCACTGATAGAAGCACTGACCTGAGAGAGAGGGCATTCTTTGGCTAACGTGCTCTGATTCATCTCTTTGAGCAACTCCTTTAAGGCATTGCGGACTGTGGCATGGTTCCACTGCTCTGCTGGCAAGTCTTCCAGCTTTGAACAACTGTGAAAACAGAGAACAGAAGACTAAAACAGATGGAAAACATCACCTGCAAGGATCGCTGCTCTTTACATGCAAGAGCTATAAAGCTCTGTGATGCAAGACACAAGTTAGAATCCCATGCTTGTGTCTTTCAGGTTTTTAATGTGAGCATTCCCTCCCATGGTGTAGCTATTTCCTCCAGCTACATTCTGAACTGAATACCGTAGGATTGACCAAAGATAACTGAATGCAGGACTGTAGCCTGAATTTGGAACTTGGAACAATTACTTATCACATTCCCTACCTCTGATTGAAACTAGCTCTCTGCCATTGTGCTTTCAGCAAAAGGCAACATGACTCAAGTCTTACAGTTCAAATTCTAGCTCGGAATTTCTGAATAAGTCTAAGAAACAGCAAAAGGATTTATTTGACTGAGATAATGTGCTAAGTATTTGATCAGGCCTTGAGGAACTATTAAACTGGGAACTGTTTAGAGGAAAAGCTCTTTAAATGATTGACTGAGCTTGTCTGTACTCCAATATCATATCAAAACAGTTAGAATATTGGCCAGGAAGAGCTGCCAGGTGAGCCACTCTTCCTGCATTTTGTTTTGCATTTCAACAAAAGCCCAGAAATTAATGAAGACAGGATGTGCTAATCTCAGTAGTAATGCTGTGATTGGCAGAGCAGCTCAGAGGAGGGCAGATGCTCAGAAATACCCACCTTTGTAATTGAATTTTCAATGTCACAACATGATAGACATCTTGTAACATGTCAGCAACTGTAGCATCAGGTGTATCTGTTACATAACTGAGCGGAAGTGGATTCCACTTCCCAAGTTTGATTATACCTGAAATGAAAGAATAGAACACACAAATGAATGTATATTTCCAGTTTAACCAAAGATTAAAGTTTCAAACAAAATCTGGCTAGCTAAACAAGCAAATTTCAAAAGCCATGGTTTGAAGATGGCTTGTTTAGAAACTGGCCAAAGTTTATGTTAAACCACAGTCGCTAGTTCATATGCAATGCTAACCCAGGATACTTCGAAACTGAAAGTAAATGCTGCAGAAGTCTTTCTTCTCCAGCCATGTGGGGACAAAGAGGGAAGAGGAAATACATGAGCCCAAGATTTCGATTACGCTAGTTCTAGCATAGAAGTTTCCTTCCAATTAGTTACAGACCTTACCCCACACATCTCACTTACCCACTTAGGTCTGGAGAGTCTAACATGTCTAAAGTGATATCCTGATTTTTCCTCTTCAAGAAATTGGGATTTCACTTTAGACATGTTAAACTCTCTAGACCTAAGTGGGTAAAAGAAGAAAATAAAAATGTGTGTATAACAATGCCATCAGAAACAGCCACAAACTCAAGCACTGGTTCCTGCTGCCCCAGTACCAATTCTGCTTCATGTCTCTGTTAATCAGAGACAGACCAGTGCAAGCTGGGAGCAGTAGCCCTCCTTATTCAACCCAATGGGAGTCAATCTGCCTCACAACCAGGAAAAAAAACCTGAAAGCATCCCAGTTGTGATGGCCAGCACTAAGATTCTGGGGAGAGATCAGTAAAATGTTAATAGTTCAGGAATGTTTTTACTCGCTCCTGTATAAAACTGGAACAAAAGGTTGCCAATTATGGCATTTTAGAAACAACAAAATTAAGAGGAACAAAACTGGGATTTAGTTCAGCAAATTCCATTGACATAGAAGGCTAAATTAACAGACACCTCATAACAAAATGCTTTGGAATAAACTACTTGGTATTCGAGGGTCAAAACACTCCTGGAAGGACTGCCAAGGAGAAGAAAAACAAGTATCTCTTGCTTGACATAAAGTGTTTAAAACAGGCATAAAGAGAACAAAAACATTAAAATCATGCCACTGTTCCAGTACTAAGGTTTCACAATCTGGTGCTGAATATGCTATAGTATAAATAGTGCCTAGACTCTGATCCTGCACAATAACACACAAAACTCATTCACAATACCGTATGTCTTCTGAGCTGGCTCTTTATACCATATTCCATTTGCCAACATAAAGCCTGCTTTTCTTAAAGGGCATCATTTCCTAGCACAGCACTTATTCACATACAGGTGAAAGAATCCTCAAACTGGCTTTTAGCTTCTCTTCCTACCCACCACCCAAAAAACGGCCAGCACAGTGCCACTTGCAAATGTTCCATATTGACCTACTTTGAGGACAAAAAAAAGTGATACAAGAGCCCTTTCTACTTATATGAAACACTTGTCACTAAGAACCCTCCAGTGCTTTCATACCTAATTTTCCCAAGTACCTTGTTTACACTATGAGTCTGAGGAAGATCTGCCAAGCAAATCAGAAAGCCATATTGGTGAGTATGGACATGTGGTCTGCTCTGTACATGTTAAAGGTCTGGAATACAGACAACTATAGCATTTTGATAACTCAACATGACTGTGGAAGAAAGTCCTTTGTATCTTGTTAGGGCAGTAAGAAATACATAAAACACAACTGTAATAATGGAATATGTGTATATGCTTCATTTATGACTGCTAAGGGTCTATACTATTATTATTATTATTATTATCATCATCATCATCATCATCATCATCATTCATTTCATTTCTATACCGCTTTAAATTTTTTAAGAAAAAAAATCTCAACGTGGTTCACAACCTACATTTGCAACATCAAATAAAACAACCCAGAATATAACATTACTGAAGAAAGTCAAATACAAAGTATAAGTTCAAAGCAACATAATTAACAGGGAGCAAAAATATTATCTTAAAGATTTCAAAATAAAGCATTACTAAAGAGGTCAACTACGGAGTGCACATTTAGTGCAGCAAGGTTAACCAAAAAAATCATCTTAAAGATTTCAAAAGAAAACATTACTAAAGAAAGTCAAACATAAAATGCACATTTAAAATAGCATAATTAACAAAAGAATAAAATATTATCCTAAGCATAGATTACAGAGTACTTTCTTCTTCTAGTAGGTAATAATCAAGCAAGATGAATATATTTTAATAAAGATGAATGTTTGGGGTAGAGGGAAATGGACCTGACCAAAGATCAAGAAATTATGGTATTGTCTGCCTCCTATCTAATGATCCCTCAGCAACACACTTGGATATATGAAGGGAATATTACCTAGTAAAGATCTTTTAAAGATGTACCCACCCTCAACTGGTGCATGGCCAACAAGAATATGGAGCATAGTAGATGATGGGCCCTGCATAAGGAGCAGGGTAGAGAAAATCTCCAGAATGGGGTGCTGGGGGAAGAGGGGGAAGTTCCCAGGTAAGAGCTAGGAGTGTGTGGAATAAGGGTTAAGATATAATTGTGATAGAGGGCCTTGTATTTATTTTATTTTATTACTTCTTTTTATTTTCTTCTTTTTTCTTCTTCTTGCTTCTTTCTTATTTATTTTGTCCAGATTAGTTTTTTTATTGTACTTTATTTTGAAAACTTTTAATAAAAAATTATTTTTAAAAAAGAATATGGGACATAGCCTATACAACCAAATTAATAAATAGGATAGGAAAAGTGCATAGATAAAGTGAAGGTTTCAATTTCTTATTGGAATTATAAAGTTCAGCTTCAAATAAATTCATATACTTTACTGGGTAAAATATAGGTTTGATCTTGACTTTTAACAGGACAGAAGAAACAACAACATATTCTGTAATAAAAGTGTATACATTTAAAATAAGATAGAACCAAGTGAGTGACATATCTACGCACTTGTTACATTATATATGTCAACTAATTGACTTCCTAATTATTCCAGCTATTTTACTTTTTATGTTTGCTTGTTTGCTAGAGTAAGCAACACAATCTTTTAAAAAGTTCTACTAAGATTCAAAAAACTGTGTAGTGCTGGAAGACACCTGACTTCCTATATTTAAAATACATAGTGCATTATTATTATGTGGATAATAATATGTAGAGCCTCTGTGGATATATGACTCAATAGGCTTTTCTCTCAAGTCAATAAAAGGAATTTCTGTGGCAATATTATCCATAAAGTTTAAAGCAACAACACTGGGGGGGGGGGGGACACAAGCAGTGAAAGTTTCAGAACTAAGAGCTGTTTTATGAAATTAGCACAAAAGCAATGCAGAAAACAGAATGCTAGTTTCTGTTGCTACCAGTGCTTTTCCTCTTCTTCCTTACAAATGAAGAAGAAATTGTATTGGCTAACAGTACAGAAACACAGGTGTTACCATAACGCTCAGTGCTTTTTGCACATTAACACCTGCTCCAAGTCCTCTCTCTTTGTTACAGTACTGAAAATGCATACTATTCCTTCAGCCAGTGCTATGTGATTAGTGATTAGCTCACTGATTTTCAGTCCTGGTTTACGGGCTTTCCTTGCAGATCTTTTAAAGTATTTGACAGACCTTTCAAGTGCTCACAAGAAGAGCGAGAAAAAATATGAGGGTTAGGAATGTTCCCCCCCCACCCTATAATAATAATAATAATAATTTTTTAATAATAATTTTTTTTTGTACCCCGCCCATCTGGCCGGGTCTCCCCAGCCACTCTGGGCGGCTTCCAACAAATATTAAAATACATTAAAATACACCCTATAACCTTTTCAGGCACAAAAAAACCCTTGCTTTTGAGAAGAAAGAGGCAGTCATCAACAGGAGGCATCACCTGCTCGAGTCAGAAAAGGACTTGCTAGCCCTCTTCTTTACTAGAAGTCATGCTTCTAAAACCACTCATCATAGGTTTCCTGTATCTTGGGAAAATAGTTTACTTGGCCCTGGAAGGCTAAGAAAAGTACAAATCCATGCTCTCTGGCAGGAAATCATGTTCCTGAACATGGGGATCTCCAGTTAAGCAGAGAGCTGTGAAGGCTTTGCGCATACCTGATAAGTCCTCCTTCTTACTAGGGAACCCCTCCAACTCTCCAATGTAAGACTTTTTAGTGCTTCTGAAGTGGCCAAGGAACTGGCAAGAAGAACAGCAGCAAACTCCATTGCAAGGAAGATGAACTCCAAGTGACCATGCACAACTTGCAATGGAGAGAGGCCGTTTCAACTTGAGATGTTCATATTCCAAACTTCCTTCATTCAAACTTTACTCCTATCACTACATGTGATGTGGTGTGTGTGCATGCATACTAAATGTGTCCAAATGCATACTAAACCTGTAAGAATTATGAAATTAAGCTAGCCTTAAAGCTGGCTTTCAGCCAGTCTGCTATACGCTGTTTCAGTTGAGATACCCAGATTGTGTAGCTCCCTTACTCATGAGACCTGATTTGCCTCATCTTTACTGAGATTCTAGCATGCTGTAAATACCTTTCTGTTTTGCAAGCCTTTTGATCGAATTCATTTTCTGCCATTCTCTGTAGATCTGATTGATGAACAGTATACTGTAATGGTGATTCTCCATTCTGGATTTATTTTGCTTACACATTATTTTTCAAATTTTGTGGCTTGCTGCCTTTGGGTTTTCTTATGGAATTGAAAGACAGGGTACAAATATTTTAATTAAATAAATACAAATAAAATACCTGCTTTCATGACCTATATAAAGAACAGGTCTGAAATTAGAATAGTAGTATCAGCATACTCAAGCAACAGATACAAGTTTATCAATGAATTTCAAATACTTCTTAATCAGCACAGGCCACTCATTACTGCAAATGATTCTCATAAAATAGCAGACGATCGCATGTCCTCAGTCTAAGACTTTATCTTAGCAGAAGAATATACAAGTGATATTTTAGCATATCTTTCCATTTCAAATTTGAAAGATAAGCAGATTGTATCCTATAGTTGTACAAGTTTAGGGTAGTCTACTCTGTTTTAAACTTTTGCTTAAGTCATAGTAGTACACTTCTTTTTAAGTGTTCCCATTGATTATGTTGTTATGTTTCCCTTGCAAAAGTATCATACCTGTGAAAGTTCTTAAGATTAATATTAAATTCTCTTTGGGGAACTAACTTTTGAATGTGTTTGCTGTAAAATGGAATTCATAAATAAATAAATAACATAAATGTGGTTCAGTAAGTGCAGCATTCAATTACATGGCTCTTACTTTAGATATGCTACAAAAGATTATGCTTTCTGTAATAACCTGAACACCCCAAAATGTGTTGTTGCTTCTATAAATAATGTAAAAAGATACTCTGTAGTTGATCTCCTTTGTAAGGTTTTATTTTGACATCTTTAAGATAATACTCTTATGCCAGCTTCTCTCGAGCATGAGAGAGGAAGCCACTCCACGCTGATCTCCATGCTCAGCCTCCTCCGAATGATGCAACGTCACATGCCAGGGCCCCCCAATCTTAGGTGCAAGATGGCACCTCTGATTCTAATAGAATCACATGTCAACAATATAACCAGCAGTCACTACATGGCAGTACAAAAACTAACTAATGTTCATTGTATCAGTTAAAGTGCTCACAGTTCTAAGCAGGTTGATTACATACATACATAGCAAATAACAAATCTATACTACCTAGCTCAGGTGTTGCTGATCAGGAAAGCAAGGGTTTAGTATCAACTCCCTTCACCTACACTCATGAACTGCCACAAAGGTTATCGCTGCACTTAAAGTGCCACTAGTTCTCAGCAAGGCACCCAATACAGTTTAGCACTTGTGTAGCAACTGAATGAATGCTATGAAGTATCTGCACTTGTATAATTCTGCATATGGCACTGTCTGCGTGATAAGCAGGGCCAGCTCAATATATTTTGCTGCCTGAGGCAAAGGACAAGATGACAGCCTCCCCCAGCACATACAGAAGCCAATTTCACTGGTAGTTGACTCTTACTGCAATACTGGTGAAAGTAGGACAGTATCTTCTACTGTACTTTAGGGCAGCAGGCTACCATAGGAGGTACCAGACAGGCTACATGGCACTCATAGCTCTGTCCCCTCTCTGCACCTCAGCATCTGCCACCAGAGGCAGCTGCCTCACTCTGCCTTATCATAGGGCCGGCCCTGATGATAAGGTAAGAATAGATGACAGGGTTTTACTTCAACAACGCTTTCCTGTTCCAAACTGCTTTGGAACAGAGGATCTCAAAACACTTTACCAACATTAATTAATTAAACCTCATAATATCTCTCCAAGGAAAGCATTACGCTCACCAACACATTGATTTATGATTATGTTTATTGTGTGTTGCAAATTACTATGTTAATGTCAATACAAAAGGAGCCATCCCCACCCCACATTCACCACATAAGCCTCAGGTCTACTGTAATAAATAATTTAGTGGACAAACAGGAATAAACAATGTGATAACAGTGACATATGCACCTACAAATCACCTGGAAACCCACACATAGTGAATTACACTTTAACCAATGTGCTTGACTCAGAGGCTTCAATTTATGAACAGAACAGAAGGGTGACCTTCAGTTACAGGATAAGTATTTAGCATTCATTTCCTGGATACTTTCAGCTTTGTTGGACTGGGAACTTTGGTCCTCTTCCAATCATTAAATTGCTATTCTAAAGCAGGGGTTGGCAATCTAAGGCCCATGGGCCACAAGCAGCCCACGGGGGTCAGTTAACCGGCCCACAAGCTTCCCCTGAACCGAGCCGCCTGCTCGGCAAGTCCCCCCGTGCTGCGCTAAACCAGCACAGCGCAGGGACTCGCTTCCGCGGCACCGGAAATCACAGATGCAGACGCCGGAAATTGTGGGTGCGCATGCGATCCGGCGCATGGAGGGATCTCCACTGGAGTGAACCAGCCCAGGCGAGGTAAACCTTGCCAACCCCTGTTCTAAAGTATACATTTATATATCTAGGCTCAATGTTATTGAGTAGAACTTAAATTCTAAGAATTAAAAACAAGTCATTCTCCAACTAGAACCATCAGTTTTATTATGAACTGGGCTCTTCACTTGGTTAAGCATCCCAAACAAAACATTTGTTTTTTGTCTTCTAAAAGAATTCTATCGGAGTTCATTTCTGATCAAAATTTCAATAAAAGAATTGCTGCCAAATTGGCTAAAGATTGCTTGTGACAAGATATGTCGGCATGTCAAGTTATCATGTTATAAACTTTAGAAGAGATTTAAATACAAACAATAAGCAAAGGGCTTGCCATATTGCTCAAACTGGTCAGTGCAACTACAAAATAGTTTCTTTCTCTGTCTTTTCTCTTTTATTAATGGGTCACAATTTAAATAATGACACACATAGATAAAGGCCAGCAGGCAGCTCATGTGCTAAAGGGGAGTGTTACAGCCACATTTGCAGGTCATAATCAAAGCAGCAAATGTTAAGATGATGTTTATCATGATTGTAATAGCACAGAGGGGTGTGTGCATGCATAGGCATGTGATTCTCCTTTGACACCTCCTCCCTTCCTATTGTAAACAATGAGCCTTGAGCCTTGAGCAACTTCCTCCTAGACAACTTTGTCAGTCCTTGCAAGGGAGGTTCTGTTGTAAGTTCTGAGGAATAGTCTGATTGTGCTCTCACTGACTTTCCACTTCAAAGAAATGTCCTAATATAGCTCTTACCCCTAGGTACCAAGAAGAAAGCTATAGAAAAACTGGCTCAGCTATGCAGGCTGCAATGTCTCTATGTCATTAACAGAGTGGACTATGCCCACAATCCCACACAAATTGACCCATGAGCTGAATGAACAGCCCGCCGAGGAACCCCACAGTTCTGCTGTGGTGTAACTAGTCCTGAAGCAGTAAGAAAGCTGAGTTCTGGTTTGCATGTAGTTCCCACATAGCTGTATTTCCTTTATTTAAAGAAAATGCTCATTTGACAGTAACACAAAGCTGAAGAGAACAGAGTAGCCTGCTCATGTTAATATTCTGTGAACATATATAACACCTAGGGCCACAGATCATACAGAAGGTCTTGCACTCAATTCTTGTAATCTCCACATAGGAATGGGAATGGGAAGTGCTTAACATTGCTGCTTTTATCTTTCACAGAGTTGTACTGATATATGGCTTACGTTGCAATCAAATATGCATTTAGCCAATAGTAAACTCAATGGTGCTTACTCCTGAGTAGGCATGTATATAAAATTGCATTATTTTCCTCCATCCCCTTCAACCAATGTATAATAATATAAACTATCAATCTCAGTTCAGTGCCATGTAACTTTATATAGAAGTTTTGCATTTTGTTGCGTGAAGATTAGTCTCATGTAATAGATGCCACTTCACATTTGGGAAATATTATGACAGAGCCCTAACTCAGAGATTATATTAAATTAATCTAATATAAGTAACTAGACTGAATTAATAAAAACTCTATGAAGAGAACACAATTAGTCCAAGAATTAAATAAAGCTTTCTGAAGCTGATTATTTTAGGAGCAGTTATTTAATTTCAAAGGTTTTTTCCCAAAGAACAGTCAAAATATTGGCCCAGATATAGAGGCAACACAATTGATATTTCAGACTCTATTTTGAGACTTGGGTTACATGGAACAATCTCACCACTTTTAAAAGAATCACACTGGTTTCCTATGCATTTCTGGGCACAATTCAAAATGTTGGTATTTGACTATAAAGCTGTACAGAGTTTGAAACCAGGACACCTCAAGGATCCGCTTTTCCAATATGACCCCACCCATTATGCAAGGTACTGTGGAGATTAGCCAGCCAATGACAGTAAAGGAAGCCTTCTCCATAGTGGCACCCCATCTTTGGAAGGCTCCATATTGTTCCATATACCCATTTCCTACTCATGAGTTCATGCAAATATAAATTATATTATTCAACCTGGTTTTGAAAATTCGTAATGTACCTTTCTTTTATTAGTTGCCATTTTAGAATTTGAGGTTAGGAAGATTGATTTTATCTCTTTTAAATTGTATACTCCAAGTTTAAATGCCTTGTTGCACTTTTTAATGCCTTCCTGGTGTTTTATTTTGCAGTCGTTTATTGGATGTTTTAGGCTGAAATCCTACTCCACTAATATTGATGATGCTAGAGGCAGTGGAGGAAGATTAGAAAGCAGCACAGTTGCCTCCTTACCAGCCTCCACTGGTGGGGGGTGCAGTCCACTGAGGTGAAAGTCTAATCTCTACACAAGTGGGTAGCAAGCTACTGTTGGTAGTCCTCCCACCAACAATAACCTACGCAAAGCCCCATAATCGGTTATTTGGGGACAGGGTGCCAGAAGCTTTGGATCTGTAGGCTCTGAAGCCTTGTGGATCCCCACAAGGGCTTCAGCTGTGCCCATCCTGGAGCTGGCACCACAAAAAGTGGCGTAAAACCATCCCTCTAACTTCTGCTCTACTGGCAGGAGGAGGGCAGGGATTTGGATGCAGTGATGACTCCAGTTAGGATTACTCTGTTAATATTTACTTTTACTATTTTTAAGCCACCTCAAAAACATTCCTTTTCAAAATGGCAGGGTAATATATAATTAATTAATTAATTAATTAATTAAACAAAAGCTATTGTTAAAATGTGCATTTAATTTAAACTAAAAACATTTTAATGGTTCCATGTAGCAATTCATATGCACTTTTGGTCAGGAAATATGTAAGAACATAAGAAGGGGCCTGCTGGATCAGGTCAATGACCCTTCTACTGCAGCATCCAGTTCTCACAATAGCCAACCAGATGCCTGTGGGAAGCACGCAAGCATTTGAAGTACAAATGGTAAATTTCATTAAAATGTATCATTGAAATCAATCTTTTCTAAATAATGGTTGAAAATTGCTAGTAAAGTGAGAGATGAATATGGATGCCCCTGGGGGATGGGCCGTGGAAAGGAAAATTTTAAGCTCTGGTATAAAGAGGGAGATCTTTGCACTAACTCACATATGGATCTGGTCTGCATCTAGCTTAAACAGAGAACACCAAAATTCCAACTCTGGGAGGGGCAAGATTCAGTGACAAAGAAACAAGCAGAATCTGTCTGGTTAATTGTAATAAGCAATATTCCAAATTGAATTGGCTGCCATTCAAAAAAAGTACTTATTTAAAATGCTTTTCTCCTCCGCAAACTACAACTTCATGACATATAAATTAAACATACATACACATACACATACACACACACACACACCTTAGCCTCCAAGGAGCCAAGGTAATCACGTCTAACAGGAAGGCATATGTTGAAGAAAAATACTAAAGAAGGAGACTTCATTGCTCCAGAATCCCGAAGGACATTTTTTTTCCCTTTTGCTCATATGCATCTGAACTCAGATGTTAATACAATCAAGCCAAGGCATTTTATTTGAAATCATGACCATTTAGTTTATGAGAAATGTCTCCATGCAATGAAGAATGGATGAGATGGGCAATGCATCCATTAACAACATACTTGGAGTGATAACAAATGGGGGGAGAAGAATTCTGGAGATATGAATGAGCAGCCATTCTATCTGGCTATAGCAGAGGGAGAGATGGGACTGCAGAACCTCTCCATCAGCTGTGCTGAGAGACCAGGACCTTTTTGCTCCTCTTCTCCTTGAACTCTTCATTCCAGCTGGTCGTTACAAGAGCTACATTTAAGAACTAGTGTCTCAGTTTGCTTTTTCCTCCTCCCTCCCGTCATTCAAATAGCCCAGTATTGATGAAGTCAACTATTTGAGCTTTATAAACAAAGCACTGGGACCCAGGTGGCGCTTTGGGTTAAACCACAGAGCCTAGGGCTTGCTGATCAGAAGGTCGGCGGTTCGAATCCCTGCGACGGGGTGAGCTTCCGTTGCTCGGTCCCAGCTCCTGCCCACCTAGCAGTTCGAAAGCACATCAAAGTTCGAAAGCACATCCTCTGGCGGGAAGGTAAACGGCGTTTCTGTGCGCTGCTCTGGTTCGCCAGAAGTGGCTTTGTCATGCTGGCTACATGACCTGGAAGCTGTACACCGGCTCTCGGCCAATAAAGCGAGATGAACGCCACAACCCCAGAGTCGGACACTACTGGACCTAATGGTCAGGGGTCCCTTTACCTTTAAACAAAGCGCTGTTTGGCTTCTCTTCAATCATTCACAAAAATCCTGCAAACCCAATTGTGAAGCTACTCCTTATCTACAATGGAGTTTCAGGGTGAAAGAAATTACATACTGCATTTGTTGTTGCAACAAGTTCTTCACACTTACCTTCAGTCACTCCCTACAGAAAGAGTTAGCAAAAAAAACACCAAAAAAACACCCTAAAACCTAAAAATGTATCATAAGCAAAATAAATGTGATTCTATAAACCACTATACCTGCCCTGGTGATGCCTTGCACTGCTTATCCATAAGCAATCATGTGGTCCCATTTTAAGGTTTGTGGAATATTTTATGCTGCTGTTTAGAATGCATGAATAAATACTCTATTCTTCATATGAGAGTTACAGAGGTGGTCTCCCTCAAATTTTAGAAAGCCAGGCATTGCAGTGTACTGACATCATATGGCATCATAAAGTCACTTGACTTTTAAAGTCCATAGTGACTTTTCTCTCTATAATCATCTTGTTAAGAAATTAAAGTGAATCAAAGCTGCCTATTTATGAACTATTTGAAAGTCTTCTAAATACTTGAATTTTTTAAACGTCCGAGATACTACTATACTTGTTTTGCTGAACATGGGCCTTTAGACCCACACAATAATTCAGTTTTCTGGGGATTGTGAGAGGTGGAGAGTCCGTACAAAAGGACAATCACAAGACTACTTTACACACCACACTTATAAGTGTACACCTAAAGAATACAAAGCTGAAAACAGAAAGCATGTTTTAATAAGCTGTGTTCTATACATACATGTCAATAAATCAGGAGCCAAATAATCACATCCGTAGCTCCATCACTAACGGAACCACCACATCTGTAGCCCCATCACTAATACAGAACGGGGCAAAAGGCATGGGTGGAGCATGCACCTATTTCAGGCCTAGTGCTATCTAGTGATGACAGTGGGGCCTGCTGAGCATTCAGTGGACCCTGGACTGGCTCAGACTCTCCCCTAGAACACCCCATTTAGGGGTCTTCCACAGGCTAATTGCCACCCAATCCAACACACACCCATCCTGGAGCAAAGGGGTTTGGATTGCAGGGTTGGGGCTCACCCGCACTTCTACTTATCCCATGCCTAGAAAATGCTGGTCCGAGTGGTTTCCACTTGACCCATGCTTTCCAGGGAGAGTCCAGGTGGTTTTCCCCCTGCCCCGCTCCCTTCCCAGGGAAAACCTGCTCTTTAGCTCTAAATTGGAACAAATTTTATTATGGCATAAACTTTTGTGGACTAGAGTCCACTTCACCAGATACATGTTTTTTTTTAACCAGAATCTCAAAATGCTTCACAACATTACAGGTTACTGCCAAATTACCTATTTATTTATAAGGATGAAACACTAAATGCACGTGACTTGCATGGGGGGGGTGTTGAACTGCAACTGCTTGCTAAAACAACAATTTTACTTTCACTAAACAGTGTATAGCTTAATAATTTTTTTCAAGCCTTAAAAAATTTAAGTAATAGTAAAAATTTAAGATTTTCTCTATTACTCAGTTTGCGACTTGGCAAGCCCTCTTTGCCCAGAATTCGATAATGTTAAAAATAAACATTTTCCCTCACCATTTCTTTCACAAGTATTTCACACAATTCACACAGGGTGCTGAAAAGCTACAGACTTGGAAAGACAACACCCTGTTAATGGCTGTTGGGATGAACAACATTTTTAGCATGGGTTTCCATTGGGAATGTAAGTAGGAAGTATCTACTACTTAGTCCACTAATGATTTTTGTCTGGAGCTGAAGGAGAATTCTGCCAACCATGCTTATGTAATAAATATATTACGAAAACAAAATATGCAAGGGGGGGGAGACAAAACTAAGAGTCATGAATGGCACACACCTTCTCTTTCAACCTCACGCATACAAAAAAAAATGGTTAGAGATAACTGACAAAAAGTATTATGACAGAGTGAATAGTAGTTGTTAGCCCTTGTGCACTGCTTTCTATGACTGTGTGCAGGAGTAATGCTGCAAGCCTTTGAAAAACAGCTTTACCCAGCTACCAGAATTAACACACACTATCACTTCAAATTATAGTACACGTACAAAACTTCAGAGCTTAAAATTATATAGCAACATGGTGGCCCTGGCCAAACTACTATGTTAAAACTTCTCTGAACTCATTTGAGTAAGAATAATGTACAATTAACATGAAAACATAATGAGTAGAAAATATGGTAGCTGAACAGTATTAAGACATTATTTTCCCCAGTGCGAGACCAACCTTTTCACATACTATCAAGTGTACAAAGATATTTAAAGTAGTAAGCCTTAAATTTATCTTAAATTTCTAAGCCATCCAACTATTTTTAAGCAATCTGTCAGGGAAATGCGTTTTAAATATGCATGTATTTAATATACTAATCTGGTGTTCAGCACAAGATCAGCATGAGAAATCTCTCATCCCCCCCCTAAAAAAAAGCTGTTGTACCTATTGTTAAGATCAAATGCACAAGGTTAATTTCATGGATTATATCAGAAATTTTTTAGCATTAGTATTGTAATTTTAAACGGATTACCCACTTGACACCTTCCATCCAGGGTGCATTATTACAAATATCAATTAATGCATCAGTTTGCAGGGGTAGTGGGTAGTGGTAAGTGTTTTTTTAAACATGCTTGTCAATAAATTTCATAGAAGTCAATTGGGCAGACTTCGCAAAAAATTGTGATTAAATTTATAGTAAGAACCTACCCAACATACAGATGAGTATATCTTATAAATATATAGTGAGTGAACTATATACTGTTTGGCTACAGCAGAGAAGCCAAGTGTAAAAGAAAAGCATAGGTTAATTGCCTGTCAGTTGCTCTGCTTTAAGCTGCTCGAACACAAATACAAGAGGCCTGCAACCTACACAGGGGTTACATGGGGGGGGGGTCATGTGCAAAGGCAAAATTGCTATCAGAAGGACCCCTGGAACCACCCCAACATGACTATCCCTTTTTTTGCTGAGCTCTGAGAAGGTTGCAGAAGGCCTCTGGAAGACTCACAGGAGCATCCCACAGCCTTCAAGAAGTTTATGCGACCTTCCCAGTGCCCAGTAAGCAAGGTGGAGGAGAGTTTAAAAACTCTGCAGTAGGAAAACCCAGTGCAGAAAGAGCTTTTTAAGCCCTCCACCTTCCTTACCGAACTCTGGGAAGGTCACACAAGATCTTTGACAGCCCCCTCCAACTGTTTCCCTCAGCTCTCCATTTATTTATTTATGTATTTTTCCACCACCCATACAAAGCTACAATCACGTAAGTCAATCACACGTAAATTGCAGGTTTATTGTGAGTCTATAATCCTATACACACTTATCTGGCTGGGATCAAGTCCCACTGAAGTCAATGCAGCTCGCTTCTAAATAGGATTGCAGTGTGAATTACTTAAACTACTCAGGTGTATGCAGGATAGGGGGGGGGGAATTCTTAGTTGAGAAAACTTTATAATTATTAAATAATAAGTTCAACTTAAGTATTGTCTTTTACTAAGTTTATAAAAAGGCCCTAAATTGTCCATGCAGTGTATGTATATTAGAAGATAAGATAGTTCCTATCAGCAGGGTCACAGTCTAATAAACACACAATCCAAAAGGAAAAGGGAATGGGGAAGGAAGAGGGGCACAAGCACTGAAGCAGCTGCTCCTTTGCTGGCCAGTGGTTGGGACTATAACAAGGATCTTGTAAACAGCACATGACTAATCAAAGTTACTTCAACAAGAATTTATTTTAACATTACAAACCGATTTTATGATAAAGAAAAAGTCGCAACTTAAAATTTTCTCTTCTGTACCAACAAATACATAGATGTCAAGTATAATCTTGCAGTAAAATAGATACAAGGACACCTGCAACATTCAATGAGGCTGAATGGGAACTTATGAGATTGTTTATAAATGGCTCTATGATTATTTTCCTGAAATAATTTTCTATCTTTTTTTTACCATCAGCAACTCTGGTTGTGCTGGAAAACAGAAGTGGGTGTATGTGCTATTGAAGAGTAACTGAGTGTTTTTAAACCATTACTTGACTAGACAGGGTGTTAATAAAGGTGACTTTTCAATCAGTGTTCATTTGATACTAAAATGAAAACAGTATAAACAAAAATAAAGGGATTTAGCAACAGTACCCTTGTTGATCTGGGGGGGGGGGGGTCCCTGCTCTATCAACTGCTTGCATTACATGGTTGACACTTGAGATATAATTTCCAGAGAGCAAAGTTTATTATGGCAAGAGCTTTCATAGACTAGACTTCCTTTGCATCTGATGAAATGAACTATAACAAAGTTATAATGTCATAGGCTTTCATGGATTAGTCTTTCAGATGCCACTTGAGATACAATTTCATTATCCACACTCCAGTCGTAGTGTTATCATGTAAATAAAAATGACTGCAGTATGCCAAAGCACTCACACATTTTTTCCAGACTCATTCTCAATCTCTCAGATTCTCTTTACTGTACATGAAAAATTATCCAAAGACACTGAGCTCTTTGCTATCGCTAGATCGGGGTGGGGTGGGGGAGCTGTGGCTCTCCAGCTGTTGTCAAACTCCAATGGCCCCAGACAGCATGGCCAATTATCAGGTATATAGAAGCTATAGTCCAAGAACATCTGGAGGGACACAGGCTCCCGATTCCTGGGCTGGATTGTAAGAAACTCTGGTTCCAATGCCAGTTCAGGGCATTTTTCCTAAGCAGCTATAAGAGGATGAAAAGGAAGATTATGTGAAGTTTAACCCTTCACCCTAACACTGGAAGGAGAATATAACAAAGACATACAAAATAATCTAAGAAATAAAATATACAAATGTAGCCCCATGAAAACATTTCATGGTTTATTTTGCTCCTTTCTTCTTACATTATTACATTACAACCTATCTCCCTTCCCCCTCCCTAACTATTAAAATGGGGCAAATGAATGGAAAATCTGGCATATCAAAATACAATGTTTCCTTCTGTTTCTTAATTTTAATTTTAAAATATTGCATTTCTATTTATAAATGTGAACGCATAAAAAAAACCACAGTTAGGGAAAAGTAAGCCAGGGCATAAGATGCATTAATCCCCTTTCAGCTTCCTTCTTTACCCCACACCTCACTTCAGTCCCAACAAAGGAAATCTGCATTGGAAATGGACATCCAAGTGTTGATCTCTTTAGCTGGATCAGGAACAGGCTAAAACTGGATGCATATCTAAATATGCATCCAAGCAGAGATGTCTATCCATTGAAAAAACTGTAATGTGATTAGAGAGCATCTGCACTCAAATGCACATTGGGGTGTGTATCCAGTTTATGCCCTCTCACTTCTGATTCACCCATGTCCTTGAAAGCCTGATTCTACATGCAGAGCTTCATGGACCAGAGTACATAGCTCCATGGACAACCATTGTGGCCCCTCTTCTCAGGGGAGAAGCAGGGGATTTATTATGTATTGTGTACCGTGCAAGACGTTCTCAACAGCTGTATGTACTTACTCACATATACAGGGTGAGTCTTTTAAAAGAGGCCCCGTGGAACATGTGTACTCTTTTAAAGGACTCACCCTGTATAACCTTTGTACGTGACAGCCTGCATGAAAGTAGATAATGATAATTCCTATTCAGATGTGTCTTCCATCCAGCAATTTCATAATATGTAAAGCAGACTCAGGGGCAGAGCTTCATGCTCCGGCACCAGGGGGCGGAGAGCAGGCAGGGGGCGGGGCTGGCATGCATCCCGGGGGTGTGGTGCACCACCCCAGGGGCGTGGCGGGCATCCTGGGGGCGTGGTGCGTCACCCACAGGGGCTTGGCACACCGCCTGCAGGGGCGTGGCACCCAGCGCGGGGGGCAGCCACGATGGCACCCCACTGGGATCGCGTTGCCAGGGGAGGTGCGCTCCCCCCACACTCCTCTTCCTCCACCACTGAGCAGACTTCCCTACAGAGATAGACGCAATTGCTTGGGGCAGCAAAAACTCTTCTCTGAGTCATTTAAATCCACATTTTAATTTCTACCTAGATAGAAACATCAGACACCTGACCTTAAACATTCCCATTAGTACTGTGTGCATAGCTATATTATCCTTTACCTGCAGGCAAGTAGAACAAAAATCAGGACACCCTTTCAAGAGGTGAAGGTGCCAGTCTCACTCACACTGCCAAGCACACCACAACTTCCCACCTAACTATTGGATCCTCTCCCTTGCACCATTCAAATTCTGTCTATTTCCTGTCTGACATTTCCTGTCAGTGGTGATAGCTCAGAGGAAATGTAGGAATATAGGAAAAGCCTTATAGTGTGTCAGACCATTGGTCCATCTCATTCAGTATTGTCTACCTTGACTGGCAGGGGCTCTCCAGAATTTCAGACTAAAGTCTTGCCCACCCCCATCTGGAGATGACAAGGACTGACACAAACATGTATTTGGTTATTGAGAACCTTTCCCCACTACATTCATAAATACCAGAGATTGGTGAAAATCAACATGGGAATATTGTTGACCTCATGTTCTGCTTGTAAACTTCCCAGAGAGGTGTTTGGCACTGGGCTACCAGAAACTGCCTTCTGGGAAAGATTGAGACAAGCAGTTTGCCTATGACCACAAACCAAGTATCAAAACTGAAATATCTTCCCTTCTTAACCCAGCAGCTCAGTCATATCACCTGAGTTTCTATTCTCTCAACTCCACAACATCATTCAAAAAAAGGTACTGAAATTTTGAAAGGCATTTATCCATGGAAAAAATAGCATACAGTCCATTTACAGATAGATGGTGAGTTGGAAAGTCAGCTTACATGGTAAGCAAATTCTGCAGAAACCCACAGCAGCTGACTGTGTAGGTGCTTTACAGAGGATGCCTAGAAGTAAAGTGTTTTTAAAAGTGTGATATGGTGGCAACTACTAAAGTTAGGCCCCAGAATAAAATGTAGAACTTAGCCTTACCTCTGAGTATTATTATTTTTTAAGTCACTCCAATGTGCGTAGAAGCATCTGGATTAACACAGAGCAGTCTCTGGACCATGACAGATACAAAATATGCAAGCCAAGAAAATAAATGTTTAACCTGTTAGCCTAGCTACCGTTTCCTAAGGATGAAACAGGCAGTAGCCTATTTGAGTCAATCTCTCTTCCTCCACATGAGTTCCCATATACTTCCCCTAGTGAAATGCTCAGCAAGTGTGTGGGTCAGTGAATGAAGCTGCATGCCTCCCAAAAGCACCCTTTCCTGGGATCTCCTTCCCTTTGTAGATGCCAAGAATGATGCCTTGGCTGCTTAATTCAGAATGTTCCACATGTTAGCTCACAACATGTTAAGCAACTGTGTTAACCAAGATGGATAGTGCTGTCAAAGAGGAAGCTGGTTCAGCATGACAGAAGCAGTGGGATACAGTGACCTTTATATTCAAAAAGTAATGTCCTTAAAATGGCATGAAGTGGTTCTTTTAAAACACTTTTCTTGCTTTTTTATGTTTGGTATCCGAGTGCAACATTGCTAGACTATTACTACACATATGCTTTATTTCCAGTTCGACCCTAAAGCTCGCTCATAAAGGTGGTGATGATTCATATTCTTTATCACACTGCTTTGATTTTTTTTAAAGCATTCAAAATTCTGTTTTATAAGTAGCCCATTTTCCAGAATAGCCAGATTTTATTGACAACCAAAACTCTTACAGAATATATCCAAATTTGTCAGGTGCATTTTTAAAGTAAATAATGAAAATACTAGTTTGTGCCCCAAAACTATTTAAAAACCACTTGTGGCTCAAGTCTAACCAGCTTTGCTAAGCAGCAATTCCTACTGAATTAAGTGAAATTAATTTGCAAGTAAACATGCTTAGAATCACAGCCTTAAATTAGTATAACTGTGCAAACCATTCAAATTATTTATCAAAAAAAGCAAAGACCAATTATTTTTCTTGACTCAAGAAGTATCATTCCACTCCTTTATAAAGAATCTACTAAAATGCAGAGATAAATAATTTCAGCAACTTCTTCTTTTTAGGGTGGGGTGATGCTGGTTAGGGCTTCAACATTTCAGCTGCAATCCTAAAAAGTAGAGTAAGTCCCGTTGGACAAAATGGGACTTACTGCCAAATAAACATGTAAAGGATTGTACTGTTAAATGATTAATGATTTAGATTAACTGAATAAACAGTACCTATGGTCTACAAAAAAGGTACTGTGAATAAATTGGGTAGCAGACTTAAAATATATATATTAAAGTACTTCTAAAGCTACAGATTAAAATAAACATTCTCCCTTTTCTCACTCATGGAAGGTAATGTCTTTTCTAATATGATGCCAGCTATAATACACATATACATCTATACATCATCTAAAAACTGAGTATGCTTCTTGTCATTGTTTTCGCTCATTCAATTTATGTAAATTTAATCAGTAATCAGGAACGCGGGTGGCGCTGTGGGTTAAATCACAGAGCCTAGGGCTTGCCGATCAGAAGGTCGGCGGTTCGTATCCCCGCGACGGGATGAGCTCCTGTTGTTCGGTCCCTGCTTTTGCCAACCTAGCAGTTCGAAAGCATGCCAAAAAAAGTGCAAGTACGGTAGATTAATAGGTATTGTTCCAGCGGGAAGGTAAACGGCGTTTCCGTGCGCTGCTCTAGTTCGCCAGAAGTGGCTTAGTCATGCTGGCCACATGACCCGGAAGCTGTACGCCAGCTCCCTCAGCCAGTAAAGCGAGATGAGCACGGCAACCCCAGAGTCGTCCGCGACTGGACCTAATGGTCAGGGGTCCCTTTACCTTTACCTAATCAGTAATCAACTTAAGCTCATGTGAACAACCAAGATTTCTTTAACTGGGTGACAGATGAGGGAGGGAGGGAGGGAGGGAGGGAGGGAGGGAGGGAGGGAAAGAAAGAAAGAAAGAAAGAAAGAAAGAAAGAAAGAAAGACATCTAAAATTGTAAGGGAATGTTCAGCTTCTCTTCAGGTAAATGCAAATGCTGAAAACAAAAGGCACGTCAAGCTGCATAACATATAAGGTTCAAAATATTCATCTGTTACAACAATTAATATATTCAATTCTGGACTGAAGTTTAAAAGTTTGGCTTTGTTTTTTAATCCTTTTTGCCTTCATAGAAAGGTCGCTCAAATCTAGTATTTTTATAATCTAAATCTAACCAGACAACTGAAGTAGATTTCCTTAATTTGTCTAATTTTTAGGAAACAATTAGCTATAAGATTTCTATTGGAGGAAGAAATTAATGTTGTTATAAAGTCTTTATATTTATCATGAACATCTGCTAATGGCTTTGTCTGCATATCATATAAAGCCAAACTTTGGCTTAGAGTGCATGTGTGTGCTCCTGAAGAGATGCTCACAATGACTTTACTCATTCCAGGTTTTTTTGCTGCCACCCCCAGCTAAGCCAAGATTTGGCTTAGCCAGGATGCATGGTTATGGCCTCTCCAAACTAACCACATGTAACCAAGAACAAACGCTGGTGAACAGCTCATGGTTAGACTGCAGGGAGCTTAACCATGAGCCTGGGTTCAGATGACAAACTAAGCCAAATGCTGTCATAGCTCAGCTTGGCACAGCAGCAAAAAGGAGCAAAGTGGCTTTTGTTCAATGGGATTTCCTCCATGTAATTTAAGCAGGTTTTTAGGTTTACCATTAGCTTCCTTATTTGCCTTTAGAATACATTCTGAGTCTATGGAAGAACTTACTGCATGCTAGTGACCAAACAATCAAATACTTTTATGCAGTACCTTGTGCCTGAGCAGCAGAGCTGTGAGAATATCCGAGAGCCAGGAGTGCTGTCTCCACCAGCTGACTAAAAAGCACATCTTTGCGAACCAGAACAAACTCTGCATGTTCTTCTCGATTATCATATTCGAGAGAAGTGTCCAGCTGCTCCACCACACAAAAGACAGGAATCATCAAACCTGGAGGGGAAAAGATGGTTGAATCCACAATTAGAGACCATAGCTATTGGATCCTAAAGGAACAGGCCTCCCTTGCTGTACACCCAGAAGCACCAATGTTTCAGAAGTGCACTGCCTCTTAACATTGGGATTTCCACTTAGCTAGCAGACCTAATATCTATGGATTTGTCTAACCATTTAAAAAAGCAACCTAAGCTAGTGTTCATCACCAAACTGAAATAGTCTTATCCCACCTGCAAGTCAAGGATTCCCAAAGCAGCTAAAAACATTTTTATACATATATATTAAAATTATACAAAAGCAGAACAATAAACAAGAAATCAGTTCAAACAGCCATAAGATCAAATTCCATTAAAATCTAGAAAGAATAGAAATGTTTTAAAGTGTTGGTTAGAAGCAGCTAGGGTGGGCACTTGACAAACCAACAGAGGCGGGAAGTTCCAAAGATAAGAAGGTACAACAACTGAGAAGACTACATTGCCATCTTCAAAAAGACAGAGACACTCTGAGGAGCACCTTCCAAGAGGATCGGAACAGTCAAGTAGGCTTATATGGAACCAGGTGATTTTTCAAGTACACAAGGCCAAGCTTATAGGAGTCACCACCACAGAATACCTATGAGCTACATGAAATAGTTCTTTTTCTCTCTTTGCTAACAAAGCACACACAAAAATCCTTCAACATTTATTAAAGATTAATAAATGGACTATGAAAAGGTGTTCAGAAGGAGATTATATCATTGAGTTGTTTCAGATAAATCATCAAGCACATTATAATCATTATCACTTTGCTCTAACCACTAACTTCCTAGGTCCAGTTTACCATAAATCAAGTATATTATTCATCATGTCTATAGTTTTTAATTGTGTAAAAGTGCTTTTCAATCCTGAAAAACTCATCTTCAGAACAATCCAATTATATACACCACTAATTTTCCTATTTTACATATAGGGAATTAAAACTGAATTAGCTAAAAATACCCACAAAATATATTCCTGAAACAGGACATGAGCTCAGGCTTTCTAATGCCTTAACACAGGAAATAGCAACTGGTACCCAGGACCAGTCAGAACTGGTGTCAGCCCAGGGCATCTGTGTCTGGCAGCAGCTACAGCAAATAGATATTTTAAAATTTCCCACATTAACCCCGATAAAGCATTTGCAGGGAATTTAAATAGCTGTCCATTCTTGCTGCCACCAAGTAACTACACAGCCAGGAGCTTACCAGGATCAGAAGGGACCCACCAGAGGTTATTTTGTTGAGCGATCTCCCAAAGTTGGAGCCAGCCTTGAGCACAGGCCTGCACAACGTAAGGTGCATGGCCAACTGCAGTCCCCTCTTTGACATTTGCTGCCTCCTAGGGAATTCCAACTACCCACAGTTTGCTGTTCTTTCTTTCCCACCTCTTTCTAGAAACATATAAGCTCTCCCAAGCCCATAAAAACCTGGAAACATAAGAACCTCTGCATCACTTTTTTGCATTGCTTCTCCTCTCACTGGATTCAATGGCTCCTCCTGAAGTTGGCATCATTTTTTTCCAGTTTGTTGCAATCAACTATGCTGCACAACCCACATGTATCTCAGGCACTGAGGTATATCTGAGAGAGCAAGTCTTGTGTAGTGCTGCCACCAAACTTAGTGAGAAGAAGCAGAAATAGTGGAGAACACACAGAACAAGATGACTAGAAGGAGTACTGAAAAAAGGGATGGGGAAAGAAAGAAAGCACTCTAGCATGTAAAGAGAGTTGGATAACAGAGCAAATGAAGGGGGGATAGGCAGAAAAAAGGAGGTAAACAAAGAATGGGCTGAACACATAACACAATGGCAGCACAACTTACATGTGCTGGAACAAAATGAAGTGAAGCCTCAGGCTTACAAACTTTCCCCACTCTTCTCATCCTCCCACAGATCTGGCAAAGTCTGGTCAGTGTTTCATTCCACTTTTCCCCCATCTGAGCTTGCTGTGGTTTATCACAAACACTGGTCAGTTTCTAAACAAGAAATTTCCAGCCATGCGTTATAAAGCTTGGTCAATGGCTCCCTTACTTCTGTTGCATGAAGATATAGCTTCATGCTAGTAAAATGGTCAGTGAAAACAGAAGTATTGATCCTTGAGATGCTACCTTCATTTGGAATGGAGGTGCTCACAATGCTGATTTTGACAACCTCACAAGAAGAGCAACTAATTAGGCAATGTTCCTTTGTTCTGTCATTGCAATATATCATATTTGTACCCCCACCTTTAGCCCTATGGCATGAGAGGTTGCCTGCTGTCCTAATTCAGTACAAAAATCAGCAGATGAAAGTAGGGAACAACATAATTATTTCTTGCCAGATTAAAATCTATTTCAAAATAAATACGTTTTGCACTCGAACAAGTGTCACTTACTCCCATACAAAAGCTTGGTTCATTTTAATAGTGCAGTATTACAGCAAGTGAAGCCCATCAAAATTATTAAAAATTGGGACCGTATGATGATGTAGTAAATACTTTTTGTTAGCCCTCCCACATCCAGGAAAAAAAGTTTAAAAAGCAGGGGAAGGAAAAGTAATTTATCTAGAAAACAAATCTTTTCCTATTATAAACAAGGCCAAATTTCACATCCAGCCAAAGTTAGCTTTTAACAGATGACAACAGGAGAGAAAGTTAAGCATATCTCTAGCTCTCCCACTAAAATCAACGGAACTTAAATATGCTTAACTTTGGCATGGTCATATTGAGTAATTCTATGTAGTTGTGCTCTCCAAGTGTTACTAGTATCAACCCTTTCCCTTTATAATTAATTCAACAAAGCAGATTAGAAGAAACATAGTATCAGTAGAATGTCATCAACATAGTGACTGAACATTAACATTCATCATGCATAAAAAAAAATTATTAAGCTTTGCAGATTTACTTACAGTAGAATAAATCTCACTAAGCTCAGTGAAACTTGCTTCTGAACAAACTTTAAATTCCACTTACGGTACTTTTTCTTTTTGTGTCACAAAACTTTATTATACCCAATTAAATATAGTTTGTTGTATATTTACTATGTTCTAGTCTACATCCCCTTTGTACAAAAAGTGAAAATTACTGGTTACTGCAGTATGAGTCATGTACTATCCCCTCTCCTCTGGTGCAGTTGTGAGAAGATCAAAAACATGGGTAGGAAAACTAAGGCCCGGGGGCCGGATCCGGCCCAATTGCCTTCTCAATCCGGCCCACGGACGGTCCGGGAATCAGCATGTTTTTACATGAGTAGAATGTATCCTTTTATTTAAAATGCATCTCTGGGTTATTTGTGGGGTATAGGAATTCGTTCATTTCCCCCCCAAAAAAATATAGTCTGGCCCCCCACCAGGTCTGAGGGACAGTGGACCGGCCCCCTGCTGAAAAAGTTTGCTTACCCTGATCAAAAGCTTCCATTTCCATTGCTATTTAATCACAGTTTAACATTATATTCAGAATATGCAGACCATAAAAATGGAATTCCAAACATTAAGTGAGCACTGACTACATTTGGTCAGACTCATCATCAGGATGTTACCTTGTACCCAATTACATTTGGGAAAGAGTCTAGAAACTAGATAAAAAGAATTGGTTCTTAGTACAAAGCCTATCCTAGCTTCCTAATACAACAGTACTCTAATGGCCACACAAATGAACTGGATTGTCCAAGCTCTACAGTACTTCAGATCCAGCAAACTTTTCACATCAGAGGCACCAGCTTGTGAGTGCCATTGGGAGGGGGTCAATGTTGCACACTTGACATAAGGACATTGGGAGGAGCTTGGGGAGGAACTGAACGGGGGGGGGCACATGGCTTCAATGGCTGGCGGCTCCTCCTCCACCTCCTCCTGGCACTATCAATAGAAGGCCACTTCCACTCTCCTTCTTTTCAGGAGAAGGAGCCGGCCACTGAAGCCACACTGTGCTTGGCTCCACACTTCACCTCCACACTTTTTGGACATGGGGGGTGGCCCCCACACCCAAAATATTCAGGGGACCAAAAGGGCTCCATCCCCACGAGCTAGTGCCCATTTCACATTTTTGTAACAGAAAATTTTGCTGTTACTATGTTGAACCCTATAGTTCTGTAAATTTACATTTAAATGTATGGACATTTATCAGATCTGGGTGGGTTGAATGTCTGGCAAGGGTCTTTCACTGATCTGGGGATGACTGCAACCCTACTGCTTTGCCTTCTCAAATCACGTTGGGAGAAATAGACCTCAGGAAGGGCTGCTACCTAGTTCGAATGCTAGTCCCAAGTATATGGTTTCAGGAGGAGGTTGGAGAGGTCATGACTGGTTCCTCTTTCACTCTAAGTCTTTCATTACTGACACAAACCACAGATCTTCACATGCAATTGTGCATAAACGTTTCTACACACTCACCCACAGCAGTGATTATTAATGTTGCACTGATAGGAACCACAAGGAAGATAAGTTAAGACCCCCAAAAAGTACTTTGAGAAGTCTGACAGAAAAGATCTAGGAAGACATACAGCTTAGACAATCCAGTCCAAACAATCAAAAACAAATGCAAAAGAGGAGAATGTTCGTTTTGATTTTTAAAAGATTTGGTGTGTGTGTACACACACACACACACACACACACACACACACAAAACCCTTGTACCCAATTCTAAAATTATGTTTAATACCAATGTATGATAAATTTAAGACAAATACAGCAGTGCAAATGTTTGCCTAAAGAGAAGAGATGTTAACAACAAGAATTTGTAACAGGGTCTCAGTTTGGAATAGGAGCAGAACCTGAACATGCCACAACTAACACCACCACCACCACCACCACCAGTGTGGCTTCCTTAAATGATTGCCCAAAAGCTTTTCAACTCCCTGGAGCCCTGAGTGCCGGAGCACCCACAAAATTCCCCATGAAGGGGCCAGGCACCAACTCCTGTGATCTATTAAGTTATCATTCCTTATCATTTTTCTCATAGGAATTCTGAAGGTCAAAATCATGTGTTTTCCATTAAATCACAGCTACCCTTTGCCCTAGAAATACAACAGCCAGAGATTGTACTGGCAGTCCACTGCAATGCTGGTCCACTTTTGACACATGACATTAGGGGTACTGTCCCACATTAGGCCCACTGAACTCAACATAACATACTTCTGAGTAGTCATGGATAGGACTGCACTACACAACAGCCATATATTACTATTAATATGGTTGTCATTATTTGAGCAAGTTTCAAGTTGAAACAAATGCTATGTGTTTTCTAAAGACTCTTCTGTCTATAAAAGCCAACACAAAAAGATAATCACAAGCCAAAGGTAGATTGGGAGAGCATAGGAATAAAGGGGATACAACAGGCTCCGTATCTCAGGAAATGCTGATACAGTGGTACCTCAGGTTAAGAACTTAATTCGTTCTGGAGGTCCGTTCTTAACCTGAAACTGTTCTTAACCTGAGGTACCACTTTAGCTAATGGGGCCTCCCGCTGCCGCTGCACCGCTGCCACGCAATTTCTGTTCTCATCCTGAAGCAAAGTTCTTAACCTGAGGTACTATTTCTGGATTAGCGCAATCTGTAACCTGAAGCGTCTGTAACCTGAAGTGTCTGTAACCTGAGGCACCACTGTATTCTTGTTTACTTCGGGGGGGGGGTAGTCATCTGGTGTCTAAGCCAGAATCAGAGAGGGTAAAAGAGGGTAAAAGAACTGAATAACCTGCATTAAGTAGATAAGAGGGCTGGAGGGGGCAATAGAGGGCATATTGAAACTTCTCAGGGGTCAGCAACCTTTTTTAGCCGTGGGCCGGTCCACCGTCCCTCAGACCCTGTGGTGGGCCAGAGTATATTTTGAAAAAAATATGAACGAATTCCTATACTCCACAAATAACCCAGAGATGCATTTTAAATAAAAGGACACATTCTACTCATGCAAAAACACCAGGCAAATAACCCAGAGATGCATTTTAAATAAAAGGACACATTCTACTCATGCAATAACACCAGGCAAATAACCCAGAGATGCATTTTAAATAAAAGGACACATTCTACTCATGTAAAAACACGCTGATTCCCGGACTGTCCGCAGGCCGGATTTAGAAGGCGATTGGGCCGCATCCGGCCCCCAGGCCTTAGGTTGCCTACCCCTGGAATACACCCTTAGAGGCCTGCCATTCTCACTGCATACATATAGGCCAGAGATGGAGATGGAGAAATGACTGAGCAATGTGTCTAGGTGTTGTATCCACAGAGTCCAATGAGTTTGACAGAGAGGTCATGGCTTTAGTTGGAAGAGATGAGAAATATAGTCATTAATGTACCTGGCTACATTCAGGTTTTACTCTTTTTTAAAAAATTCACTTTCAGTGCAATTCTGTACATGTTTACTCAGAATTAAGCCACAATTCATTTAGTGGGACTTATTCCCAAATAAGTGAATCTACAATTCTGACTTTAATATAACTGAAATGGGGGGAATATTTTTCTTTCTAGTATCTTTAGTGTATGCGTAGTTATGAGAAGCAGCCAAAATCCAAGGCAAGTAATAATTCATTTTGTCCAATAGCCTGATATTGCAGTCCTATAAACCTGGGAGTAAAGCTCATTTATCCAATGGGATTTGTTTTTCCCCCTTTGTTTTTTTTTTTTTCTGTAAAAGCAAAGAAAAACACAAAACAACTCAGTAACTACCAAAACAAAATGGACAAAAAAAGGTAAGACAATAGGATGACACTTGTTAGTGAAAAAACACTATTTCCTAGTACTGTACTGTATAAAGAGAAAATTCAGTGTCAAATGATTAACTCTTATCTTCTATTATTATTAAGATTCACATATTTTCTACCACAAAGATAAAAGCAAAGAACCTCTAAGAGCCAAATGGAGAAGAGATATTGCCTCATGGTCACAGTTGCATTGTCCACCACAAGTAGACAGCCATGCATAGCACTGCATAGTAAGAAAGTGACAACACTATAAATGATAGTCTCAGTTTTCCTAATTATTTCATCCCTGATCAAAAGCAATGGCAATGTTCAGCTGTTTCAAGCTAATCAGCCTCACAGACAAGCCATAGCTCTTTTAAAAAAGCAAGCTCATAGACAAATGGTTCACAAACTGAAAAGTTGCTGCTCTTTAAGATACTGTTACTGTCCAACACATACTTCAGTATCTGAGAAAACACACACTCATGATTTTTTCCACATGACTAGTGCAACAAATCTTGTTACTAGCTCACTCTCTTCCTTCCCCTCACCCATCCCCTCCCTCCCTCCCTCCCTCCCTCTCTCTCTCTCTCTCTCTCTCTCTCTCTCTCTCTCTCTCTCTCTCACACACACACACACACACACACACAGGAAAATACTGTATATCCAATGGTTCCACTCAGTTGATAGTATGACTTCCATCAGCGGAACAGAGATGGACGCAATATTCAGCAATACGTCTCCCACCTGCAGCCCTCCACACTTCTCTCACCAACTCCAGAGGGTTGCAGGATGCTCTAAAACAGAATCTGGGGGCAGAGGAAATTGCATGCCACCCCATTCTGCTAATAGAAGCTTTACAATCAGCTGAGCTACAACTTTGGATAAAAAAACATCATTTTAAAGAAAAGATAGCATACGGTACATATTGCTACTACTGTATCTTTATTTTCCTCTGAAGATGTAATTCCTTACCAGGAAAAAAAAAAACCCTGTCAAACCCAACTTCTCCATTTATGTTAAAGTCAGGCTATGGCCCTGAAAAAATGCATATTAAAAAACATAACATAAAACATAACTTAGTTATTTCTTAATACAACTTAGCCATTTCATTTGTTGTTTTACAAATATCCCACTACTATATATAATAACATGAACTAATGGAAAATATACTAATATTTCACTTCAAAAGAGTGACGCCATTTTAGAACTAGTACCTTAGATGTTTTTATAAAACCACCTATTTAATACATACTAGTGCTTTTGATGCCCGTGGCATTTTAAAAAATGGTTCAGGGTGAGAGAATTAAAGAGAATTCCCTGCACAGCTATAATTTTTAAATGCCAACTTCTATGCCAGATTCCACCCACAATTAATTTTAATGGTCACGTTACAATGTCTTAAAAGTGCAACTACAAATAGACCTTGTACTGAAATATTAGGATGTCATCATATGTAAGTTTTCAGTAAAAGCTTTTTCCAAAAGAAGGAAAAGTGAAGAAACTACAGTATTCACATCTTAAGAGACTAGAAAACCCTGTTGGTTTTAAAAAGCAAATTTAGTGAATTATTATTATTAGCGGATTTTTCTACTATACAATATATTATATTGCAGGGTTGGAAAAACCTTTGGCACTCCAGGTATTGTTGGACTAAAATTCCCACCATCTCCAGCCAGCATGGCCAATGGTCAGGGAGGATAGGAGCTATAGTCCGACAACAAGTGGACAATCTGGGGGAATGAACTACCAAACTGCCCAGGCAAATACTACGTCCTGGCTCCCACCCAACAAATCCAGACACAGGGGTTTTACCTGAAAGAGCAAAACAAATAGATCTTTATTCAGGCAAGTGATGGCACAAGCTCAGCAGCAGACACAGTGCCCTCAGGAGCAAGGCAAAAAGTTCAAAACTGAAGGCAAATGACAAAGATGGCCCACCAAGTTTCCCCATCCCTCCTGCCAAGCTTTTAAAGACAAGGTATGGCACGTTCACTCATGAGGCTCTCTTGCCTTGTGGGAATGTCAAGTTTTCAAGTGCACACTCCACCAGGGTGGGTGGGTCTGCTCCCATCTGCAAAGGTGGCACCTGGTTCCAGGCAACAAGACTGCAACAGCCTCCCCACTCCACTGATCAAAGCCCTCTCAACTCAGCAGGAAGGTCAGAGGAAGAGCCAGCATCCCTGCTCCTCCTTCCAAAGCAATTGAAATAGATATTCCCCTCTTCACCAACCCAGGTCCCACAATTCACACCACACACATTCTTTTCATCCTTGCTTCCATGGGGGCCTGCTAACCCAAGTCCAAGAGCATTGTGTTGCTCATGATGTACTGTAGTATTTTATCTTGTGTAAATAATCCATGAGGTCACAATGCTCTCATATCATTGGTGCCTAATTATTTATTTTTAACATGATATGACCTCAACAAAGGCAAGATTAAGGGCCCCTTGCTTTCCATACCTGCAGGAATCTGGGTATGTATACATGTACCGGTATACACACTTTGTTTAGGAGCAGGCACCCTCTGCTCTATGCCTTAAGACACCATCACATTTAAAAACTGAAGCCTTTTATGGATGTTGTATGCTTTGTTAGCTGAATTTCAGCTGAAATAAAATTGCAGCTGTTTAAGTATCTCCTACCATTCTAATAAAAACCAAGATCTATTTGCTACAAAAAATGTAAATAATGGTTTATTACAAAAGTACAGAAATTTGATTTCATTGTTCCAAAACAATCAACTTCATTTGGTTTTGCAACTCATATCCTTTGTAATAATTATTTTTAAATGGTGATTTAAATCAGGGGTGGCTAACCCTTTTTAGTCTAAGAACAACATTAGTCTTTGACCAACCCTCTGGGTGCCACATGCCAGGGGTGGGTATGGTCACACACAAACACACACACACACACACACAGGTAAACATACCCACAGGGACACAATCCTGTGCAAATCAGCTGAGGGGGCTATTGCCCCCTTTCTACTCAATCAATCTGAGGGAGGAAGAGATTTACAACTGCATTAGGGCCCTGAGATTAGCACACCCTACCACTATGTCTACTTTTAAAAATAACTTTTTCCCACTGCCACCAAAATTGGGATGGGAGGCAGAAAATTTAGCTGAGGGGGCTTGTTCAGGCTCCAAAAAAAGGGTATTTTATTTCATTTTTATTAAACTTCTATCCTGTCTTTCCTCCCAAAAGAGCACACAACGGCAAAACATGGTGGTAAAACAGTACAAGTAAAAATAAAATAAAAACATATTTAAAAACAATTAAGGACTTCTAAAAACACTCCTGCTTTAAATACTTGATTGTATTTGACCAATGACTATATAGCACCCAGCAGTAAAATAGAACCTAATGAAGGCATATGGCTCATGAGAAGGAAATGTAAGTGAAGTGATGAAGGGAAGCACTCTTAATTTAGAGCACTGTGGGCCACTTTAAATGCAACAATAAAGCATGATTTGGAGCATGTTGGTACAGTCACAGCTTGATGGCTACAGAGCTTGATCATTAGGCTATAGTTAGTAATGTGGAGTGGAAGATTTTCCAGTGCTAGGGTTGCTATACTTTGAAAAAAGAGGACATATTTACAGACTTATATGTTTAACTACAGATTGCTATGATAACTCTCATTTTAAATACCCCTACTATATGTAGGCTATAGAAACTGTGGTATATTGTTAGTAGCAATGTTCTTAACTTTAACAAGCCTGCCAGAGTAGAGCCGTGGGTGTTGCAATTACAAACGCCCATGTGACCACAACACTGGCCTACAACCGCTATTCCTCATTGGCTCTGGGAAGAAGGGTGCAGGCATGCTGCAGAGTGCTCCCGTTCCATTCATGAAAAACAACAAGGGGTGAGAGCAAGACGCATGGGGCTTTTAAAATTGTTTTTATTTTAAAAAATTATTGGGTTACTGTAAACAACTATCCAATGCTTTATTCTGTTTTATAAATTCATTATTAACAATCAATGGGTGCCAACTTCAAATAAAGCGTAGGCAAGCTTGGCCGTTTCAAAGTTTTTAGCATTGTTTACTGAATACAAGTAAAATAAACATGCTAAATTAGTTCATGCTCTAGGGCATCAGAAAAAATTCTGATGCAAACTAAAAAACGTATGGTGCAAATTACATTAATTATGTTAATTTGAAAAGAAAGGTTTTCTGGGATTTTTTTCTATCCAAAAATTTCCAGAAAACCCACATCATTGGCCTTAGCATATGTGTCCCCTTCTCTCTTTACATACTCCAATTTTCTCCCTCGGTTCCAATTTAGTGTCAAACCAGAGTCTGCCATTACATCCAAAGTTGGGCAACCTATCCAAGGGAAGAAAAAAGCACACAAGCATTTCATTTCTATACCGCTTTATATTTTAAAGAAAAAATCTCAAAGCAGTTTTGTCATTATATATAAACCAACCCTATTAATACATTCCAAATACTAATTATTTTGCTTTGTCCCTTGAGTTGCTTCTAAGCCATCTGAACTGCATGGTTACCAGGGTCTGGCCCTAGGTTGGGCAATAATTCTTTATCTCTTCCTGCTCTCCTCTCACCATTGCTCCCAAGCTTATATCTGCCTTGGCACAATTCAGTTATACATACATAGTTAGATTATTGTATTTTAATGCTCTGTTGAAAGCCACCCAGAGTGGCTGGGGAAACCCAGCCAAATGGGCGGGGTATAAATAATAAATTATTATTATTATTATTATTATTATTATTATTATTATTATTATACATAGGTAAACTAGGTTATATCTACCTAACAGAGAAAAAGGGAAACATGGGAAGGCATCAAGAATAGGAAAAGAAGGGAGGAAGCCTCCAGGTGCACAGAAGTTTATCGCGTCCAATGCATATAAAAAATAAATCCTCATTCAGGGGCACTCTTGTATACTTTACCAAGGTGAGTCTTAGCCCTGCATGTTGATGGTGCCAAGGGTGATCCTGAAGAATTTATATTTTAAAAGCTTTTTACTCAAAACATACATCTCTGAATTTGCCTATCAGTCACTATATTCTACAGGTGAAACTCGAAAAATTAGAATATCGTGGAAAAGTCCATTTATGTAAGCAATTGTTTTTATTAGCTACTGGAGTTTAATATATGAGATAGACTCATGACATGCAAAGCGAGATATGTCAAGCTTTTGTTTGTTATAATTGTGATGATTATGGCATGCAGCTGATGAAAACCCCAAAGTTGAAATTGTTAAGTTGGGGTTCTCATCAGCTGTACGCCATAATAATCACAATTATAACAAACAAAAGCTTGACATATCTCGCTTGGCATGTCATGAGTCTATCTCATATATTAGTTTCACCTTTTAAGTTGAATTACTGAAAGAAATGACCCTTTCTACGATATTCTAATTTTTCGAGTTTCACCTGTATGTCTACTTCCCCAAAATGCAAAAAAAAAAAAAAAGCCAGACATTATATGGCAGCTACTATAATCAATTTCCAAGACTATTACCCTATTTTCCCTATAGGTAGAATGGTCTTGCAGTAACAGATTTCACACCATGTTCATTTAACTGTTGAGAGTGCTTGAATTTGCAAACAAAAGTTTATTAGTTAACTTTCCATCAAAGGTATTATTACCTTTCAGTTCTATGCAAGCTGAATGAACAGCAACATACATATTGCGAACTATGATATGTATATGAATATTAAGAAAATCAGTTTGCTGGTGTGTGCATAATGCTGTTGCTTGTAAAAATATCCTCAAATTAACTGTGACTAGTTTGCTCCCAAAGTACTGCCATTATGATTTGAATCATCTGCACAATACACTGACAATTCTGTTTCTAGACTCCAGAAGCTCCTAGCCTGAAATGTAAGGATAAATGTTCCATGAGATCACCTTCATACTATACAACCTGCTTTTATTTCTGCCTAGTCTCCACCTGAACTGTGCTATAAAGATCTTGGATTACTGTACAAGGAAATTGGTATTCTGAAAGGCCTCATTTTAGATCACAAGTAAAATATGGTTCTATACTCTGCCAGCTTAGGAACCAAGGAACGCTACACTAAATCACATTCTGAGCCACCATATATTCTGCGGTCTAAACATCCAAATGGGAAGGCTCCTTTCTTCCTAATCTTGCCCTCTCATGGCACCATTTTTCTAAGCGGGAGGAACACTTAAAAGTCATTTCAGGAAGAAATCAACACATACCTCACCTTTCAATATCTCCCAAGTCAAATACATAATTACGCAGTCACTAGTAATATATGGTTCATTGTGAGACTGCACGGAGCTTGAAACAATAATTCTGGGCAATCAAACAATGCATTAGGTTATATGGATAAAATTCAAGCTAATTTGGAACCAGCAAGAAATTCAGATCAAACAAAATAGATCTTGTAAAGAAATCCAACAAGAAATCTGAAAATGGATTTGGGAAAATGCTTATAAACTTTAAGGGGAATTTCTACACATTGTTATTTAGTTAGTATTTACACCAACACACAATTAAGTACAATATTCCCAAATGTCAATGATAAATGTTGACACTCTAGGGCTTTGAATGCATTTTTTTACATTTTCGGACATACCCCTAGCCTAATACATCAAAATTTGGCAATAACAGAAATCCAAATACTACTGGATATACATTCCAAATGATCCTTTTGTAATTTCAAAAGGGATATTATTGGAATATAAAAGACTCATCTCTCAAAAGCCAACATGTATGGCAATCTCTTAGGAGAAAAGCAAACCCTGTTGATCTGATATTGATTAATAGTTTATAAGAATTTGGGATACAGTATGCATGTCCAAAACTAAAACACAGCAAAAGTCAGAGAAAGCAGGCAGCAAGTTGTACATTTATAGAGAAACTGAGCCTTTTAATTTTGTATTAGAATAACGAAGTACAATAAAGTACAAGATATACTACATCCTTATGTGGTATTAATAGAATTTGTTAGTAATAAGATAGCTTTAGTATCTTTCATTTTTCCTATTTTATCAGAAATAATCACCATTTATTTCCACCACAACACTTTTGTTATGCTGTATGATATTGGTAAATTATTGTATCATAATTGAATATTGCATGTATACAATTTTTCTGATGTACAGTTTGGCAAATACTATTTTTAAGAGACTGGGAGGATACATGTCAGTTTTAAGGGCTTACAGAGTTCAACAAACAAATAAGCCAAAGCTTTCCAAACTGTCTGTCGAGACACGTTTGTTTGTCTGTCGGCTACAGTGTGTAGGTGTGTCGGGTGAACGCTCCCCGTGCTCCTCCTGGGCTGGAAAAGGGTTACCGGTAGTTTAAACCTCCAGTTTGCCCAGTAAAACTGAATTACTGTGTCATGAAATGATGCATGTCTAAAAAATGTTCACCAACATTAAAAGTTTGGAAAGCTCTGAAATAAGCAAGCACACCCACTGTACTGGGAAGTTTGCAAATAACTTCATCATAACAAAGCTTACAGTTTGCAGGGACATTACTTTATCCCTAATTATTAATTCAGTTGATCTAGATGCAGGACTTGTTATAGTCGCCACTTTGAGAGCTTTTCTTCTATCCCCATAGAGGAAAAATGCAGGTAGTCACTGGTGAAGAGGTCAGCTGGATGCTACACCACAGACAGGCCAGCTTCAGTACTTCAACAGTTTGCAATAGCATACTAAACTGAGAACTGAGCCCACTAAACTGGGAATTGAGTCCACTCAGACAACAGCTTTCACACTGTACATTTGTGGAGAGAAAGGTTGCAGTGGTGGGGTGGGGAGATGGAGCACAAAAAGTAAGCTGCATGAATTAGTACAAAGAGCTGAGAAAAGTGTACAATGGTTTACATTCTAGTTGCTCCTCTGTTTGTGTAATAAGGATAAGCTTTTATGAACTCTCCATCCATCTGTAGCTTGCTGCACCAAATCCTGCACCATCCAACATACCAGGAGCATATTTTCAGGGACCTGGGGTCTGCAGAGGGATGGGTAAGGCAGAATAGCCCTGTTCCATGAAAGTGAATTATTTTTCATTCATGGAGCAAAAGTGAGGATCCCAAGACCACATTTTGGGAAGAAAACTTCACTGTCTCCATCACTCAGATATTCCTTCCATTTCATAAAGCTGGCAGATGACAAATGGATCAAGTTGTAATGAACAAAGGGAAGGAGGAATTAAACTGGCAACAGAAGTGCTTCCTCTCACTGAATTTAAAAGGCATAGGCCCAATTATTTCACCTCTACTTTAAAATCTTAATAACAGCAGTTACTAAAAACTTGCCCATGTCTGTGAGCACAAGTTACATATTTTTCTACCATAAATACAGATTTTAGCTAACAAGATGAAGTAAACTAAACACCAGTTCAGTTACTCTGTATTTTCTCAAAGTCTAAAAATTGGTAGACTATGTGACAGGTCCATTCATTTTTCTTAATGATGTTTTTATTATTCTTTCACCCAATTAAAACAGAAATGGATATTGCATCTTCTGACTGTATAATTGTTATTGTAATCTGTTTTCGATCACTGCTTGGAAATTGGTCCAAAACAACATAAACTATCCACAGCCCTCAAAATTCAAGTCAATTTTCTTTTACTACGACACTTAAGGAGAACATCTATCATGCTGCTCTGCTAGCATGTGAGTATTATGGCAAAAAAAGTTATTTGTAAGTTGGGAAAAGACATTATGAAGGCACCTTTTACTGCAAAGTAATGCATAACTCATAAGTGATGAATTTTATTCCTTAATAGCCAATAAAATACAAAATAGCAAATCTAAGAGATATGCATATTCAGTGTAACATATAAATAATGGAAAGGCACATCACATAAAAATATGATTTTATTTTCCTTTTTAAAATATATGTTATTCAAAGGGCATGCTTCATTTGAAGTATGACTGCATCAGCAATATTTATCTTTTAAAAGTTAGATCTCTAAACATAATCCTAAATACCTTTACATGGAATGAAATAAAAAACCCAGAAAACCTATTGACAATAAATATCCTAAAACAACAAATAAAATTTCTCACAATACTATTATTATGTTGTCTCATATTAGGATCCAACTAACAGTGCAATCCTACCCACATAAACTCAGAACTAACGCACACTAATTTCAATGTGTCTTACACGTACGTAAATGTGAATAGGTTTGCAGCCTAAACCACATATCTTAGAGATAAACTAAGTAGCTTCTAGGCCCAACACTATTACATGTTATGAAAAACTGCAAATCAAGTTTTGAAACAAGTTTCTTTTCCAAAGAAACAGTGTAATGTAACAAGTAAATATTAGCCAGATAACAATGACACCTTGTATCTTTAAAAATGTGATGTGGGAACCTATTTCCATTGTTTTTAATGAACTAACTTCCACCTATACGATTTTAGGTTATGATCTTAAACATATTTTCTAGGACTCAAGTTTCTTTTCATTGAAGTCTGCATACATCTCCAATTTTACTATGCAGAATGATTATATAGAATATGGGTGTGGATACTAAGAGTTAGCTCACACAGTACATTTTGTCTCCATGTACACAGACTGCCCGTGGCTGCACATTCGCATGGATCAACATAATGACCACAGCTTGGCACCACATGCACAATCAGGAAGGAACCTAAGGCAAGTCTCAGGCTCAAATGCTTTCTTCCTTCTTTTCTCCATTGAGGTTGGGAGAAGACTTTAACAGAGAGTAGTTTCACTTTCCACTCATCCTAGCTCAGTGTTTCCCCACCAGTGTGCCTCCAGATGTTTTGGGACTACAATTCCATCATCCCTGACCACTGGTATTGCTAGCGAGGGATGATGGGAGTTGTAGTCCCAAAACATCTGGAGGCACACTGGTTGGGAAACACTGTCCTAGCTTGTCATATCAGAGGAACCAACGTTCATGGTTTAAACAAATTCTGGTCAGCATCAAAACAAACCAACTTGGAACTATGGGGTTTGAAGCTGGCTTGTTTAACTAACTAGAGTTTGTTTAAACCACAATCTCTGGTACATATGACACAAGACAGGATAAATTGAAAGCTGGAGCTCAATACCTGTTAAGTCCTTCTTGCAGTTGCACAGGAGGCAGGAAGTGAGGAACTATGCAAGAGCAAGGTTCCTTCCTGCTTATGCATATAACTCTAAACCATGGTTTAGCATTATACGCAAACCAGGCTAATATGGGAACAGGCAGTAAACCAATTAGAAAAACTGCTGGAAAATGAATGTCTTCAATATCCATAACTACCTGATTCACATCTGGAATCATTGGGGGTGATGTATTGTGTCAACCAGCCATTATTTAAGGAGTAGAATGCAGCAAACATGCTTCTGTCAGCAAATGGACTTTCGTCTATGCAACAAAACTCCCCTGCTGTGTGCACTCCCTAAATTTGTACCAAATTTGGGAAGGGTGCATGGGAGGTGGAGAGGGAAGGGAAGTTGTGTTGCATGAATGGAAATTATTGTACTAATGGAAGTGCATTATTGGATACCACCCTAAGACTCCTTTTGTATGTTTCATCTATAACTGAAATTCTATTTTGCGCAGATTGCAATGATTATATTATAGTATGCATAATCCTGCTATCTCTAGATACAACATAGGAACATTTGACCACAGTTTCAGTAATAACTACTGAAAGGCACGAATGACTGCTCATAACTGCAAAGAAGCAAGTCATATGATAGCAAGTATATTTTTAGTCCTACTGAACACACATAGAATTATTAATTTCTAACAGCACAGCAATCTTTAACAACCTAAAACCTGGAGAAACGGTCCAATTCATTTTTTATTGAGACATGTAAACAATTCTAACTGCAGCAAACATCCACCAATAAATGGTTTGCATCTCACAGCAGTACACAAACCAGTTTACTGCATTTTTCCAGTGAATGCCATAACTTGAAAAATGCCTACATTAGTTTCACTACCACTAACACATAATGCTAATTGTAGCTCTGCAGAGAACATGCACATGTGTGTACCACACACACACACACACACACACACACACAAAGCTGCCTTGCACTTTACATTTTACTCTCTAAAACATGTGGTAAACCCATTCATTTCCATAACCCATTACATGTAAAACAGTCCTTAAATTATAAGGCTTTTGTGTCTAAGACTGCACAGATTTTCATTAAATAATTGACATTACTGTAAGACAGTTGTGTTAAATCCCCAAAGAGCAGAGCACCTCTAAAAATATCCTCTACTTGTCTCATTAGCAAAATAATTTTTAATCTTAAATATTTTTGCATCAAACACTTTTAAAAATTAAAGTTATATAGAGAGAGGGGGGATATTATTTGGTACAAAGTAAATATTATATCACTTGGGGAATCAATTTGTTGGACAACTCATGCATTGCTATTGAACAAGCAGAGACAATACGTTCAAAGCATAAAATGTAAGTTAAAGCCTACTGAACTTATTTCCCAATACTGTTGTAAAATTGACAAAACTATAACTAATTTTAGAATTGATATTGTTAATACAATGGACATAATGCAGGCCCTAAAAGAAAATATTAGTGCTAATCTTGAAAAAGATACGATAATAGAGAAAGCCTTGCACAATGCTGATCCTCTTTTTCTGCACTCCAAATTAACTGAAACTTATTCTTCACAAACACAAGATCAATGCTTAATACTCCCTGATGAATGCTCAGCTTAAATATGGTGGGAAAATGCAGCACGGGAGAGATAATTAAGTACATTTCTCTGAAATCTTCAGTTTCTCAAATGTTTGTCAGTTGTGGCTTTAGCTCTTAAAACAGTTTCACTTATAGAATGTCTTCATATGAAAGTGCATCTGTTTCTGAGGAGTTTATACAGTAGGAATCAATTAACATAGGATTGATTCATCATTTATCGGGGGGGGGCAGCTAAGCACACACTATAGTTCAAAGTTAATATTCTGTGTTGCCAAATGAGCACTTTCTCTTTCAGAGGGTGCTGTCACATACACACGTTGTGTCAGCTGAGCACTATCTTGGATTGTAAAGCACCATTAGATAGGCAGGAGCTGAGCCCTAGTACCCTACAAGATGGTATTTTAATCTTAAAATGCTGTTGACCATTACTGAAAAGCACCCAGTAAATAATCTGTATAAGTTACCCAATGTTATATGATATGGAACTAGATTAGTCTACTTAATGTCTTGGGTTATAATGGCCAAATGCTTTCCTAATTTTCACTTATTCCACATAATTTTCAGTTATTCCCAAAGAGAAAATGAATTTCATTAACAATAATGATGATGCATTGTTTCATTGTTGCACTTTCATGCTTACTATACTACCGTCAGGGTTTTTTCTGTGGCTTGCTTTGGTAACAATAAATTATCTCAGAATTTTATCAGTATACATTCTACATTATATTGTCATTACTGTCGCACTTTGCCCAGCTCTGAAGTCCTACAGAATATAAGTCTGTCAAAATATTATACAGTATACCTTTTACAAAGCACCACTTTTTTCTCCAACTTCTAAGTGCACGGTTTCAGTGTAAAAAAAGAACATCAATATTTATAAAGCATTATTAAAATGCATTTCTTGCACAGGTGATACAATGCATTCCACTATCACCAGTTAATGTGCATTGGAGAAAATGTTACATTTTGTATACTTTATTGTATACACAGATAGGCTACATTGACCATTTGACCATAGCAACTTTTCAGCAGATAAGCTACTAATAGATTTAATTTTTTTAAAAAAACCTATCATATATCAACAATTAGTACAAGAGTGGAAGGCACAGAGTTAGTCTACTCCATGTACTTCTGCTGACACTAGAGCCCCAGTGCTATGTACTAAGAAATCATTTAAACTTGGTTTCTACTAAATTGATGTTAGCATCAGAATACATGTACAAAACATAAGAATATTGGCCCGTCCAAAACACATTTGATTGGAAATGAATCATACTGTTTTGTTATTTCAAATAAGTAGACTTGGACTCCTTACTCCTCTTCCTACAGCTATCCATACAAAAAAAAAAAACCCCTACAGATCTGCTCACTTTCTAGGGAAATATGGTCTATATTAACGCTATATTAACAGAAATAAAGGAGCTAATGGGCCCTGATCAACAGAGAAGTTTGGAAAAATATTATAATGGTCTTGATCCTAAGCATGCTTCTCCCAATCAACTCAGCTACGCTTCTAATCAAGTGAATTTAATGCACATGCAGATAGACAAGCAATGTAAAGTCTGACTAGACAATTTACTCTGCACCTAAATCCAAAACATGACTGTGTTTCTCAAAACATTAACAGTCATACATTCTATTGAAATCACTGGGATTTACTTCCAAGTAAGCATCTGATCCAATTTTTCCAAAGTATAAACAAACATGCATAAAAGACTTAAGAGCTAATACTGATGTTTCAAATCTCTTATGGTTACAACTTTATGAAGAACATTGCTAGTAAAATGTTCCAAAATGATCCTAGATGACTCCTCATTGGATGATATTTTATATTTTTGTGAATGTTGAGCTGCAAATATTTTGAAACCAAATCAACTACAGATTTGCTATTAGTACAGAAATCACAGAAGACTATTCTCTCACTGGGAGAAAGGAGATGGCATACTAGGTGACGCCAAGTGTATGCAATGTTCATGTTTAAAAAACAAAGACGGATGTAAAAAAGTATAATACTCATTATACTATCTGAAGAGCAATACTGTTCCTCAAATTTTACTTTAGAGGATTTAGTTTTGTAACCTATATATATAGGAATCAATACTTTTTAAAATGTTAACATGCACTATTTTTTTTTAAATGTGTATTATCCAACACGTTATATAAAATTTGTGTAATCCAAATTTGTGCAAGAGTAAACCTGTCTTTGTCATTTGAACTAGCTTTTGTTATCAAGGTATATTCAACCTTTACAAATATAAGGAAATGCAATATACCTCTCAAACAGTTACAATGAATAAAAGGAACAGTAATGAAATACAAAGTATTATTCTCTACCAGTAAATCTCATTAACAGTTGTCACACACAATATTCAGATGACAACTTATATCAGTGCTCTGATCAATGTGTCCTATCTGAATGCTTCAAACATTAACTCTGATTTCCTATCATTATATTTGTCAACAGTAATAAAGGGTCACGACATACTCCTACACCTGGTTCTACTACTAGTAGTAATTACTTATATGTTACTGCTGTCACCAGTAGTATGCTAGGCCTGAAAACAAAGGCTGTAATTCTACTTGGATGTAAGAAACACTGAATTCAATGACACTTAAGGAAATATTCATAAGACTAGGCTTCATGTTTGGTATCTAACACTGCAACCATGTTTGAACTTCTCTTGAAGTAACTCCCACTGAATGCAATGGGACTTTTACTCTGCGTTAACACCAATAAGGCCTAGCTATAAATGATTCTGCTAGCTTTTTAAAACATAATTATCATTTATCTGATAAACACTGAACCAGATAAGAAGTGTACCTATATTTAACTTCCAAAAAGACAGAAACTGAATATTTTATAATCTCAAAACAGCTGTATCAAAATATGCATATTTCTCTTAGCATTTAAACTGTATAGGATATCATTTATTTTATATAGCCCACTGAGAAATAGCACAAAAGGTTGGTCTTCCAATAAAATATTAAAATATAACTTTGTTAAACATGCCGCCGCCCCGCCCCCCCCCCAAACTTCCATTTAGGTAAATTTCTAATGGTTTTTGAATTAGTATTAACATTGTAAAAAAGATGCACTTTAAGGTTCTACCACCACTATAGGAATCAATTGGTATAGATGAAATATCCTACTACTTATACTAGATTTTAACATTTGGCGCTAGTGGATTCTATATTTCAGTTTATTTCACCAAAGGACAAAATAGAAGATTTGTTTAAAGTAACCCCCACTGATTTTAACAGAACTCACTTCTAAATCAGTAAAATTAGGATCATAGCCTTAATTATTCAGCACAGTTTTTACTTGAGTTCTTCAGACTGATTTTCCATCGCTTAAAGACTAATAAAATGTAAATTCACATGAGAATTGAAGAATCGTGAACACTGATACATTTTAATCAGGATTTTTACAAATCTGAGTTTCCTGGCCATTAATCATCCTTTTTCAAAATCCTTATGGAGCGAATTACTAACTGAGAGGGGACGCCAATTCTAGTAAGTGAATGTTACCCAGCAGGGATATAAAGCTGTCAACACCACAGAGCTCTTGCTTGCTTTAACCTCTCTCCCAGGCGTCATATGTGTTTTAAAGAGATATTCGCCTTTTTCTCCCACAGTCTCACTATAAAAACTGCCAATCATGAGTATCACAGCACTTCTGTTTTATTACATAGATGTTTAAAACAGACTACTTAGGTAACTGCAGGAAGTGCTAGAATACCTAAGGCAAAAAAGTTAACCCTGACTGCTTCAACTAAAATTAACACTGTAAATAGTAAAAGGTTTTTAAATCCCCAGGGAAACTTACTTCTACCACACCCTGCTTAACATTTGTTTAGGATTTTTCAATACTTTTATCTCTCTTCCCAATGTCAAAAAATGTTTCACTCTAGAGCAACTATTATGCCACTACGTAGTTACAGAACAACTTCCCGTAAAATCTCTTTTACCATGCCTTCCCATCCCAAAAAAAAACAGTGAAGTACAATTGCATATCATTGCGAGTTTTTGCCTTTACTTAGAGATATCATTATAAGGAATAAGGAATTCTAAAAATAAGTCTAGTAATATAAGTTCATCACTTGGCCATGTCTTCAGGATCTGTTAACTCATTATTTAATCAAATAGAACATCATAATAATCCATGTATTATATACTTTCCCCCCAAAGAGACACAAGAGAACTAAGGTTCTATAGTCATGCTATTTTTAAAGCAACTGATGTGAAATTCAGGAACATTCCTCAGCTTTTCATTAAATATCAAAACCACCATAGATGAAAAATCTTGGAAATTCTTTTAACTCTACATGTTGAATATTAACGTAACTAGATAGTATCTTGTTAACTAACTCTCATAGGCCAGAGATTTTTACATATGGCCTTAGTTTTCCTTTCTGGTATAACTATTTTCACCTCTATAAAAATCATATTTGAGTGTTACAGTTACAGTAAAGGTACAACTTTCATACCATTGCAATACATCTTTTAAAGCCACATTGTGATTTGTACTGAAAAGTGTGGTCACTTTTTTCTAAAATAGTTTTATAAAGGGCTGTAGCAAAAAGCCTTTCACGAAACAGTTAAGCTAGTTATCCTAAAAGATTTTAATATAAAATGACGATCAATTTAAAACAAACATTGCCCTATCAAGATAGTAGGACTTAAAACTACTTTAAAAAATATGTATAGCTGAGTTGAGAAATCAAACATTTTTTCATTCTTGCTTAAAAATGGAACACAAACCAACAAGTACAAGGACTACAACTACAAGAAACTTTATGAAACAATAAGTTAACAGGGGGGAAAAATGTATCAGCAGTTCATAAAAAGGTAACCCCTTAGGAGCTGGCCTTGAGTAATGAAAGTCTTCATGTAAAACTGAATAAAATCCCCTATCCAACATCACACTTGACTGAACATCTACAGTTTGAACAGTTTGATATCACAAACTGTTGTGACCTTCTTGTGGCAAAGCACTGAAGCAATTTGGAAACATACATAGGCCAAATTTAAAAGGAAGCCTCCCACACACACCTCAGTGTAGATTAGAAGCCCAAAAGACATTAACGCAAACCCGCAAACCGTTTCTTAAAAAGCAATAATGCTTCAAATAGCCCCCAGCTACTGTAGGGCATATCTCAAAATACTTACAGAAAGATTTAGTCAGCAGCAAATCCACAAGTACTCCATTATTACTTTTTAAACTTTCTTTCTAACATAATATTTAATTAAACACTTTTTCTTTTCTTTTTTGCCTCTAATAACAAATTGATAAGAGCAACAGTGAGAAAAAGGTTCATTCACCAACTCTCTAAGCATTGTCTAAACTCTTGTATCCACTATTAGCTGTCTTTACTCAAGATTATCTTAGAATATACAGATAACTAATTTAGGGGAAGAAGATAACCTCAAGCTACAGTTTCTTAACAATCTTAGCAATTACTAATCCCACTGAGCAAGAAATGTTTTGTTAAAAGCAGTTCAATGGTATTAGGCTGTAATTTCTTGCATTTCTTCCTATGCAATAAGATTTTTGACTATAAGCATTATAATATGTTACATAGAACAACCTGTTTTGTGTGTATTTTTTCTTCTTTAGAAACTGTGCAGAAATATTAGATCCTGCACTTATATCTGGGCCCAAAGATAAGGTAAAAGAAGTGAGAAATCATGACATTCAGAACTAAAGATCTTTAAGCAGCTGCATGTTTCTACTTGAGACACTGAAATCACACCACAGAACATGGAAGAAAGAGTATGTAGGGAAAAATGATATATACACTGTCCAACAACTCTATCAGTGCATTTCAAAAAACACTCTAGTAACTGTCCATAAAAGGAAAAAAATACCCCATTTTGTTTCGGAGAGTATTCTTTAAAGTTATTATCTTGTACATTTACTTGATATTATATTCTACTGATTGCTATGAAAAGTTTTCTTCCAAGTAAGCGTGTTGGGATCACAACCCTAGAACATCATTAAGCTACTCAGCTAGATTCCATAAATCTCAAATAAGCTAGACTAGTAATAGGTACAGTAACAGTACGGCAAATAAACTAGACTCATAAGGTGTATAGTACAGCAATTTACTCCTATTTAGAAACAAGCCATTCATAAAATATTGAAGAACAAATTCTTTTTCTCCATGCATTCTTAGCTATGAAAATGACTAGTTTTTCCCCATTACAAGACTAAAAAAAAAACCAACCCGCTTTCTGAGATACAAGATAAGCTTTACAATTCAAAAACTTCTATAAAATATTCTAAATTAGCTTCCAGTTATACTGTAAAATACTAGGGATATAATTAAGATCCTTTTTAATTGAGTTAAAGAACTAATATCTTTGTCCCATGATCCAAATACAGTAACAGTGCAAAAAGCCACTATTTAGAAAGCAACCCAGAACAAAAGCAAAACAAAAAAACCCAAAACATTTTATATGTCCTTCTAACACAGGGGCAGAGAACGGAACACCTTTAAGCTTTCCAGGAAAAGCTAAGAACTCTAACAGTGACATAACCAGCTAACACCTCATACACAGTGGCAACATGCCCAAAATATGCCACCTTCTGTATAAACCACTTTCCTGTTTAACCATAATGAGGCTGTTGGTTACTGATGAAAGAAGCAAGAGGGACATTAGCAGTCTGCCACCGACTTTCTTCCTGTAACCCTACACCAAGAGACACTCAAGCTTCACCAACCTGAACCCTGACACCCTGTGCCATTGTAACACAGCCGTCAGCCTGTTATGTATACATTAGTTCTACTAGGTTTGTTACCTCCCACTGATTTGGTGACAGAGCCATTGGGCCTCCCTCGGGCTCCCATAGGGCTGCCATTCTGTTCAAGTCTGGCCACCTTCACAGGGGGAGGACCTTTGACATCAGGGCTGCCGCTCCCTCTGTCTGGGCTATCCCTTAGACAGGGACTCTCACTTCTCCGGTCCATACTACTTTGAGTTGGAGACAATGTTCCCACAGGCAGATCACAATAAAATGAGCAAGGACCTAGAAAGAAAGAGAGAAGAGGGAGAAAAGAAATGAGCAGTACCACTTCAGAAGTATCCAAACTGAATATATCAATTAATCACATATACATTAAAAAAAGGAAGAGTACTTCAAGCCAGAATTAAAACGATCTGCATAAGCATGGAGGACCTTAGCCAGAAAGCTTCGCTTTTGCACCTGACATGTGAAGGCGCTTCCGATGCTGCTGCTCGCGAGCCGGCAGCTAACAAGGAAGGGTCACGGAAGTTGATCATTCATTCAACTTCAGCTTTATAAACCAAGCTATTGCTAGTACCGAAGCTATTTACAGGCTACGGTTTTCGTCTTTGGGGTCGAGTGCAATTTAGAAAAACAAGGGACTTGGGCAAACAAATCTATTTAGAAGCGAGTATGCAGTACTATATTCAATAGACTAATGCATTTCAGATGGTGTGTGAACCAGTAAAGAGGTTCAATTAGGTACCTAGTAATACATTTAAAAATGGGTTCTGTACCGGGAGAACTAGGGAGGAATTGCAGGCAGACCTATTTTGACACCTAAGGACATTTAAAAATGTAACCCCACTTCCAAACTTAATTTTTAAAAAGCATTTTTTAAAAATATACTGCGTGCCAGGCATCTTCCTCTCTGCTTTTAAACACTTAGAAGTCGATGCCTTAAGTATATTCTTTGCTGCTTCTTTCCCGCTTTGTTTATTCTTAGCCAAAGGAACATTAAAGTACAAATTTGCTCGGCAGGGAGAGGAAAAAATCCCTGCATCCTCCGGGATTTCCCCTTTGCTAGAATGTGCATTGGCAGGTCGGTTCGATATTTTGTGCCGAACTGCTATCTCAAGCAGATTGAGTTTTCAAGCTTGATTACACAACGTAGCGCAGCAAAAACCAAAAAAGAGAGAGAAAAGCCACGGCTAGAACAGTTTGCGGAGCCACACAGAAACAAACAAATGGGAGTGTAATATAGAATAGCAATATTTCATCCAAAAGCACCTCAGTCACAGCGAGAGACATCCGTAAATTATTTTGTTTGCTTTGATCTAGCTGCTTATGAGAAATCTTTCAGGACCACCGCCGTGAATATCGGAGAGCTTTCCTGGAGTACTTACTGCTTATAGTCTGTCCGTAACTTGGCTGAGTTGGGCTCTGTCCATGGATCAAAAGTAGAGAATCCAGGGTGGAAAGTTTTCTGGGTTCCTCTATGCACGTAATTATTCTCTTCTCCTCTATTTCGTCTCCCCCAACCCTCCGCCACCTCAAGTCCCGATGGTTTTTGGGGGGAGGCTTGCGCTCCCAGGTCAGGATGCCTCGCCGTCTTGCGCCAGAGTCGGCTTGGGTGCTTTGAGGAAAGAGCTCTTCCCGAAAGGGCACCCGAGGTGGTTGTGAATGCGAAAGAAGACGCGAGAGAGCCCTGGGATCGACGAGGAAGAGAGGGAGGGAAACACTAATTTCTCTCACCTTCAGCAAAAAAAAAAAAAAAAGGTGGTGGGGGGGAGAGAAATCAAAGAGGGGAGGGGGAGAAAAAGGGGGTGGAGAGGCTGCCTCTAAAGGGGATAGAGAGAGAAGCTATCCCGAACGAGCAGGAGAAGAGGCAGCAGGAGCCGGTGCTCTGGTGGCCGCCGAGCAGGCAAGCAGCGCCCGATGTGTCACTTTCAATCTCTCCCTCCGCCAGGCAGTGAGAGCAGCAGCAGCAGCAGCAGCAACAGCAACAACACGAGGGATTCGCCAGAGAGGAGACAAATGATTATTAGTTGCGTTGAGTCATCAAGCAAAGTGAGTCCTTTTCTGGGGTTGTCCTTCCTCGCTTTGGGGTTTGTTTGGTTTTTTTGTTTTCCTCCCCCTCCACCCCACCCCACCCCCACTTTAGGGTTGGTGTGGTTCTGCTGGTGATGCCTTCCCCTCCCTCGCTCGCTTCCTCCTTCCCTCCTCTAGGAATCCAAAATAACAGCTCAGCTTCCTCCCTTCTTCTTCTTCTTCTGCTTCCCCTCCTACTTTTCTTTTCTTTTTTTCCCTCCTCTTCTTCTTCCTCCTCCTCTTTTCCCTTAAAATAGTCTCCCTACGTTAGCTTAGGGGCAGGATAGAGCCCTTCCTCTTTGCAAAAAAAAAAATAGAAAAAAATGGGGGGGTTGCAAATTGCGATTGCTGCTGCTCCGGCCAGCACTGCCGTTTGCATGCATGCATTCAGGCGGAGGAGAGAGAGAGAGAGAGAGAGGCGCTCGCCTGGCAGGAAATTAAAGCCCAATAAATATATAATAAATTTAAGACACGCGGCGGTTCACGCAAGCACACAGGCGAGGCAGAAGAAGAGCAAACTTAAGGCGCCGGGCGGGGAGTGACGGGCGGGGAGAGGCGGGAATGGTGGGGAGGAGAAAAGAAGGAGCGAGAGAAGTAACGCGAAGGGAGGAAGGGGGCCGGGTTGGAGGGAGAGGCGTGTGAAATGGTGGGGCGGGGGGGGGATGGGGAGAGAGAGAGGTTGGCTGCTGGGTCGGGCAGAAGGGAGCGAGTGAGGAGAGAAGAGGAGCCGCCGCCGCCGAGCGGGAGGGCGCCCGCCCGGGACACCCGAGGAGGCGGAAGGGAAGCGCGGCCGGCGGGAGGGTCCATTCCGGGCGCCTCCTTCCCCGGCCCGCAGCGACCCGAGGCCTCAAAACAAGCTCCTCCGCCCCTCACACAAGAGGGAGAGGGGGGCCGCGTGTGTCCCCCCCTCACCGCCCCGAATATATGAGGGGGGGAGAGAGAGAGAGCGGGCGGCGGGAACCGCCTCAACCGCCGCCTCAGTTCTGAGGAGAAAGCGCGCGAGGGAATAACCGCCGCCCGCTCCTTCTGCTCTTCCCACCAAACCCCCCCCCCCGCCTCTCCTTAACCTGATAACGGTCTATCTCGCGGCGTTCGCGCGTGCCGCCGCGTGCCTCTTTTCGGCGCGCGCATTCCAGGAGTCCGGCGGGTGGAGTGAGGGGGTCGCGTGGGGTGGGGGAGGCCGGGGAGGCGAGGCTCGTGAGGCGGCCGAAAACCTCCGGGGTTGGGGAGACGCTTTGTTGTGTGTGGGGGGGGTTATTGGTCTTTTGTTGTTGTTGTTGTTTCGGGAACGAGCGGGGGGCGGCCGTGAGGAGAGATCATGGTGGTGTCGTTCAGTGGTTAGAGAGAGCTGAGGCGACGCTTCTCCCGTTCGAAACTGCCATCCCTGAGGGATCCCCGTGAAGGGGAGCCGGGCGCGGGAGCCGTCCCCCCCCCCAAGGGGTTAGTTAATGGACTGAGGGGGGGGTGAGAAGCCGCTCAACACCCTCCTTTTCCCTGGGGGGGCGCCGCTCCCTTCGCCTCCTCCGCCCCACCCAGGCCAGGCCAGGGAGACCTGCTTCTGCCTCAGAATTGAAGCGGCACCCGCGCAGCATTTAAGGTGGCGCGGGAGGAATCCCTCCCCTTTTTTAAAAACTCCCTCTTCTCCTCCCGCACCTTCTTGTGGAGGCGGGTCGCCGCTCACCCCCGGCCCCTCCTCCTCTCCCCAGTCGTCCCCCTGCACCGCGGCTAAAAAAAAAAAGCTCGGTGCTTTTGCCGGAGAAGCTCCGGAACTTGGCGCGTCCACCTTAAGAAAGCCCGGCTTGTTTGTTTTACGGTGGCGCTAGAGGGTCAAAATAAACCCACCCACCCTCTTCGGAAGCATGCGTGGGGTTGTGCGTTTATGTGCGTTGGGGGTGGGTTTTTTGCGGCCAAAGAGGGACGCGTTTCAATCTTGCGAAGGGAGCGGTTTAGTCCGACCTTTTGCCCTACAACTTGTAATACATTTATATTTGTTTTAAATGGTGGCGCTGTGTGGGCGGCGGGGAGAGCGGGGCATGGCAGTAATCGTGACGGAACCTCCGATTCGGGATCCTGCAGCGCATACGAGACAGTTTAGATTACAACCCAGGGGCTTGCTTGCTTGATTTTTATTATTGCTGTTGTTATTGCTGTTGTTTTATTATTATTATTTTATTATATTTGTACCCCGCCCACCTGATTGGGTTGCCCCAGCCACTCTGATGGCGTTGCACTATCAGTTTATTATAGAAAAGTAAAAAATAATAAGAATTCGATTGTTATGGAACAGTCTCCAGAACATCCTCGCAGAGGAAGGGGGGGTGTAAACTTCAGTCGTTCCCTCTCGTTCGGTCGCTCCGAAATAAGCACGCAGGCAGGGACCCTATGCAGAGCTAGGCGCGCCTGCACTCGCAGAGCCTAACTTGGCCCTCCTATATCCCAAGTTCAGAAAGTTGAGAGAAGCCGAAGCGCCCGGCTTGTGTCCCGCAAGACCTCCCCCCCCGACACTTGGGGCAATCGGAACCCAAAGCAGCCGTCGACTCCTCCGATCTCTCCAGCGAAAGCGAAGCGGTATGGGTGGGTTTTGTTTTGTTTGTTGCTTTCCTTTGCGCTTAGGTGCGTGCTGCTCCGAAGGTCAAGCTGACCCGCGAGCTTCGCCCTGGAGAGAGTCGAGAAGAGCCGCGACGATCTGGGCCCGAGGCCTGCCTGCCTTCACCGGCTTGGAAACAAAGCTGGAGCAGCTCCCCGCTGCCGCGCGCACAATCGTAAAGAAAAAGAAACATAGTAACAGCCGCCCGCCGATGCCTGGGCTTCGGTCAAGGGCGCTTGTTGTTTCTTTGGGGTTTGGGCTCTGCTGGAGCTTGGAGCCTGGCGCTGCAAGCGGAGCGGCGGCGGCGGCTCTTGCTCTCTCGCTACTCGCGTCTCCAAAGGATGGTAATCATTATAGGCTGCAGAGGGCTCGCGACTCCCTTTTCCTCTCTCTTCTTCTCCGGGCTTCGGCCCGCACTAGGAAGTGCTGCTGGCTGACAATCTGGGAACCACGGAGAAGCCCCTGATCCGGGTAAGAGATTAACTCCAGATCGTTTCCACTTGAAATCGGAGTAGGTAGTAAGAGGGCGCCACCCATCCCGAGAAAGGCAGAGGTTCTGCAGCAGAGGATGAACTTTCTTTCTTTCTTTCTTTCTTTCTTTCTTTCTTTCTTTCTTTCTTTCTTTCTTTCTCTCTCTCTCTCTCTCTCTCTCTCTCTTTCTTTCTTTCTTTCTTTCTTGATCTTAAGAGATCTTTTCTTGATGACCTTCGTCCAGACGTCTTCATCTTGCTTTGGCAGCAAGAAGGCGGGGGGGCGGGGGCGAAGGTCGCGTGCGCGCTTGAACTTTTGGGGCACGGGCGTGGGCTTCCGACGACTCAAGGTGAGGGGATGTCTCTATCTTCTTGCCCTGGTCCTGGACATGTACTTCGGTGTCCGTAGTGTTCTTTGCAAACAACTGGAAGTTGGAGCATTGGCAAAACCATGCCCAAACTAGCGGAAGAAAATAGTGCGGATTTGGAAAAGGAGCAGGGGAAAGATCTGAATGTGTGACAACTTAAAAAAAGAAGTTAAATCTAGTGGGATTTTCCGGGCGGGGTAGGGGCTGTTTTAATTTGCCTGGAGGCGTTATCTGACAAGCCGATGGGTAGTAGAAGAATGGCAATGGTCCTCTTACCTTTAGGATCTGGACTGGTGGCCAAAGTTGGAAGAACGCGCGGTTTTTAGGGCTGGAGTCGTTCTGATGGTAGGATTAGTTTTAAAGGCAGGATCTTCCCCTTTCCCCGGTTAGTTCGTCACTCTTCTTCTCACCGATTGCTGGAGAGTCAGCCCAAGCTCCTTAAATGAGCGATTTCATGTAGCCCACGAGCTGAAGATCCTGACTGCCATTTGGTCCCTGATCGCGTTTCACGCCGCCGCTCTGTGTGAACAGCCTGATCACAGGACGGTCAAGTTCAACCTCCTTGCAGCGAATACAACCGGATTGTTAACTTATTCATATTTTATAAAGTGTTAATATTTTATAAAGATTTTAGGGAAACTATTGATTTTAAATTATTCAGCCGCTCCTGGGATCATTTTGAATAATGCATACAATTAAATACGTGCATAAAATTGGCCGCAACGGTTTTCGAATGTAGCTTCTATTCTTTCGCCATTTCTTTCCTCGTTCAGTTTAGATTTCTTTTGACGTATTTAAACTTTCCCCCCCCCCTGAAACTCCTTATAAAAAGTAAACCCTTGTGACTGTCCCAGCGCCAAAAGGCTCGTTGTTATTCCTAAACTCAGATTAGGCTATTGTAAAACGGCATGAAACTGAATTTACTGCCTTTTAACATCTACTAAGTGGCTCTTATGAAGTGTTTTGTTTTTGATAATAATAATAATAATAATAATAATAATAATAATAATAATAATAATATCGTATGCTTCAGTTGCGGAAATAAGCACATTTGCATGGGCTGCAATAAATGGGCACAAGAGTTTTTAATAAATTTACAAATCCTCCCAGCTCAATAAAGGCGTTTTCTGTTTCAAATTATGTATGGTTTCTTAGTTGATCGTTTTCACATATTGTCTTTATTTGAACAGGAGGAAAAACTTTCCCCCTCTCCTGCTAAATATAAAATCAATTTGCATTATCTAACAACGTTACTTTTTCAGCATTTTTTTAAATCCAACTCGAAGAGGCATTTATTCTTTGGAATATTTGAGTAGTTGAAAAGGAAAAAGGAAAACCAAAACAGAGGACTCTTTAGTTCAGGGCAAATCCAGTGGCATAAAGTGGAGGTTGTCCTTTAAAAGAGTTCTCAATACATTTCGGGTCAAAACGTCTTGTAGCTTGATTTGAACCAACTAGGACCCTTTTTGGTTGGTGGGGGGGGTCTCCCTTGGCAGTCAAACCACTCACAGCATTTCCCATTCTTGAAAGTACTTCTGCAGCATCGTTCCTTCCGTAAGAATCGCGGGGGTCCCTTTTTCTGCGCCCCCTTTCCGATATGGATTTAATAACCCAAAGGAGAGCCTCTCTGATGCTTTCTTTTGACATCCGGACTCTTGTGTTACATAGTCCGTCTTTCCATCTCCTTTCGAGAGCCAAGCGCTCAGACTTCGGAGGTCTGCAGAAGCAACAAGCTCTCGAGCCAAGGTCACGCAAACCCTCCAAATTATTTGCTGGCTTCGGCTTCCAGCGCCCTGGCTGACAAATTGCGCCTTGAAGGGCCGCCCAAAGGGCTAATAGTTCGCCCAAAGGGCTTACAGTCTTTAAAAAAAAAAAAATTAAGCAGAGGCGTCGGGGAAAGCCCCTCTTTGCGAGAGGGAGTTCCACTGCCTTTCTTAGGGGAGGCGAAGAAAACCACGATGGCCTCCTCCTGGAGCCCGGCCGCGATGGAAGTGAATTAAGATCGTTCCAAGGAACGGGCGGAGACCCGCAGCCTCAAGCCACCGGCTCTGCGGAATGGGCCCAAGAATAATACCCGTCCAGGCAGCCGCAGCGGCCTCCGAGGAAAGGCCCAGGAAGCCCGCACAGTGGGAGAGGAGAGGCCCTTTGACTTCTATGGAGAGCAAGAGAATATATGTAGCTGGCCGGGCCCTGCGCCTTCGGCTGCAACCCTATGCCTGTAAGGCCCATTCACCCAAGTGGGGCTCGCTTCCGAGTCGGTATGGCTAGCATTGCACCGTGAGACCTCTCAAAGAAGTCCTGCAGTGACGACACTGGCAGGGCAGCGACACCGGCTGAGGGTTAGAGGCTGTGGCTGAAGAACTTTCTGGGAGTAAATGGGCTGTGGATCGCAACCTGGGGATGCATTTAGCAAAGAAGGGTCTGCGCGCAGGTGGGGTGGGTGGGTGTCTGAATGCATACAGGGAAAGTGCAGAGCGGGAAAACGGACTGTCTATGGAAGAGGGAGGCTATGTGCTCATATGTGATTGGAGGACATATTTAAAAGTGAAAGGCTGCGTGCGAGAAAGGCAGCGTGTCTATGTTTTACCCAATTCACACGTTTCACTTAAGATGCTTCAAATATACACCTTTTTTATATATGTGTACACCTTTTGTGTGTGCGCGCACAAAAATGTCCGTTTCGAATGTGGAAAGTGCCCCCAGCATAAGAGACGCGCGCGCCTCAGGCAACTGAGACTGGCCGCAACTCCCCGTTACGGGCATACACTAAATTTGGCTCGGTGTAACGTTAGAAAGGGCCCGAACGCCACCTCTTGAGATAGAGGGGAGGAAACACTTCCCAGTTGCCAACAAAGCCGACTGAATGAACTTTCCCGAAGGTGAGAAGCGGAGGAACGCCTCCGTTTGTCGTAGTGGAGAGATGGGCCCGCCGATCCTAAACATAGATCCGATGCGCATTTAAATTGCGTTTTCACTGTCTCGGAAATGCCACTCCCTCTAAATTCCATGGGACTTAGCTCCCAAGGAAGTGTCTGTAAGAGTGCGCCCTTAAAGAGACCCTACTTTTAATGGGCCAGAGAGGGCTGTGGGAAATAAATGCCTGCTGGAGACGAGGAGGAGATAACGCGGGCCAGTTCCAGAGAGGAAGGCTGTGAGTTTTGCAGGCCTTCCTCCTCCTCCTCTACCTCCCTCTGCCCAAGCGGGAGGCGCCCCTCCTGAACTGGAAACGAGGATCAACACACACAGAGACACCACCGTGGACTCCTGGTGGCTCGGCCCTTTTCCGCCCTTGAGCCCAGCAGACAATTGTTGCTCATCCGCGGGGATGCGCAGCGGGCTGGCAAGGACAGCGGGGAAAGGAGGCCTTGCTCTTTGCACACGAGGTTCCTTTGGATCGCGGCGTCATAACGGCGCAAGCGGGGCTTTCTTTCCCCGCGCTGTCCCCAGCTTAACTGGACTGGATCCCCGCGCTTTCCCTTTCGGAGCAAACGGGGCTTGGTCGTCCTGGTCCCGAACCTGCCTTTGAACAAAGCAATAATCCGGAGGGAAAGACTCGGCGCTGTAAATCGGAGAAGGCGACCAGGCTGGCTGGCGTCCTGGGCATCCGGCTCTTGCGCGGCTTTCCAAAGGCTTCGCCTTGGAGCAGCGCCCCCGCGCGTTCAGGCCGGGTATCGCGCGCCGAAGGACTAGGGAGCGTCGCTCCGGTTGCCCGCTGTAGTAACCACCTCCTCCTCGCTTATCTGCGCTCAGCTCCGGAGCCCGAAGGATAAAGTTTCCCTGGTGCTGCTCACCTGCCTCGCCGCGACCGCATTCTCACTCACCGGGAGACGTAGCAGGACACGGTTGTGTAAAACCCGCAAATTCTCACGTGCTCTGTTGCGGGGAGGGATGGGGGCTGCATTTAAAGCTAAAGATAACCAGTGGTCAGAGATGAGGGGAGCTGTAGTAGTCCAACAACATTTGGAGCGCCACGGCTTCCCCATCCCTGGACGAAATATGTGCAGATGAATTCCGTCCCTTCTCTTCCTCGAGCTCAGAAGAAGCAGCGCGGGGCGTTATAATTCTTCCTTACATCAACCCAATGGGACCTGTACATATTCAGGATCCCAGTCTGCCTAACAGTGAAGGCTAACCTTGACACTCCAGATGTTTTGGGACTACAACTCCCATCATCCCTGACCACTGATCCTGCTGGCTAGGGATGATGGGAGTTGTAGTTCCAAAACATCTGGGGTGTCAAGGTTAGCCATCACTGGAAGAGGTACTTGTTTAAGGTTAGGAGACTAAAGTGCTGGGGGGAGGGGGGAGGGAGCGGGTGCACATACTGAGCTGGGAATCATCGGAACATCGGTCTTGTACCGAGTGGACCACCTGCATGCAACGCAACGGGCTCCACCGCTGAGCTCGGGCCCTTTCCCTGTCAACAAGCTCCAGGCTCAAATCTCTTTCTCTCCCCCCCCCCCTGCTATTCTATCACTAACTTGCTTCAAGCAACACAGTCATAAATACCAGCCCGCGTTAAAGGCGGCGATTAATCAGTAGTAGTGTGGCCGCGAAGCGCTTTGGACAGATGCAAGCGCTATACAAGTCTTATTCGTCGGATTTGGAATGTCATCCTATTCTGCGCTTTCTCTCGGAAGCTGAGCCCACCAAGCTGTACAACCTTTCAAGGGTCGAAACAGGCCGAAAGGGTGGGTTCGCCCTTGGTGGAAATGAATCCGGTTTGCTCCGCCAGTGGTTACATTCCAGAAGGAGCAAATCTGCAGTCTCATGCGGTCAAACTGGATTACTGGGAACACTTCGATTCTCACCCTACATTGGGCGTGTTTTCCATGAGTCCTTAATGGGAATTAATCCCAAATAAACGCATTTTTAATATCATTTTAATTTCATTTTCTTACATTTGTAGCCCGCCTTTCTTCTTCTACCAGGGAACGCAAGGCGGCTTACATGTGGGTTCCCAGGCACTGACCAGAGGGGCTTAGCAGAGCGTCTCCACCCCCACCGTTCAGCCCGGACAATGAGATCTAGGGCCGAGGGCCTTCTAGTGGTTCCCTTACTGCCAGAAGCAAAGCTACAGGGAACCAGGCAGAGGGCCTTCTCGGTAGTGGCGCCCACCCTGTGGAACACCCTCCCATCCCATGTCAAAGAGATAAATAACTACCTGACATTTAGAAAACACCTGAAGGCAGCCCTGTTTAGGGAAGTTTTTAATGTGTGATCTTTTAATGTATTTTAGTGTTTGTTGGAAGCCGCCCAGAGTGGCAGGGGGGACCCGGCCAGATGGGCGGGGTACAAATAATAAATTATTATTATTATTATTATTAGCTTCGGCAGTCTGCACACAGCAGGCGAAAATGCCCATCTTTTATCACGTCTCCCTCTTGCTGCTAAAGTTCTCAAGACGACTTTCGCCTCCTGGATGTGCTTAGGAAACGGGTTTGACGCAGAAGCCCCACCCCACCCCCCCTTGAGATATAATAGGCATAATAGATAATAAAGAGACTCGGGACTCGTTTGGGATTTTATCTGTCTCTATTATTTCGAAATAAAACTCAGCTGAAATGCATTGCACTGATCTCCCTATAAAAAACTATTACAATCCCACCGAGCTCCCCGGAACTTAAACGAGTGTGGGATTAGCCGCCTCTTCCTCTCCCCGCTGCATCCTAAACATATTTCTGCAAGAGGGCACGCAGAATGGTTTGTGGCAGCTGGCGTATAAAAGAGGCAGTGGACTTTAAAGGCCAAATGCCGGCACTGAGCTGAATTGTGCGTTGAACGCGAATTTCAAGGCGTGAACACTATTAACACAGCTTGGCCTCACTCGCACGCATAACACCCATTCAGGGACGCAAAAGGGAGCACTCCTTGCTGGAGAAGACTAAGGGGTTAGGGGAGTCGCGCGCAACCTCTTGAGAAACGTCTAAGCAGCGCAAGGAGAACAGAAAGCCTGGAGACAAATTCTCCGTCTGCTCTTGTTAGTACTGTATAATCTGAGTTGCAGCCTCCCCTGAACTGCGCTCGCTTACACCCCGAACTGAATCACGTTTGTTTAAGATGTGTTAGAACCCTTTTAAAGGAAGAAGGGAGGCCTATTGGCCCCCTCCTACAAGAAAGGGAAAAAAAGTTATGGAACGAGCTTCTAGAGAAGTGTGCCAAGTACTGTCTGCCTGCGTATGATCTGCAAAGGAGATCGTTTAAAAGGGGATTAGCGCAGGTGAAGATTCTGACTTAACTGAGTGCGAATGGGCAATCTCTTATTAATCACAAATTTGGGGAGAGATTCTCAAATGCTTTTATTTATTTATTTGGGGTATTTTACACACCTCTTTGTCTCCGAAGAGACGCCCAAGGCGGCTTACATCGTTTCAGCAAACGGCCCATAAAAATCAAAACTGTTTCCATCCAAGTGTGTTGTGGATCGCGCAGCCTTTACTATAACAGAACAGAGAGGAGGAGAAAAGAATGGTAAACATTAACCGGGGGATGCCGCAGGAGCCTGTTTTCATTATCAGAATTTTATTAAATTCTGCTTTTAGATCATTCTCAAAGGAATACCTCTGCCACACCGTGGGATGCAATCCCATTTGCAGATCAGTTAATCCCATTGTGTTCTATGGGTTACTTTCAAGTAAGTACAGGATCGGGCTGTTTATCAGTCATGCGGCAACTGTGTGTGTGATTTCGGCGTTTCGGAGAATTTGAAATACACACGCATCCTGCACCCAGACTCGATCTATCAGAACATTCCAGTGCTAGGGAACTTTGGAAAGGGAAGTCGCGTAATCCGATCTGAAAAGCGAGGAAGATCCCCAAACCCATCACATAATTTACCTGCGCCTGGGAAAAGTTGTTGTTAATGTTAATTATCACCACCCAGCTCTTTAATAACACTTGCCCCGAAATCCTGCGTGTCCATTAGCTTGTTAGGTAATTTCCATTGGTTTCATTCTAAAGCGTAAAAATAAAAACTTGATATTCACACTTGTTTATCTGCGCGTGAACCACATATCTATGGTGGTTCACGCGCAGATAAACAAGTGTGTCTAGGCCGGGGAATATCAAGCTTTTATTTTTACGCTTTATAATGCAACCAATCTATTTCAGACTTGGATGTTAACAATTTGGCAGCTCGTATTGTTTTATTTACATGCCAATTGGTTTTAAATTAATTGTTCCCTGTCGACCAGTTTTGAAGATCGTTCAGTTTGCCCTAACTGGTGTTGTAAGTCCCACAAATATTTTAAACATTGCTATGATGCAGGTAAGCGATTATTCTTTAAAATGTGAAGGATGGGATACAAATGCTATAACTAAACACATCATTGTATCCTCTCCGTGACTGCGCACAATTAATTGTCTCAACAAGGGTGTGGCGCCAGAGATCTAAATGGTTTTTATTTATTTTTTAAAGATGGGCGGGGGGGGGTTGTTATTTCGTTTGTTCCAACTCTCACTGTTTAATAGACGCCCTTGTGACCGATAAAGCAGACGCCTTCGATTTTAAAAAGCACGTCCACCCTAGTTTCATTCAAATTAAACTCCAATTCAACAGTTGGCTCTCAGACCTGGAGGTCGTAGCCGAGCCTTGATGACGCACAAACTCTGCTCTCCCTCAAATGACCCTGGAAGCACAACGCGGGAAGCTAAAAAATCCACGCTGCAATTGCATCGCCTGGAGACAAAAAGGCGAGATCCTGAATTTTTTTTTTCACGCGTCCGCGCATTTACACCAAGGGGGATTTCAGGGCTGGGATATTATGGACATCATTAGTAGGTCCCGCGCAAACTTTAAAAAATCCTTTGGCTCGGTTTGTTCCCAGGGATTTCTGGTCGCGAATTTTTTTAACCCCGTGGTTCATTTTAATTATAGATTTTCAGTATATTCTCACACTCTTAATTATCCGCAGGGGGTGAAAGAAAGCAGAGAGGGAAAGTTGTGTAGTTTTGTTTTGTTTTGCGCCTCGATTTCATTTCAAAATCGCGTCTCAGCCACCCTCGCTTCTTCTTTTTTAAAGGAAAATTAACAGGTCGAAACGACCACTACATGGATTTACATTAGGAGCGGAGGATGTTGAACGCACCTTCGTTTTACACAGGACGCTATGCACCCAAACACGTGTTGATTCGGTATCTGAACCCACATAGCGGAGTCCCTGAACTGGGGGAGGGTCCCCTTCGCCGTCCCGACGACGGATCTCAACATATGACCTTGCAAATATGTTATTTTCTTAATTCGATTTGCACCAATAATTATCTCCGATCGCTCATTAATGCCTCCCCCCTCGCCACACTCGCAAATCAATAAAATAAGTTTGAGACACAGTACAACAACAAAAACAGCAGTATTTTGATTCAACCTCCTCCCCCCCCCCCCCGCCGCCGCCGCCGCTGCACGTGCTTCATTTTCTCCCAGGCACATCACAAAGATAACGTTAGGCTTAAAAACAAATAAATCTGTGCGACGGTGGGCGAAAACATCGCAAAGCAAACGCGAAAAGCAAAAGTCGAGCTATCGGTGGTTCGCCTCGAGGCTTACACCTAATCTCAAGGGACTTTACAGGGAAGAGTTTGGAGAGGCGGCTGGGCAAAGTTTGGGACCTCTGCGCGCATCCCTCCTGGATTTTTTTACGGCCCAAATATATGGGGTGTTGCCAGGCAAATTGACCCCCAACCCGCTAAGAGAGCGCGCGAGAAAGACCTCGTAACACTCTCTTTTGACCCTGGATGTTAAGAGGTGGGGAAGGAATAATCAGCTGGAAAACGAGCAGTTCCAAGAATGAAGTTCAAAGGTCCACAGGTGCGGTGCAAAGTCTGCTTAAGATCCTCACTCCCCCCACCTCCATTTCAGCCTCCCTCAAACCACCTCTCCCCTCCCCCTCCCCCCACTGGAAGACACGCGAGTATCTCCAAGGGTGAGGAGGGGCTGACGGGGTAGTGACCAGGGTGGGGAGGGGCAGTGGCCAGGGAGAATGACAGGGCCGGCTTTTGTCAAGCGGGGAAGGGGGGTCCGGAAACACCCTCCCCACAAATGCCGGACCCTGTTACGCGCGAGTATTCGGGAAAGCCCTTCCTTGCGTGTCGAGAAGTGCGCGCGCGCGGATTCCCTGCCCTCGAGCCTCCTTTCTGAACCTTCTTTCTCCGGCTCTCCGCCCCGAGGGGCTTCCAATGGTGGCGAAAAGCCGGGGAGCTCGGGCGCCTCCTCCCGAGGAACCCCCCCCCCTCCGCAAGCGCCCTCTGTGCACTTGGCTAGCAGAGGGAGGCGACTGAGCCTCCCCCGGACGGCGCCTTCCACCCCCACCCACTCGCCTTTGGGGGCTCACCGGTCGCAGGGCCTCCTCCTCGCGCGAGCTCCCCAGCCAGGACCCACGCGGGACCAGGTCAGGCCGCGGCCGCCCGCCGCTAGTCCACGAAGCGCCCGCCTCCTTCCCCCTTCGCTTCTCTCCCGGGAAGCAGCGAGGCGAGAGAGCTACTCCGGTGTCCCCATCTCGCGGCGGGGCTCGTCTGGTGCTTTTCTTCTCCTCCTCCTCGGCTTTCTTCACTCAACCTCTCCCTCTCTTCCCCCACCACCTCTTCCTCCTTCCTTTTTTTTTTTTAAGGCGAGAACTCCTTGGCTCTGTTCCCTTCGTCGGCAATTATTCTGCCTTTTAATGCCACACCGCTAAAGAGACCAACCCCCCACCCTCCCCTAGCGACACCTTTTTTGTCTCTGATTGAAGAAAGAGACCTGATCGACAGGTGAGAGAGGCGGCCTGGTTTAAGCCGGAACGTTTCGGAGGGAAGCCGGTTTAGGGTAGGCATCCCCCAACTCCGACACACGCACACACCCCTCCCCATACCTGGAAAAAAGTTCGGTTGCAATCGAAGGGAGCGCAAACTCCCCCTTGAACTCCACAGGGCTTACTTCCGAGTAGACATGGTTAGGGCTTGCTCTGAGAAGTTGCAAAATTCCACCCGGATTTGAACTCCGTGGGACCTGCTTCTGAGAAAGCAGAGACAGGATTGCTCTGCCAATGCTTTCGCTGCGTCTCCTGCGCAAAAGACCATCCCGATCCTTCGGCAGGAATTTGCCGAGAACCCAGCCTGGCGGAGTTTAGACCCCAGAAACACCCCAGCAGGGTCTCGTTGAAGCCAAGGACGCTTACCACCGAGTAAACGTGCTTGTGGTCGCGGGGCCAAGGGGGTCTGGGGTTGGGCGTGCGCGGGGTTTGCTCACATCCTGGCAAAGTCTCACTTTCAAGTCGGTAGACCCCATGGAGACAGAGCGCCGGAATTAAGGCCGGGAGTCCCGTTTAAATCAACCGGGCTCCGGGAAAGACATTGCCGAGTCCGTAAGCGTGTCTCTTAAGAGGCTCCGGACCCGGCACGTGTGAAATCTTCATCCGTGCAACAAAACGGGTCATCACACCTCCCCACACACCCGGGGTAAGGCTGCGCCCGCGGCCATCTCCGACACCTTTGCTAGGAAGTGAGACTTGCTTCAAAGTGGCCTTTCTTGGGAGTAAGCTCCATTGACCTGCGTGGCCTTTTACTCCCAAGAAAACCTGTTTCTGGTCCGCCCCGGGCAAAGCCGCCTGCTTTGGATCCCAATCCAGAAGCGACGCCTTTGAGCAAGGGAGCCAAGTTCGGCAAATTTCTCTTCTCTCTTACCTTTTCGCTGCTCCCACCTTTTCCAGTGATCTATTGGACGGGCAGCGCAGGCTTGCTTAGGCGACGAGCAGGCATTCCCCACCCGGGAGAATCGCCTATTTGGACACGTGCCAAAGTCGTGGCGCCTAGTGGTGCGCGCTGCTTGCGCGTCTCTCGCATTGCCATCAGGGCCACGTGACGGTGGCTGGAGAGAAGGGGACGGGAAAGGAGAGGGAACGTCTATTGACAAGCCCGATCCTAATCCTATCTATCTATCTATCTATCTATCTATCTATCTATCTATCTATCTATCTATCTATCTATCTATCTATCTAAAATCACATTACTGGGACCCAAGTTCATGCGGGGTTCCTCCAAGGCCGCGCGTCGCCTCAACAAGCAATCTTATAGGAGACTGCTCCGAAGTCGGTCCTATTGAGTTCAGGCAGGATCGCAAGAAGAAATGGAATGGTATTATTGAAATAGATAGAAAACGGTGCTGGGGAGAGCAATCTGGCTGAGAAAGGGGAGCAGGGTCTCCGCCAGTAAACCGGAGTAACTACTCTGGATTCATGGAAAGGCCGAGCGCAGCCCTTGCCTGGTGAAATAACCACGGAGGCGTCTTTTTTCTCAATAGGTGGGCTGAGGGTCAAGAGGTTGCATTAAACATAGCCAGTTAATCCGGAGTGCCAGGATTTATTTTAAACCGCTATCCCACTCTGGGAATTAGTTTAAAGCAGAAGAGGGTGTGTGTGTTGATGGTTGCTTTCTGGTGCACGCGCAAAGACCTAAAGTGAAGCGCAAGCACGTGTCATGCTGAATGGATGTCGAAGCCATAAAGTAATGAACGTGCACGTGTGAACCTAGTTATCCCACGCGAGACAGTACCAGCGCTCTACCTGCTACAGGGCATGACTTCAGCGGGACGCTTTACTTCCAGCACTGCAAGCCTATGTATGACTAGAAAATAAACCACGTTGAGTTCATCCTCAGATTAAGTGGGTGTACGATTGCTGCCAAAGGTCTTAAAATTCATTGAAGTAAATGGCGTGGATTTGTTAAATAAATAAAAAAAGTGTATGCCGCTTTTTCTGGAGAAGCCCGTCCAAGGCGGCTTACAATAATCGAAAACTACAACCGTATATTAAAAAGTCAATATTATGGAGAAGGAAAAAAGAAAACGGATGCACAATTTGCTTGCTGTTTCCCAGGCTGTTTCCCTCGCCGGGTAGTTCGACCCGGGTTCCTATCGGCTCCGCTGGGCGTTTTGTGGGCTCGGGTGCAAACAGAGATGCGACTTGGGGAAATGGAGACGCTGCGCCGCGCTAAGCAACGGAAAAAGGCGGCAGACCCAGCAAGAGAAAGGAAGGGCCCGGGGCGGGACTTGATAGGTGTGTAGTAGCAAGATTTGGTGTGGATGGAAGCTGCAATCCTGAGAATAAAGTGCTGGGGCGACATGCACAGAATAATAGGGTTGTTAACTGCAAGGGACTCGATCCTCCTATTTCTATAATTAAATCGCCGTGTAGCCGGAGGAAAGCTTCTCTTTCTCTCCTTGCCTCAGTTTCCCCTTATCTGTCAGTTACATCGATGACGTTACAAGGTCTTCGTTGGAACTTGATACCTGCGCCTGAAGCATGAAAGCGCTATATAAATGCTTATTACAATTATTAACGGCATTGGTTTTTTTTAAATTGTACTTCTTTATTCATATCCCCCATTTACTCCAAAGGAGCTCAAGGCGGCTTAAGTGGTTATGTAGCAAGTCTCCTTTTATCCCAACAACCCTGCGAGGTAGGCTACGAGATTGTGATTGGCTCAAGGTGACCCAGAGAGCTTAGTGGCTGAGGGAGGTTGCGATCAGTATCAGTACCCTGGCATTATTTGAACCAGTAGTGTACTGTTATCAGCATTCGTGCTATAATATTAATTAGCATTAATAGCAATTAGTACTATGGCACACCTCTGAGACAGAAGGGTGCAAAGCATCCGTTAGCTTCGTTAAAAGTCGCTAGGAGTCTGAATAATTTCCATGCAGCCTCTAAACAACGTTGGGCCGACCTATTGCTTTCGGCGGGATCACCAGAGCAGGAGGCTCCGCGCGAGATGCTCGATTTCATCTCACGTTCACACGCCGCTCGATGATCGTCACAAAACCTCAAAGCCGAAGTTGCTCGGCTGTTAAGCCCCACTCGGGTTTCGAGGGATTTACGCCCTTGTAAGGATTGCAGCTGCTTAAGGCCCAGTTATCCTCGCGCATGTCCTGTGGAACGCAAGGGGACTTGATCTGACCGAGGCAACAGCAGACGGAGGATCGAGCTGCGCTTGCACACCTCTTCCACCGAGTGTCCGAAGAGCCGGCACCGTGCACGCCTCTTCCACGTGCCTCATTCCCCCTTTAGAGCAGGCAAGGCGTGCCCGTTTGATTGTGCCCATACTGCAGACTGAAGCTGGGAATCGAGAAGGCAGAGAGAGAGAGAGAGATTGTGAAGCTTACTCCCAGCCTGGGGTGAAGCCAGCCGGGGACGGTGTCCAGCCATGGCATTCCTAGGACAGCTTTGTCACCGCGCCCCGGGCACCCTGCCCGCTTTCTGCGCCCTCTCTCTGGTGCACGACCTCCCTCGGGTCCTTTCTGGGAAGGCAAGCAGCCAGTAAGCCACCAGCAGCTGGATCCCATTGCGCTACAGCCTGCGTCCCTCTGGCGGGAGCTGCTCCTAGGGTGACTGGAGAGGGTGGGCAGCGGCTGCGCGGAGAGGAGCCAGTGCCATGCATGTTCGCGCTTGCTTGCTCCCCGGAGACGCGACAGAGCGGAGAGGTGACTTTGATCTGCCAGCGGCCGCGTTGCCGCACGCTGCTCTCCCGGCTGCGAAGAAAGACCAGGTCGGACGCGAGAGGCGCCTCTGCTGGCCTCGGATTGGCTGCCTGCTTAGCAGGGAGTGTGGCGCTCACCGCTGAGACGGCAGAGAGCCGCTTGCCCTTGCTGGGCACCAAGCGCTTGCTCGCTCTTTGCGCGCGGTGCAGAAGCCGCGCAAGCCTTTCTCTCTTGTCCACTCCCCGCCCACCCCCTTTTTAACACCTAGGAAATTTTAACTTTGAAACAGCTAGTCCCTCGAGCACGATTCAGTCAAAGCAATTTTAAAATCACATTAAATTCAAGGAGAGGCTCTAAGGTTCTCCCATTGAAACCAACAGGGTCGACGAAACGCTTGCTTTTGGCTGAATAGGATCCCGCGCCTGTAAACGTTGCCGATCCAGCTGCAAGATCCCGCCGACGCGCAATCCATAGGTTCCACGGGAATAAGCCGAAGCCCTAACGCAACGGTAAATCAGTGTTGCGCATCATATCTACAACCCATCACTAACATTATGGGGTCAGGTCATTTTGCCTCTGGCTTCGGCGCTTTCATTTATTTTTTGAATAAGTGGAATCCCACCCGCGTCAAGCGGAGAAAATGGGGTCGGGGTGTGACTTGGAGGGGAAAAGTATGTTTGGAATGAGTGGAATCGTGTTCATAGGGACCCACGGAAGCGGCGGAGAATAAATCAGGAGAGCAGCAGGACGAGCCACTTTAATTTGCCTAGCGGGGCGCTGAGATTTAACAGGTCAGCGTGTTTTCTCCCGAGACAGCCACCTAATGAGGAGAAGGATCGTTCTCTCTCCAGAACATGCTTGGTGTGGCTGCTGAGTTCACCTCCGTATCAGCAGCTTACTCCCTTCTTAAGCACTGCCCTCCAGGATCAGATCAGGGGTGGTCTCTCCGACCCAGCACTGCCTTCCCCGCCATGTGGTTTTCAGGGGGTACGCTGCCCCTGTCCAAGGAGGTTCTTTCAAACTGTTTTGACCCATGGCCCTTGAGCTACAGACCAATTTCTCTTGGAATTATTTAAAAAAAAACAAATTATTGCCAAATGAAGGTCACTCACATCCAGGGGCCACCATCATATTCTGCAAGCGTGTGAACTGTGAAGAAGTCCAGAAGAAGAGCCCTGGATCAGATTCAGGCCAATGGGCCATCTAGTCGAGCATCGGTTCTCAGGGATTCTCTGAGAGCCAGTGTGGTGTAGTGGTTAAGAGCGGTAGACTCGTAATCTGGTGAACTGGGTTCGCGTCTCCGCTCCTCCACATGCGACTGCTGGGTGACCTTGGGCTAGTCACACTTCTCTGAAGTCTCTCAGCCCCACTCACCTCACAGAGTGTTTGTTGTGGGGAAGGAAGGGAAAGGAAAATGTTAGCCGCTTTGAGACTCCTTCGGGTAGTGATAAAGCGGGATACCGTATCAAATCCAAACTCTTCTTCTTCACCGGTGGCCAACCAGATACCTGTGGGAAGCCCGTGAGCAGGGCCAGAGCGTAAGACCTGCCGTTTCCAGCCACCGGTAGGCTACCTTTTGTCTGCTCCAGCTCCTCCTCCCAGCGATCACATTCACACCGAATTGGGAGACCTCCCAGACCCTGAGTTAAGAGAGTGGAGGGCTTGCTCGGATTCCAGGAAACCCTTGCTCAGAAATCCCTCTCCCCCCGCCCTCGCTACATGTCTGAGGGTTCCCAAAGGGGTCCCGGCTGCGTCTCAGAGATGCCGCGCCCTTCCCCCATCATTTGCCCAGGCTGTGCCCCCCTGCAGGCGGCCCACACAGCCTCGCTGCCTCTTTCCTCTCGGCTAGAGATGCATCTGCGCTTCGTCAGCGCGCGGGGAAACCTGACATCTCCAACGAGTCGCAAATGCTACTTCTGCGGGCGCGCGCCTTCTCCTGACGCAGGGCGCTTGTTTACGTTTTGATTTGGGAACGTAGCCAACTTCAGCGAGCAAGAAAGATGGGCAAACTTCTCTTAAGGACTTAGGACTTCGGGTCTGTTATCATGGGCATAGCCAGGATTTATGTTGGGGGGGGGGTCGGGGTGCCAGGACACCCACCTGCCATTATCTTCTGTCTGGCTCCGTCTAGCAGATTCGGAATGAAACGTCTCAACGACACTTGATTTAATTTGCTTTCTTTTGACCCCAAGTGCTCAGAAAAATCTGCCACTTCAATTTCAAATATTCTGCTTGTTTATACTTTTAGTTAAGTATTTTTTATTTATTTGCTTGATTTAGGGAGGGTCAGCTGCCGCCCTGACTACGCCCATGTCTGCCATCTACTAATAGGGCTTTCTGAGGAAAAGATGGTCAAACTTTTAAGGATCGATGCCCTGTGGGGAAAAGGAAGAGAAACTCAGGAGCCCTGATCGGAAGGAGAAGGGCGCTCAATCCGCCTGAGTGGGCGCGATCCAGTCAAAATGAAGCACTTTCACAGCGCAGACTCGGAAATCAGTCGTATCGAGTTCAACAAGGCATGTGTTTATAGGATTGCAGCCTGACTCCCCGTATATTCACTTAGAATAATTCAGCACCCGCTGCCATTCTCCCCGCATGGTCAGGATCCGGATGGGGCCTACGTGCAGATCCTGTCCACGCTTACTTAGAAGTCCCCACTGAGCTCAAGAGGACTAATCCTAATTTACTGCCCATAAAATCGCAGAAGCCGCTACTCCAAAGTAAACGCCAGTGGGTTGAGCCTCGAAGCGAGGGGGCATGAAATCGCTTGCTTGGCCCTTGGGCTGGATCGGGCCCTTCCTTGGTAGTTAGCTGGACTTCTCTGAGTCTAAGTGCGTCTAAGGGACTGTGCGGTGTGTGCATCACAGAGAAACAGTTTGAAAGTCTGGGCGGAAGATGTTAAGCAGAGCTAGATGCTAAGGAGAGCCAGTGTGGTGTAGTGGTTAAGAGCGGTAGACTTCTAATCTGGTGAACCGGTTCGCTTCCCCGCTCCTCCACGTGCAGCTGCTGGATGACCTTGAGCTAGTCACACTTCTTTGAAGTCTCTCAGTCCCACTCATCTCACAGAGTGTTTGTTGTGGGGGAGGAAGGGAAAGGAGAATGTTAGCCGCTTTGAGACTCCTTCGGGTAGTGATAAAGCGGGATATCAAATCCAAACTCTTCTTATTTGGACTTGCTTGGAAGCATCCCTGAAAGAGGCGACCGTGTCCAAGAGCAGCTGCTGCCTCCCTGGCGAAGCACGGGTTTTCCTAGAAGTAGGTTGCACAGAGCTCGTTGGGGCTACCTCCCTGTTTTGGATCAGATGTGAACAAAATCTGCAAACCCAGAGTCCTCGGTTGGTTTCTCTAAAGATGCCCTAGCCAGGCCCTTTCAACTGCAGCGCCGCCGCTTCCTGGATGAACTGCTTGCTTGCTTGCTTGTGGCTGCGTGGCTCCTTCCAAACCGAGAAAGGAAGAGACACGTGTGTGAGAGAGAGAGGGAGGGAGGGAGGACTGGTACAGCCAACTTGGATAAAGCGACCAAGAAGTGACCGCCTATATAGGTTTGTGAGCTGCTCAGTGTCTCCTGCTTTCAGCACCACCAGCAAGGCTAGACCAGGGAGTCCCGTCCCTCTTCCCCTTCCAAACCCAATTTCGATCGCAATTGTACCGACTGCCAATAACGGACCTGACCATTTTCACGACCCCGTTTGGCAGATTTCGTCCCAGTTCGGCAGATCCCTCTTTTGCCACAATCGTCGAGGCTTCGCAGATTGGAGTCTCCTTGCCGGCCTTTCCAGCAGCGACAGGATTCTCTCTTCAGTGCTGCCACTTTAGCCGCCGTCGGCTCGGCTTGGGGCAAACCTAGCCTACCCCCGGATTTCTTCGTGGGAGGCGGGGGAACCAGTCCATTCTCAAGCGCAAAAGTTTGCGGGATTCTGATTTGCAGCCCCGCAGAGCGCAGGAGCGCAGAGCGCGCGCGCCTTTTGCCTTGGGAATGGTCGAAACGTCGCCCGCCTCGGAGTCACGCTTTAAGCTTCGGTCCTTAAGCACAAATACCTGGAAATCAAATCTTGGAGCGGTGGGAGTGCCGGGAGTCCACCTCCACTTCATCCAAACAAGTCCCTTTGGCAGGGGAGGGAAACTTCCCTTCCCGCATTTTAACCGAGTTTGGCACACAGGGCTGCGACCTGGGAGGAAAGACCACATGGGCAGGAGGACGGAGTCTTCTTGGCAAGGCTGCAGCTTTCGGAAGCCCCCGATCTCAGTGGCTCGCTCAGCTGGGCTTGAAATCACTACGCCACGCAGGAGGAGGGCCGTCGTGGTGTGGATCCGGCTGCCAGGAAAGCGCGCCTCACCTGGGCGAGCCAAATTTTTGGACACCCGTTTGCCGAGGCGGCTTCAGACGGCCGCGTCAAAGAGATGCGCGGGCTCTTAAAGGTAAGGGTAAAGGGACCCCTGACCATTAGGTCCAGTCGCGGAAGACTCTGGGGTTGGGGCGCTCATCTCTCATTATTGGCCGAGGGAGCCGGCGTACAGCTTCCAGGTCATGTGGCCAGCATGACTAAGCCGCTTCTGGCGAACCAGAGCGTCCGCCTCGCTGGCTTTCGTGCAGCAGATTCTCCAAACAACAAGGCACCTGCAATAACAAGGGACAGCAAAAGAAGGCTCCAATCGGCTCCTTTAGCGCAGATGCTGCGAAAGCCAGTCTGATCTTGAGCTCCCAGATGGCTTCTGCGCAGACAGCATCTTGCCCCAAATTTTGGTCCCCAAACTTGCTGCTACCGATTTTAATGAAATCAGGTTCCTTAAACTGGCGGGGGACGGGGAAGACCCCCCCTCCATCTTTCTGAGTGGGTCACTTCTGTCCCGTGTTAGTTTCCTTTGATCAGGGGAAGAAACCTGTTTGCAATACACCATCCACCCGTTTTAACTCACCATCAGGGAGGTCCAGATCCAGAACCACAGCCTTTGATAAGTGGGGAAGCGTTAACCACCTGCCACTCACTTGGCATCCTATGACATCTGTGAACTTGTGGCTTGCAAAGTGCTCTCCTCATTCTTCCTTTCCCACTTTAATCTGGTGCTTTTTGAATCCGGTGCCCTTTTCCGTCGCTGCAGGGTGACAGGAAAAAAATCAAAAAGTGCTGAATTCTACCAGCGGCTGGAAAGGAAGAACTAGCAGCACCCTTAAGAGTGTACTCCAGAATCTTCCTTTCCAGGCCTTTTCTGGTTTACCTGCACCTGAAGTCACATGACACTGGGCAATGGGCAGTTGGGCATGGTTTGGGCCTAATGGGGATGCCTAGCAGGCCAGAGACTCCCCATTGTGGCTCTAGATCAGGCATAGGCAACCTTGACTCGCCAGATTTTTGGGACTACAATTCCCATCACCCCTGACCACTGGTCCTGTTAGCTAGGGATCATGGGAGTTGTAGGCCAAAACATCTGGAGGGCAGCAGGTTAGGGGTGGCTGGCCTAAATATGAGGCATGGATGCTAAAGACATAGGCACACACACTCTGTCCAGTGTCCATATAACATTGGTGTTACTGTATATCATTACGCCAATTCTTAGCTGAGTTTCCTGCACTACAGGAGTTGGACTAGATGACCCATGGGGTCCTTTCCAACTCTGCAATTCTATGATTCATTACCAGATATTTTAAAAAAGCAACCACAAAGGGCAACCTACAAAGTTAATAGCAGCTACTCTTAAGAGCAGTGGTGTAGCGTGGAGGTGGGCCCACGGGGCAGTTGCCTCGGGTGCAAAATTGTTAGGGTACGCATGATTTTAACACTCAGTGCTGCCTCAATATAGTTGTGCACTTCCGTTGAAAACAGCTTCTCCTTGCAAACCAGGAAGTGACCTCTCCAGGGAACGGAACAGCTCTTCTTTTCTTATCTCTACAGCTGTGATCTCCTGGGTGACGTGAACACCTTTAGGGAGTTGAATGTGCTTTGTACGGCATCGGTTTCCCGCCCCACCTTCTGTGCAGCCCCGGGCGAATGTGTGAGTGTGGGGCTTCATGGTTTGAACCCTCCTTTGTCTACAAAATTTCCTGCAGCTGACATACTGGGTGAGAACCTTTGCCCCAGATGTGCAGAGTTTTTAATAAAAGTGAGGTAGCTGCCTCAAGCAGCATATATTGGGGTGGTGGTAAACAGTGGCAAGGTATTGGAAGTGTAGTAGGTGCTAGGCTTGCCCTGTGTGTGCTAAGCTAGCTTGATGCCCTCAGATGTGAAGACCTACATTGGCTCCCAGTACGTTTTTGAGCACAATTCAAAGGGTTGGTGCTGACCTTTAAAGCCCTAAATGGCCTTGGCCCAGTATATGTGACCAAGCGTCTCCACCCTGATTGTTCAGCCCAGACACTGAGGTCCAGCTCCTAGGGCCTTCTGGTGGTTCCCTCACTGTGAGAAGTGAGGTTACAGGGAACCAGGCAGAGAGCCTTCCATGTGGAATGCCCTCCCATCAGATGTCAAGGAAACAAACAACTATCTGTCTTTTAGAAGACATCTGAAGGCAGCCCTGTTTAGGGAAGTTTTTAATGTTTGATGTTTTATTGTGTTCTTAATATTCTGTTGGGAGCCGCCCAGAGTGGCTGGGGAAACCCAGCCAGATGGGTGGGGTATGTATGTATGTATGTATGTATGTATGTAAAGGTAAAGGAACCCCTGACCGTTAGGTCCAGTCACGGACGACTCTGGGGTTGTGGCGCTCATCTCGCTTTACTGGCCTTTACAGCTTCCGAGTCATGTGGCCAGCATGACTAAGCTGCTTCTGGCGAACCAGAGCAGCGTACGGAAACACTGTTTACCTTCCCACCGGAGTGGTACCTATTTATCTACTTGCACTTTGACGTGCTTTCGAACTGCTAGGTTGGCAGGGGCAGGGACCAAGCAATGGGAGCTCACCCCGTCACGGGGATTTGAACCACCGACCTTCTGATCGGTTTAGACCACAGTGCCACCCGCGTCCCTATGTATGTATGTATGTATGTATGTATGTATGTATAAATACTACTACTACTACTTCTACTAATTATTATAATAATAATAATCCTCTGAAGCAAATGCAAAATCCCTGGCAGGCTGGGAAGCTCCATGCGGCACAATGAAACCTTTCTATCTGTAGGATTGCTGGATTGAGCAGAGGACTATTTCACATCTGAATCCCCAGTATCTGCAGAGTGCATGTTGCAATCACATTAGTTCATCTCTGAAGTCATGAGGGTTCATTGTTTATTTTTTTAAAAAATGGAAGGTTGACATTTGTGCCATTTCAGGGCATGTGCCCCTTCCTGTATCACCTCTGGGCATCTCCAGATCACAACAGAAAGATGCTGCAAAAGATTCCAAGTAGAATTGCAAGGCAGGTTACTTGGGGCTCCTGGCCTGTGTGTCTGAAGGAAACCAAAGGCACTTTAAATGCCCCTTCAGAGAGTTTTGCTTTTTGCATGAATCTGTATCAGCTGACATCATGCCTTAAATAAACCCCCAGCCTAAAGAATCAAATGAGAGTCTTTCAAAGAAAGCCAACCCACATCAGCGCCACAGTGACTTAGGCCATGTTTTTTTAATCATGCAGTTGTCTTGCTTTTGAACAATAAATATTGCTGGTACGTACTGTCAAACACACACACACACACACACACACACACACACACACACAACCAAATCCTGGAAAAAGAAAAAGGAACTCTCCCTTTAAATAATGAATGCTGGCCACCTGTTTTAGACTGCCTGTCACCAGGCCCTGAAACAGCAGGATTTCTGAAAGCATAGCAATCCCCAAACTAAGTCTGGAGTTCAGCCAAGTTGAAATTATCCCCCAAAACGTGTTCGCTCAGGGGCACAAGAGTTCCTGTGGTTAATAAGTAAGGTCTCAATCCATTTACTTGAGTGTAAGCAACTTTGAACTCAATGGGGCTTATTTTTGGGTATTCACACAGAGTTGTACCCAAAGCTAGTAATACTCAAGAGTAGACCAATTGAAATTAATGGGCGTGATGCATTTGAGCCCAGTTGTTTCACAAGCCTACATTGAGTAGAACTGAGGCTGTGTACACCATACATTTAAAGCATACCCACCCCAAGAAGCATTGGAACTTGGAACGGTGGTTTCCCCTTCCCAGAACTACAATTCCCAACACCCTCAACAAACTACAGTTCCCACGATTCTTTAGCGGCTGCTAAAAATAGTTACCAGTCAAATATGCTTGTGCTCTTAATGTAGGATGATTCCTGTTGTATCACGTTTTAAAGGTTACATTTTATCAGTTTTTCAGCCCATTCTTAGAAATGTCCCACTGCATTGAATGAAATTGTGTTTTTTTATTTAAAAAATCTGAATAAATTCTATGTAGGATTGCAGCCACAGGACTGCAGGGCAAGTGGGTGGAAGCCTGTTGCCGCCTGTTCTACCGCTGCTGCTCTTTTAGCAGGAACTTATGTTCGGTCCCAGCTCCTGCCAACCTAGCAGTTTGAAAGCACAGTCGAAGTGCAAGTAAATAAATAGGTACTGCTCCGGCGGGAAGGTAAACGGCGTTTCCGTGCGCTGCTCTGATTCACCAGAAGCGGCTTAGTCATGCTGGCCACATGACCCGGAAGCTGTACGCCGGTTCCCTCGGCCAGTAAAGCGAGATGAGCGCCACAACCCCAGAGTCGTTCGCGACTGGACTTGACTGTCAGGGGTACCTTTACCTTTTTAACATAGAGAAATGTACTAGATTGTGTTGAACCTTGCCTGGACATGAAGGTAAATGGCAGAAACAACTTCTGAGTAGGGCCTGTTAGAAACATCATACCCTCCAACATTTCTCCTATGAAAATAGGGACACCCTATTTCATAATAACGATAACAACAGCAACAATTTTACAATTTATACCTCGCCCATATGACTGGGTTGCCCCAGCCACTCTGGGTGGCTTCCAACATATAAAAACACAACAAAACATCAAACATTAAAAAAATGTCCCTGTCTTCTAAAGGTTATATAGTTACTTATCTCCTTGGCTTGGGGGGTCTAATAGCTTTTTGCCTGGTGCCTAAAGACATGAAGTGATGGTGTTAGGCTAGCCTCGCTGGTGAAAATAGGGATGTCCCATTTGAATTTATTATTTATTATTTATTATTTATTATTTATTATTTATTATTTATTATTTATTATTTATTATTTATTATTTATTATTTATTATTTATTATTTATTATATTTATTATATTTATTATATTTATTATATTTATTATTTATTATTTATTATTTATACCATGCCCATCTGACTGGGTTGCCCAGGCCAGCTTCCTACAGATATCAAAACATATTAAAACATTGAACATTTTTTAAAAAAGTCCCTATACAGGGCTGCCTTCCGATGTACACCCTTTAGAAGTTGCACACTTACTTATCTTCTTGGCTCCAGGGCTGCATAACTCCATACCCTCCAGCATTTCTCTGAGCTGTTGCAATCTTCTATTCAGATGTTGCAACTGTTTGAGGCCTTTTGACCTTTTGTGAAAAAGCGACCTTTTCCTTTTCTCGCAGCGTGCAAAGTGTTGCGTGTCACAGGCAGAACAGGCATAGATGTGGCCCTCTGTACGCCATAGGGGTCTACAGCAGGTCAGAGCCCACTGAATGAAGCTATTCTGAGGGCGGCTCTGTTTATCTCCTCCTTACAAAGGCCGACCACCAGTCGTGGCTGGAAAATTGTTGCCAATTGTTCTTGTAGGCACAGACGAAAAGCTACTTGTGGCTTCAATTCAACTGAGGTTTCAATTGAGGTTGAATCCTGACAAGACAGAAGTACTGTTTTGGGGGGACAGGAGGTGGGCAGGTGAGGAGGACTCCCTGGTCCTGAATGGGGTAACTGTGCCCCTGAAGGACCAGGTGGTACGCAGGCTGAGACCCTACCTGTCCATGGACTGTCTCACGAGAGTGGTGCATGCTCTAGTTATCTCTCGTTTGGATTACTGCAATGTGCTCTATGTGGGGCTACCTTTGAAGGTGACCCGGAAACTACAACTAATCCAGAATGCGGCAGCTAGACTGGTGACTGGGAGCAACCACTGAGACCACATAACACCGGTCTTCAAAGACCTACATTGGCTCCCAGTATGTTTCTGAGCACAATTCAAAGAGTTGGTGCTGACCTTTAAAGCCCTAAACGGCCTCGGTCCAGTATATCTGAAGGAGCGTCTCCACCCCCATCGATCTACCCAGACACTGAGGTCCAGCGCCGAGGGCCTTCTGGCGATTCCCTCACTGCGAGAAGCCGAGTTACAGGGAACCAGGCAGAGGGCCTTCTCGGTGGTGGCACCTGCCCTGAGGAATTCCCTCCCACTAGATGTCGAAGAGAACAACACCAACCAGACTTTTAGAAGACATCTGAAGGCAGCCCTGTTTAGGGAAGCTTTTAATGTTTGATTGATTATTGTATTTTAATATTTTGTTGGAAGCTGCCCAGAGTGGCTGGGGAAGCCCAGCCAGATGTGTGGGGTATAAATAATAAATTGTTGTTGTTGTTGTTGTTGTTGTTATTCAAAGACTGTGGTGATGGCCCAGGGCAAAGATGGCTCCACACCAGAAAGCCTTCCAGGTGACCATACCTGAGCACTTTGTCCCTGGCGGCCCACTTGCAAAGGCAACCTGCTCCCCTCAGAGTGGTGTGTAGGCGGCCTATTCCTGTGTCACCCATTTCTCCACTCTGACCTCGGGCCCTCTATTCATCACGGCTTCTCCCTCCTGCTTGCCAGCTTTTGTCCCTGCCTGCGGCTGTTTGCAGACAATGACTCACGGAGAACAGTTTTTTTAACTGTCAACACAAAGGCGGCAAATGCCAAGGTGAAGAGCTAAGGATGGCTTCCTCGCTCACTGTGTGGCTGGCACCATTCTTTCCCCACCCACCCCAGATGTTTGCCATTTCATGACCATGGAATATGTTTGTTCCACATTGGGCTGTGCTGGAGATTTTTTTGGCCCCTTAGTGCTCCCCACCCCTCTATTTCATGTGGGTGCTTCTGCAAATCTCAGAGTTCCCTCCAGCATGCTGATATACCTCTGTCTTTGTTCTCAAGCTATCTCCTATCCATTTTGGCTATAATCCTGCTGGCACTCGCCAGCAGGATTGGCTCACAGATGGATAGATTCCACATCTATGGAAGATACTTCTCTGCGGTGTAGCCGATCTTTATAACTCATCCATTCAGGCCCTGAAACAAAGGTCAGTTTGACATTGGCTGTCTTATTTATTTAGGGGGAGGGGGAGATGTTTGAAAGCCCTCTGAGACAGAGGTCTACAATACAGAGGCATGCTGGAAGCACACCACAAACCAGCGGGCAGCGGCTCGTTTGCATCCGGCTGGGCTATAATAATAAAAAAAAACCCAAAAAACCGTTTGCATGTTTTTTGCATCAAGTTGGACGGTGCCAAACCTCAGGCAGAAGGCATATGTTCATTGCGTACGATATATCCTTATGCAGACTTCAGATAAATGAAGAACCTCCATAAATCATAAGATGAACTTTAGATGCTGTGAGACCCGAAAGATTCCGAATTTCCTTTGGCCTTTCTCACACATCTTGGGCAAAGAGAAGCACAATACTGTGTTTTTAGGGGCACCTGTGGTCTTGCTACTTTGGGGAACCTCAAAAATATAGCAAACCTGCAGCGCAGTCTGTAACATGTCTAATCAGAAGCCGGCGCCGCTGAGTTCAGTGGGACCTACTCCCAGGTAAGTATTGTTATGAGTCTGCGGGTGCTACCGTAGACCGCTATGCTCTCTGGATCACGCAAATGTCAGAATTTAATTAAAGGCTTAGGGTGTTAAAGGAGAGTTGCTGCTGAGTGATGTCCCCAGCCAGAATGGCCGTTCCCTCAAGCGTATTCATGGGCCTAGGAATTATAGCGTAGAGATGGAGGACCACAATCGAAGGACCAGCCCATTTGACCAAACCGTCGACAATATGCCTCTAGTGCAGGGGTCAGCAACCTTTTTCAACCGTGGGCCGGTCCACCGTCCCTCAGACCATGTGGTAGGCCAGACTATATTTTGGAAAAAAATATGAATGAATTCCTATGCTCCACAAATAACCCAGAGATGCATTTTAAATAAAAGCACACATTCTACTCATGTAAAAACACCTGGCAGGCCCCACAAATAACCCAGAGATGCATTTTAAATAAAAGGACACATTCTACTCATGTAAAAACACACTGATTTCTGGACTGTCCGCAGGCTGGATTGAGAAGGCGATTGGGCCTCATCCGGCCCACGGGCCTTAGGTTGCCTACCCCTGGTCTAGTGGTTCAGTGGAAAGTGAGGCTCGTGGATCAGTCTGCATTTGCCGCAGAGCTGCTAGAAGTGGCAGCACAGCAGCAAACATGGGTTGGAGTTCAGGCTGCTCGAGAGGTGATGTTTGGAGCCTTCAAAGTGCTTCACAAATCCGCTCCACTTACCTGTGGGGAGGAGTTGCGGTGGACCTCGGGACCACCCACTCACTTCCGGGTGGCAGGGACGACGTCCCTTGCCGCCCGGGAGGTTCCCGGCCGCGTCATCCGCCAGCCAGCCAATCGGCTGGCCCAGGGGGCGGGGTCGCGGTCCCGTTTAAATCCCTGGCGCGAGCCGAAACGCCTCCTTTTCGGCTCGCGTCTTCGATCTTGTGTTTTCATTGTCTTCGAGGGGGTGGTTGCGGGGTCTCGACACGCAATGCCTATAACAATTTTGTAACTTAAGTCGTTACTTAAATAACCAGTATTGTTATCCCCTGCTGGGCAGGGGAAGAGTAGTTTTTTTCTCTCTCAAGAGGGACTCAAGACACAAGCATGCTGCTTCTTGGTCCATCGCCTTTCCCGTACAGTTCTTAGAGTCCTTTCTCTCTATTTTATTCTCATCTCCTTCTTTCTCTCTGCAAAAACAAGTAGGGAAGGGACTGGGGCCATAAGGTTGCAACAAGTGGCTTGCTACGCAAATTGGTGGCAGAGGTGAGATTTGATTTCCTGGGATTTCCTGGTTCACCACTCACACACATTACCTCGTGTGTTATAAACTAATAAATGAAATGAATGAATCTCAATAACTGGTTAAGACTGGGTGGCAGTGGATTGCTCATTTGAGCCAAGGATTTCACAGGCAACGCTCTGAGCAATTACACAATCCACACCAATTAGGTAGGGTAACCTGGCCTCTGAGACAGGTAGGTAGCCGTGTTGGTCTGTCATAGTCAAAACAAAACAAAATTAAAAAATTCCTTCCAGTAGCACCTTAGAGACCAACTAAGTTTGTTCTTGGTATGAGCTTTCATGTATCTGAAGAAGTGTGCATGCACACGAAAGCTCATACCAAGAACAAACTTAGTTGGTCTCTAAGGTGCTACTGGAAGGAATTTTAAAATTTTGTTTTGTTCTGGCCTCTGAGAGCTAACCTACACATCCAGATAAATTTTGCAATACAGAGTTTATTCCTGGACCATTTCATACTACAGGTTAGAGCAGGGGTCAGCAAACTTTTTCAGCAGGGGGTCGGTCCACTGTCCCTCAGACCTTGTGGGGGCCCGGACTACCGGTATATTTTTTTGGGGGGGGATGAATGAATTCCTATGCCCCACAAATAACCCAGAGGTGCATTTTAAATAAAAGCACACATTCTACTCATGTAAAAACACGCTGATTCCCGGACCGTCCGTGGGCCGGATTGAGAAGGCAATTGGGCCGGATCTGGCCCCCGGGCCTTAGTTTGCCTACCCATGGGTTAGAGGATTCCATGTCTGATTGGTTTCCTCACGATAAAACAAAACTTCCTGCATATTAAAATACAAAAACCAAAATCTAATATGTCAGAGGGAGACCTAAAACCCTCTCCTTGGCAGGGAGGGGGGAAAAAAATCAAGCGTGCAGGTTCTCACCAGCATTTTGAAATTCATAGGAAGTCAGATTATCTATTTAGATGCAGAAGTAGGGAATTGGTGGTCTTCCTTAGGTTGTTGGGCTCCAACTCCCAGCAACTTCAGCCAGCGCGGTTAGTGGTCAGGGAAGGAGAGACCAGTGAATGCTTATGCATTTAGTTACTTGATGATATTTCTTTGCTGCTGAGCATGAATACAGCAATCTCAAAGCAGTTTACAAGGATGAAAATTAAAATACACTGAATTGTGCTCAATAAACACACACACACACACACACACAAACCACCCCAGTGTCACAGATGTCAACAGTGACAGCACAGGGAAGTTGCGTCAGTGCTAATGGTCAGGGGAAGCCTTGGGCCAACAGGAAGCTTTTCGGTAAACGTCAGAAGCACCCAACGGTCAGGGCCACCCAGATCACAATAAGGGGGTGGGGCATTCCAGAGGGCAGGCACCCATTATGGAAAGGGTCTGCTTTCATACTCCCACAGGATGACACCCTAAAGGTCACGGCCAGGGGCGGAGGAAGGGGGGTGCGGTAGGGGGTGGTACACCCCGGGTGTCACCACTGAGGGGGGTGACAAAGTGCTGGGTGGCATTCACCACGGGGCCTGCAGTGTGCCAGAGCCATGCATCTCTCCTGGGAGTGACGCGGTGGTTTGGGCACCCACAGGCTCCGCGCTGCCCCAAACAGTCTGCCCGCTGCCTCCGCTATAGGGCAGCTGAGTGGGAGGAGGCAGGCAGACTCCTCAGAGGCCCCACGGAGTGTCCTGCCCTGGCTGGCCCCGCCCTGTGGGTGGCTGGCTCCGCCCCTGGGCGTAGCGCATGCGTGCCGCTCCAGGCGCCCGATCGGCTTGCTCCGCCGCTGGTCACGGCTGATGTAGGTAGGTCTGGGAATATAGCCACTAGAATTTATTCCTCTACAGACCCACATGTGTGGGTTAATCACCTTACCACCTGCATTTAAAAGCACAAGTCTGAGCAGAGTTAAAATCCCATCTGAGGCAGTTTAATTCAGAACATAGGAATTAGCCCTTTTTGTTACCCTGATTATCAAAGAAACAGGCTACAGACTGAAAAGTAAGTCTGAAACATGGTTTACTCATCCTTAGCAGCAACAGCAGTAAAAATAAATGCAGGCAAAATATTCATATTTACAGCAAAACCAGCTTCAGTGGCAGGCGGACAGACGTCAGCTCCCAAGGCTGGTTGAAGAGAAATAATGGGGGGACAGGAACAGGAAATATTTCTTTGCTTCTTCCCTCCCAGGAGAGGAGGGGAAATGACATCACACAGAGCCTTCTCTACCAATTAAATTTCTACGGTCTGAGTCGGCCTATCAGCAGTACAGCTCTATGGTCTTAACTCCTTCACATGCTAGCTAGCAATAATATACAATGTTAGATCTGACTGCATTATCTCCCTCAACAACACTATCCGTGGGGTCTTCTTCAAAGATCTCGATGATCTGCAGCATCTGGAGGGTCACAGGATCCTTTCTTGTCCCTGGGGGAGAGAATGGAACCCAGTTAAAGTGGACAGAGCACATCCCTGAATGTGGTTTTCATTCCCCGCAAGGGAGAGGTAAAGGTAAAGGTAAAGGGACCCCTGACCATTAGGTCCAGTCGTGTCCGACTCTGGGGTTGCGGCACTCATCTCGCTTTATTGGCCGAGAGCCGGCGTACAGCTTCCAGGCCATGTGGCCAGCATGACTAAGCCGCTTCTGGCGAACCAGAGCAGCGCACGGAAATGCCGTTTACCTTCCCGCCAGAGCGGTACCTATTTATCTACTTGCACTTTGATGTGCTTTCGAACTGCTAGGTGGGCAGGAGCTGGGACCGAGCAACGGGAGCTCACCCCGTCACGGGGATTCGAACCGCCGACCTTCTGATCAGCAAGCCCTAGGCTCTGTGGTTTAACCCACAGCGCCACCTGGGTCCCCTGCAAGGGAGAGGACTTAAACCTTATTGTCTATAAAATACCTTGTTGTTTCCCCACCCCAAATTTATGGAACTCAAAGAAATATATTTAAGCTATTGGGACAAATAGAATGGTAAGAATTTAGCCATATTTCAAAGCCAGGAGAATTGTGGACTTGGAAATTAGAACAAGAGTCAAGCGGAGTTCTACATAAACCCAGGACACAAAATGTATTTTTCTACTCACCGACTAATGTAATTACCTCTCAGACAATATATCGTGGGTGTTTTTGTGTGTGTCCGTCAGCTGTAAACAGAGGCCATCTTTGAAAGGCAAAGCTCTCCTTCAAGACTTCACAGCGAGCTCCGCCAAATTGCTTTCGCGGTGCTTGGAGCGGTGGAGAGAAAGTTCTCTCTTTCCCTCTCTCAAATCTCTCTACAAAGAAAGAAAAGAAACCGAAAGGCATTTTCAGGCAGCTACGCCTGCCACTTTTCCAGATGCAAGATTGTACACAAAGGAAGTGGCGCAGCAGGAGAACATGTCGGAGAGCCTGATACAATTGCTTTACGATGACAGACCGACGGGTTCGTAATGGGCTGCATCGCAACTCTTCCTAAACACATGGAGGAGGCTGGCTTGCACACAGTCTCTGTCTGCTGATGATCTCCTCTTTGTTGAGCATGTGCCACTGAGATCATGTTATCCACATCTGAGGCGCCTGCACTCCCGTTTGAGCACCGAGGTTCACTGCCAGGTGTGTAGAAAAGGTCATCTCTAGCAGGTTCAGGAAGGATCATGTCTACACCAGAGACCACATCTGACTAAGTCACACTCAGCATAGACCCATCAAAGTCAATGGATGCAATTGAGCCACGATGAACTTAAATTCATTTATCTTGGGGCTATTCTTGAGCATGACTTTGTCAACTACAGTCCTGTGTTGCTGCACAGGGCTTCCCTCACTAAGGGTGCTGGGAATTGTAGTTCTGTGAAGGGTAAACTGCAGTTCTTTGGGGGAAGCTGTGCACTTGAAATGTGCTTTAAACGTACAGTGTGGAGACAGCCATACTCGTAAAATGTGTTTTTTTACTCCTACTCCTACTCCTACTCCTATTACTCCTCCTCCTCCTCCTCCTCCTCCTACTACTAATTTATTATTTATACCCCACCCATCTGGCTGGGTTTCCCCAGCCACTCTGGGCGGCTCCCAACAGAATATTAAAAACACAATAAAACATCAAACATTAAAAACTTCCCTAAACAGGGCTGCCTTCAGATGTCTTCTAAAAGACAGATACCGGTAGTTGTTTATTTCCTTGACATCTGATGGGAGGGATTTCACAGGGTGGGCGCCACTACTGAGAAGGCCCTCTGCCTGGTTCCCTATAACCTCACTTCTCGCAGTGAGGGAACCGCCAGAAGGCCCTCGGAGCTGGACCTCAGTGTCCGGGCTGAACAATGGGGGTGGAGACGCTCCTTCAGGTATACTGGACCGAGGCCGTTTAGGGCTTTAGAGGTCAACACCAACACTTTGAATTGTGCTCGGAAACATACTGGGAGCCAATGTAGGTCTTTCAGGACCAGTGTTATGTGGTCTCGGTGGCTGCTCCCAGTCACTGTGACGACTTCTCCCATGGAATCCTGTAGGTTTGTGACCGTGCTAAGAATTCATGATGTCTCACCCAGAACTCCAGCTCCCAGGGCGATAGAATGATGTTCAAGCTACCAGTTTGTACATAGATGTGGATATGTTCGGGGGGGGGGTGCACAGTAGGGTTGCCAGGTGTCCACTATTTGAGCGGACAGTCCACTTTTTTCACATTATGTTCACTATGTTTTTCCACAAAATAGTGGACATTTTTTTTATTCAAAAGCTTTATGATGAAATGGTACGTAATCTAAAGCTGTACAGTCTAAGAGAATAAGGATAGGAGAATCGCGTTTTGTCTTTTTTTTCATAAGTAAGAATGAGACAAAGATCGAATATCCATTGAACTCGATTCCCCCAAAAAATTATTAATCATACTCAATTGTTTCACAAGACATTTAAAAAATGGGGGGGAGGCGCCTCTTGCCGGAGTTCTGCCCCGCCTGTTCCTGACTCGCGGGGAGAACAAAAGGGAGAGGCGCGAAAGAAAAAGACGCCTCTTCCTGTTCCTGACGCGCAGGAGCAGCAGCAAACCAGCTACCGGTAGAGGCGCGGGGGGGGGGGAGGCGGGCTTGGAGGAGACTTGCCCGACGACCTGAGGGAGCGAGATCCTTGCCCCAAGGATCGCCTCCCTAATACAGGAACAGTAAGAAGGAACCCCTGTTGGGAACTTGGGTAGCTTTGCCCCAAGGATCCCTAAGAAGCAAGCATAGAAACATAGAATTGTAGAGTTGTTGGAAGGGACCACGAGGATCATCTAGTCCAACCCCCCTGCAATGCAGGAATTGAACCCATAGGTGGACCTTGAAAAGTGGACGTACTTTTTCAAGAAAGAGCCAGCTCCAAGTTTACTGAAACTGTTCCAGTATTGTGCATCAATTCCGGTATCAAATGCAAACGTTGAACGAATTTTCAGCATCATGGGAAATTTGTGGACTGATGAACGTAACCGACTGCTTGTACCATCAGTTCGAAGTGAACTTTGTATATTTTTTAATATTTCTCAACGTTGTACTGAAATTTAAGAATTATTCCTTAAACACAAAGAATTGATCAAAGCTGCGCAGTCAAATAAAAAATACACACGACAGCAAAGTAAAATGTAATTTAATATTTTACATATTATTATAATATATTTGATGTTTTGAATTTTAAGTAAACTTTTGAAGTGATTATTTTAATACGTGTTAAAATGTTTGTAAGAAAATATATATTTTAATTTAATCTAACACCCCCCCCCCCGCTTGTCCGCTATTTTTTGGAAGCAGACCTGGCAACCCTAGTGCACAGTCCTATTCTTCCCCTTGTTTATTCCGCCTTTCTCCCTCCCATCCCCTATGAGGAAGGGAATAAAAGAGAGGGAAGACTTGGCGGCAAGGAGACCAAGCAGCAGCCCTCTTTGTGGCTTGGGACAGACTTGGCCCCGGGGCAGCCAGTTGCCAGTCCCTAACTGGGCCAAAGTTGTTTGCATCCACGTACGAGGAGACTAGCATGGTCACCCGCAGGAAGTCTGTGGTGACTGCAGAACCAATTAAAGCCTCTCTCTTTGGTAAACAACCCCATTCCCCGCTCCGGTGCATTTATATGCTAGGATTTGGGAGAAAATTCTTTGTGACATACCCCTTGCTTGTAGCTAAATGAAAGCAAACCGGGACTCTGGCATTTCCCTGGTGACTTTCCATGCCTTATTTCCACCCCCCCCACACACCCCCGCCTCCTATTTAGCCTCTTTATTAGCTGTTGTTTCTAATTTCTTTTAAAAGGATCAGGAAGCCTGTTGCAGCCACAGTAAGTAAACTGCCTTTGCAAGAAATGAGGAAACTGTTAGAAGGGAGTAGCTGCCACATTGTGTGGGTTGCTTAATTGTCTTAATTGAGAATCTACGAACAAAAATAGACCTCAGACTTCCTTTCCTCTCCTTTCTTTTCCCCCCAAACTGAAAAACATCCAAGGCCGTAATAAAACCAATGGATGTTTTGTATAATGGGAGGAGAAAGGGGAAGGAGGGCGGAGGGCAGGAGACTTGTTGCTGGAGGATTTCAGCATTCGTCTTTTCCGGATCATTATAAACAGTAGTCAGTGGGGCCTTTTCCTCCCAACGCCATGAGGGACACTCAATTTCTGGTCTCCTCGGCAGATGATTGCTCTGAAAATAGCATTATTTCGAGCAGAAGGGACGGCCCTTTGTGTTTACTTTATGGGAGTGAACGGGGTTTGGGAGTTCGTGGAAATTTTACTGTCTGAACGTTTCCGAAGCATTGTAAATAGGGATGTGTGTGTGTGTGTGTGTGTGTGTGTGTGTGTGTGTGTGTGTGTGTGTTCGCACACACACACACACACACACACACACAGGCCCACTATAGGGCCACTCATAAAAAAACAAGACCGTATAATCAGCCTGGAAATTGAGAAAATGATGGATCAAGTTCTTTTCCTCTCTCCTTTCCAACCTCAAAAAGCATGTTCCCTATACCTTTATCTGTCTGTCTGTTTAAAACACAGTGGCCTATTGGGCACAAGCAGTGCAGCTGATGCTCAAAGCCAAAGGATATGAAGAAGAGTTTGGATTTGATATCCCGCTTGATCACTACCTGAAGGAGTCTCAAAGCGGCTCACATTCTCCTTTCCCTTCCTCCCCCACAACAAGCACTCTGTGAGGTGAGTGAGGCTAAGAGACTTCAGAGAAGTGTGATTAGCCCAAGGTCACCCAGCAGCTGCATGTGGAGGAGCGGAGACGCGAACCCGGTTCACCGGATTACGAGTCTCCCGCTCTTAACCACTACACCACACTGGGAGCTGTGCGCACCGCAGTTATTTGTTGCTTTCCGTGTACATTAGTTATTATTGGCACAAAGGCACCAGGCTCGATGGTGATGCGATGCCATCTTTTTCAGGTCTGTGTGTTGTGTGAAGTTTGTTGTTGTTGGTCTTGTGTAGGGCAGTGTTTTGTGGTGTTTTGTAATGTAATTGTAATGTACGGTAATGTTTTGTAATGCTTTATATTTTGAATGAAAATAAAGTTTATATTTTTTTAAAAAGAAAAGAAGTGTGATTAGCCCAAGGTCACCCAGCAGCTGCATGTGGAGGAGCGGAGACGCGAACCCGGTTCACCGGATTACAAGTCTACCACTCTTAACCACTACACCACACTGGTACACATTCTTCGGTTGGAGAACTGCATTGCAAAATTCAGAGGAGGGTGAATGTCAAAGGATGGCTGCGTTTTTGGTTCGAATATTTTTTGCAGCAACTGCAAATTGGGTAGGTTTGCCTTTAAGGGCCAACTGCACCAAACTTCTTCCTCTCCCCCCCCCCATCCCTAATATGGGACTCTAAGTGCCCCTCACAGCATGCACTCCCACAGCTGACAGCAGTTGCTATGCCCCCCCACTGCAAGAATAAGCTTAATTTTCCTTTTCTCTCTTTTTTTAAAAAAATGCTGTTGCCTCTGTGGTTCATCCAGGCTCACGCATATGGAAGAGCTGGAGAGAAAAAGAAGAGGAAGTCTGTGGTCTGTTTTTATTTGCATGCTTGCAGCTGGATCACAATTTATACCGTTTGCGCCAGGGCGATGCTAAGCCAAGGTTCCTAAAAAGAGGTGCTTAACTCCACCTCCATCCCCGGAGTGATAGTGGCTGGAAAGAGGACATTTTGGCGGACGGGGTGGGGTGGGTGGGTGGGGGCGAGGTACAGAAGAGAAGCTGGAAGGCAAATGATGAAGGCTTAGCCTTCCTGCATCACCACAAACACAGCTGAAGGTACGAGGCTAAAAGATACTAGCTCCTGGCTCCTTATTTGCATGGAAGTTTGCAACCGAGCTAATGAGGAACACTTTAAAAGAAACTGAATTGTGTATGTGGGTAAAGGTAAAGGGACCCCTGACCATTAGGTCCAGTCGTGACTGACTCTGGGGTTGCGGCGCTCATCTCGCATTATTGGCCGAGGGAGTCGGCGTACAGCTTCTGGGTCATGTGGCCAGCATGACTAAGCCGCTTCTGGCGAACCAGAGCAGCGCACGGAAACACCGTTTACCTTCCCACCAGAGTGGTACTTGCACTTTGACGTGCTTTCAAACTGCTAGGTTGGCAGGAGCTGAGACCGAGCAACGGGAGCTCACCCCGTCGCGGAGATTCAAACCGCCGACCTTCTGATCGGCAAGCCCTAGGCTCTGTGGTTTAACCCACAGCGCCACCCTTGTGGGTACACCAACCCAAAATAAGCTGCGGTCCTCCCTATATCACATATCTCTTTAACGGGGAGGAGGAGGAGGAAGAAGAAGAGTTTGGATTTGATATCCTGCTTTATCACTACCTGAAGGAGTCTCAAAGCGGCTAACATTCTCCTTTCCCTTCCTCCCCCACAACAAACACTCTGTGAGGTGAGTGGGGCTGAGAGACTTCAAAGAAGAGTGACTAGGCCAAGGTCACCCAGCAGCTGCATGTGGAGGAGCGGGGAAGCGAACCCGGTTCCCCAGATTTCGAGTCTACCACTCTTAACCACTACACCACACTGGGAGCTGTGTGCACCACAGTTATTTGTTGCTTTCCGTGTACATTAGCTATTATTGGCACAAAGGCACCAAGCTCGATGGTGATGCGATGCCATCTTTTTCATTCACACACACACACACACACACACACAGAGAGAGAGAGAGAGAGAGAGAGATTCCATTTTAAAGAAGTGGGGGAAAACAGTAAAAATATGTACTGTCAGCTCACATTAAGACCCAGGGGTCATCAAACCTTTTCAGCAGGGGACCAGCCCACTGCCCCTCAGACCTTTTGGGGGGCCGGACTATATTTTGAAGGGGGGGGAATGAACAAATTCCTATGCCCCACAAATAACCCAGAGGTGTGCATTTGAAATAAAAGCACACATTCTACTCATGTAAAAACACGCTGATTCCCGGACCGTCTGTGGGCCGGACTGAGAAGGCGATTGGGCTGCATCCGGCCCCCGGGCCTTAGGTTGTCTACCCATGCATTAAGCAGTGGCAGACATGGGACTTTAAAATTTCAGCGGCGCCCTGTGCATTGCTGAAATTTGTTACCCCCCCCACACACACACCTCTCAACACTACCTCATATTGTATTGTTTTTATGATGTTAGCCACTCTGAGCCCGGCCTTGGCCGGGGAGGGCAGGATACAAATAAAATTATTATTATTATTATTATTATTATTACTACTACTACTACTACTACTACATGCTTCCCCCCTTCACCTGCAGCTGTCTAGTGTATAAAATCCTAGCTACAGAGGGCCAGCACTGTATGTATTATACATGTTAATGGTTTTCGGCAGATTTGAGTGATTCAGAGAGCAAGAGCAGCTTGGGGATTGTGTCTATTCCTCTCCCTCCACCTTCTTCTCCCTCCTTCCAAACTCTATTTTTATCCTCTGGCTGTAATGGGTGGGGTGGGGGGGGAGAAATCAATACAAATACAGCCTACACTTAAATTGATTGAACATTTTATTGCCTCTTTTAAGTCTATTAAAGCATATCCTTATTTCTTTAGTTCACAGTTAGTACCATATTTTGCCTTGCATCACCCGGTACATGTGAGTCATACAGCTAATTCTTCGGGTTTTATCCGGCTCGCTTTATAAACTGCAATGATGATCTCTAATGAACAAACAAGCTGCTCCCGTCTCGTCACTGAAATGGAGGGGCGCCCACTAGTGCAACCTTTAGGAACAGCAGGCTGAAATGTATTGAGCTGGATAGACTAGCAGTGATGGCTAACCTTGACACTCCAGATGTTTTGGGACTACAACTCCCATCATCCCTGACCACTGGTCCTGTTAGCTAGGGATGATGGGAGTTGTAGTTCCAAAACATCTGGAGTGTCAAGGTTAGCCATCACTGGACTAGAGTGTCTCTCTTTTTGCTGTGTCGCTGGGCAGCATCAAGTTAGGGCTGCTGTTCAGAAACTCAGAATGGTCAACCGGGAAAGTATAACATTCCCTCGAAATCTCACCTCAATCATGAGCCGGTCATTCTTGGTTAGCATGTCTACATTAACTGGGGTTTGGTTGTGCTAAAACGTAAGAAAAATGTTTGGGTGGCAAACCTCAGCGAACTGAATGTCAAATTAATCTATTAAATCTCTAATCACAGATTGCGATCTCTCTCTCCCCACCCTCCAAGTTATCAGTGCATCTGAGGCTGCGCAGGTATGTCAGCGCTGCAATACTTAATGAAAAAGAAAACTCTCCGGGCCACATTCAACTAGATTGTTGTGATAGATGAAATCAAGACTACAATTCCTGCCACCTCAATGAGGCTTTCCCCCTGCATGTCCCCTGTGCCCAGGGGCGTAGGAAGTGGGAAGAGGGGGGGCGGGTCACCCCAGGTTCCATCATGGAGGGGGTGACAAATTATCAAGGAACAATTACTGCCCTACTAGGGTGGTTCATAAAAAACTTTTTTTTCTTTTTGAAAATGCCTGCTCCAAAGGTCTTATCTTACTACACTAGGGATTATATAGCTATATATGAAATTTCATGCATATCAGTTAATACCTTGACCCTCCTCCACGAACATAGCTGTTTACTTGGCTGTTTTCCTCTGTCGTGAAGGCTGAAATTTCAATTCAGTGGAGCACTTACTGTTCCCAACCCTAACCCTGCGGAAAGTCATCTAATTAGAATTTGATTTTGACATGTATTTAGGAGGTAATTTAATTATTGTTTGATGTTATATCAATGTTATGTTAGCCGCCCTGAGCCCGACTTCGGCCGGGGAGGGCAGGATATAAATAAAAGTTTATTTTTACTTATTATTATTCCTTTGTAAGAAAATATGAAATAACGTAAAACCATTTTTGGAGGCAAAAAATAAAATAAAAAAATCAATGTGTGTGTGTGTGGGGGGGGGGAGTGACAAGAAATTTTCCGCACCGGGTAGCACCTGACCTTCCTACGCCTCTGCCTGTGCCATCTCAAAATCTGTTCCAGAAGGTCAGGTGAACCCCCAGAGCAGGGCATAGGAGAGAAGAACAGAGATTATCCTTCAAGCCAGCAAAAATGTTTGCTCGACAGAATGATCTCCTTAGAACTACATACGCTACAACCCTGAGTTTGTATCCATGGCTGGAAGATATTCTGCCTTTCAGACTAAAGCCACCAAGGGGCCTTTGCAACAAAACTGCCAGCATAGTTGCAAAGCTAAGCGAGGTCTTGTGTGGTTTCAAACTGGATGGGGGACCATGTGCTGAGATTCCTGCATTGCAGGGGGATGGACTAGATGACTCTCAGGGTCCCTTCCAACTTGACGATTCTATCATTCTATGAAATAGGAAGCACAGGTGTTTAGTTTTGATCATTGTCAAGCCTGGCTTTTAAATGATGTCATGTGTTAATTTATTCACTTGTAGGGTTATCTCCTCTTTTAAAACATCCCCCCAGAACTACAGTGAGGTTCTGACTAAATGCAAATGAATTGATTCATCAATCACGTTGGATGTTTACCGGTAATCTACTAAAACATTTGATTGGTATTCCATAGTTAAGAAACCACGTTTGCAGTCATGGATATTGCAGGTGTGGGCGACCTTTGGCATTCCAAGTGTTCCTGGATTGCAGCTCTCAACATCCCTGTTCATTGGCCATCTTTTCTAGGGCTGATGGGAGTTGTAGTTCACCCCAAAGGCAGGTTCAGGTGCAAGCCAAGCTCTGAGCTAAGAAGATGCCTATCTTAGGAGGAAGCTGGAACATAGATGGTGGTAGGCCTTGCAGTTAGCACATGGACAAGGGAGCTGGTAGGGGGGTTAGGAAGCAAGTGGCAGCGAGAAAATGAAGAAAGAGACCAGGAGACCTCCCAAGCAAGGCTACCAATCAATTAGTTGATTATTTAGAGAACCAACAAAACCTGGTACGGATTTAGGGCTAACACACCGACTGGAAGGCTGGCCAATGCAAATGCTTCCTTTGATGAAGTAGCACAGTGGGGAGGAGCCTGAATGCCGATAAGCTCCTCCCCTCCTGCCTCCCCTTTGCTCTCATTAAAGTTGAATGATTAACTCCTCAATCCGTCCAACGGCAGTAAAATCATAATAGCCCTGCGTTTATGACGCCTGTCAACACAAGATCAAGCCGAAATTGAAGATAGGCTGGGAATGAACAAGCCCTTTGTTTAAACACCAGTAGCTTGGGAAAATTAGTAATCATGTGATGGAAAATTATGAAAAACTATATGAAAGGTAAATGATGCAGCCCGAGGTGGAAATCATTTGCACCTCTGAGGTCCATCGACACTGGGGGAATAGTTTTTGTAACGCTCGCCAGCTTGAATCTCTGTGACCCCAGAACAAAAAAATCCATCAGAGGATCATTTGATTATTTGAAGATGCAGTGAATTGTTATAGCAACAACAGCCTAAGGTGGTTTCGATTCTTATCAGGAAGTAAATTCTGTTGAAGCTAGTAAGATGACTTCCGAGTAAATAGTGTTAGCCTTGAGCTAACTGTGCTTCCCCTCCATTAAAAGATACAACCAAGGGCGAATTAGGTGTGTTTATCTGGTTGAAATCAATGAGAGTTCAGCATTTAATGTGTCCCCACATTGCTACTGATTTGCAATGGGACCCAGGCATCCTTAGCTTTCTTACAGTTGTGTTCACAGAGCGACCCTGCGATGGGGCCAAACTAGACAAAGTTCAATGCAACCGAGTGCTCCTTCCTTCCTTTTCATTTTCAATATCCGAAGTAGTTGTGGAGAGGGCAGACGAGGCCTTCACATGCACATCCGCACCACATTTATCTGCTCAATGAGTGGATACAGAAGCATACAGTTTGAATGGTGAGCCCACAATGGATCCCCACTCAGCCTCTAGTACAACCTTCCTCAAAGAACCAAGCTCAGGAACAACCTGTCCCATGTTGTTGTTTGTTGTTGTTTAGTCATTTAGTCGTGTCTGACTCTTCGTGACCCCATGGACCAGAGCACACCAGGCACTCCTGTCTTCCACTGCCTCCCGCAGTTTGGTCAGACTCATGTTGGTAGCTTCGAGAACACTGTCCAACCATCTCATCCTCTGTCGTCCCCTTCTCCTTGTGCCCTCCATCTTTCCCAACATCAGGGTCTTTTCTAGGGAGTCTTCTCTTCTCATGAGGTGGCCAAAGTATTGGAGCCTCAGCTTCAGGATCTGTCCTTCTAGTGAGCACGCAGGGCTGATTTCTTTAAGAATTGATAGGTTTGATCTTATTGCAGTCCATGGGACTCTCAAGAGTCTCCTCCAGCACCATAATTCAAAAGCATCAATTCTTCGGCGATCAGCTTTCTTGATGGTCCAGCTCTCACTTCCATACATCACTACTGGGAAAACCATAGCTTTAACTATACAGACCTTTGTCGGCAAGGTGATGTCCCATACCCTCCAGCATTTCTCTGATGAAAATAGGGACGTCCCTTCCCATAACAATAATTTTACTCTTTATGCCCCACACATCTGACTGGGTTGCACCAGCCGCTCAGGGCAGCTTCCAACATATATATATTTTTAAAAAAACCATAGTAAAACATTATACATTTTTTTTAAAAACTTGCCTATACAGGATTGCCTTCAAACGGCCCAGGGGGTTGGAGAACTCCATAACCTCCAACATTTCTCTGATGAAAATAGGGACATCCTGCCATACCCTGCAACATTTCTCCAATGACAATAGGAACATCTTAAGGAAAAGTGGGACATTGCAGGATCAAATCAGAAACCGGGACGGCTTCTCTAAATCAGGGACGTCTCTGGAAAATAGGAACACTGGGAGGGTCTGCTGCCCTTCCTGTTTTACGTTGGGTTGTGCAAACAAAATGGTGTACAATTTAAAAGAGAGACAAGCACCGGGAAGAGAAAGTGTTAAGTAGTCCCATTCCCATAATTGCTTTTCTGCTCATGATTGCAGTCTCCAAGGCTCCATTCAGTCAAACAAACAAGCCCAGACCATCAGGGGAAAGTGTGAGCCTGAGGTGTTTATGGGCTGCCACCTGGGAAAAGGTTTTCTTGGGGGTGCCTCTACAGCTCTGGGAAGCTCAGACTGGGGAAGCAAACCTGGTGTGCACTCAGATGACTTTCCGGTGCCTGGTCTTTTGTTGACCTGTTTGACTTGGATGCTTTCTATTTTACATTTGTGGTGCTTTTAATTATAACCACCCTTAATTATCTTAAGAGTGAGTGGACTAAATTACATGATAATGAGGAACCGGGGAGGCAATACGTTCCAACTTGGCAGCCGTCCCTTGTCGTTCTGTGTGGATGGTACTGATTGCCAAGTGGGTACTGTACTTACAATGCAGCTTAATAGACTCCATGTGTCTATTCCAGGGAACAGACAAATCTGGGACTTGGGTCCGCCTCTCTGCCACTGACTGGCATGGGCCATGACAGCCGCAATTTCCCAGCATTTTGGCACGCGAGGGAACATGGAAAGCCATCAACACAACATGTTAAGCTGAAAAGTTGCGCGTTGTTGCTTTTTGCAATTGACATTTGAATGTAAGCTGCCCTGGTAATGTGCTTGGAGGGTGGGGTATGAAGGAAGAAGGCAAGGAACGAAACGGTGTGGTGTAGTGGTTAAGAGCAGTAGACGAGAGCCAGTGTGGTGTAGTGGTTAAGAGCAGTAGACTCGTAATCTGGTGAACCGGGTTTGCTTCCCCACTCCTCCACATGCAGCTGCTGGGTGACCTTGGGCTAGTCACACTTCTTTGAAGTCTCTCAGCCCCACTCACCTCACAGAGTGTTTGTTGTTGGGGAGGAAGGGAAAGGAGAATGTTAGCCGCTTTGAGACTCCTTCGGGTAGTGATAAAGCGGGATATCAAATCTAAACTCTTCTTCTTCTTCTTCTTTCCGATAATAGCATTCCTAAATTTTGGACTACACATTCAAACATTCAAGTGAATTCAGATACTATAGGTCAGGCATCCCCAAACTCGGCCCTCCAGCTATATTGGGACTACAATTCCCATCATCCCTGACCACTGGTCCTGTTAGCATGGGATGATGGGAGTTGTAGTCCCAAAACAGCTGGAGGGCCAAGTTTGGGAATGCCTGCATAGGTGTCTCTGTGCCAGGTGAACAGAAGAGATTCTATCTGTCTTTCTACCCTTCAGCACCAACACTGTACTTAGTTCCTTCGAGTGGGTGGGTGGGAGCACAAATACAAGTCCCTGAATTTGCAGCCTAATTCCCCCCCCCCAATTTTTTTATTAAGTTTTAACAAATAAAAACAAACTTCAACATACATCAATAAACAATAACACAAGAAAACAACAATAATGAACATAAAAACAAACATACATCCTTATAACCTACTCTTCCTTCCTTATCATTGTGTGTTGACTTCCTCCTGTCCTCCCTTCCTGCGTTCCATGTATATCATCTTTAGTAAATTCTTATCATCGTTTAACCCTTTTTTTATATTAATTAACACTTTATCTCTTCTTATCTCAGATCATTAACATTAATTCCAACAGTTATAAACCTTATATCTATCTCTAATTCTGCACCCTCATCTAACTTCCAGCTTACTTCTACTCTTTAATCTTACAGTACTTTTTAAAATACAATTTAAATTTCTTCCAATCTTCTTCCACCGCTTCCTCCCTCTGGTCACGAAGTTTCCCGGTCAGCTCAGCAAGTTCCATATAGTCCATCATTTTCATTTTTTGCAGCCTAAATTTCAAAGGGATAGGAGACAAGAAAGGGAAAGGAGGGAGAGCTGAGAGTAACAAACAACAGAGTTAGGGAAGAAATGGCAGACACTTGGACAAGGAGAGATGACTGTGAGCAAAGTTAAAAAGAGTCTCAAAATGTCAAGCAAGGGTTAGCTGTAATTGTGTCTCTGCAAATCCTGTAATTGGGCCTTTGCAAATCCTGATTTATCCTTGCTTGTTCTTAATTTGTGCCTGAGAATAACAATGCCCTACATTTTTTGGTTTCGGTTCTTGATGTGCACGTAACGACCCTATTTGGTATGTCTGCCAGTACCTCAAACCAGCCTGGTAATTCATTCTAGAGGAATAAATATGTGATGCAGAGCGACATTAGACAACATCAAAACAGTGTTGTTTTTGTTTTTTTAAGAAGAGAAATCTTTTTTAAAAAAAGGAAAAGAAAAAAAGATCGTCGTTGACCTTATCCTGAGTGTAGCAGAGCAAGCAATTGCCCTGAAGGGGTTTTGTGACTGCTCATAAAAAATGTCGCAGCAGAGTCCTGCCCCATCTGCATGATGCTCTCTCAGGACAACATTTGTGCAAGACTGCTGGAGAATGCTACACCGTAAGTAATGCTACTTGAAACATTGCGCAAAGGAACAACTAGGCTCCTTTATTGACGTACTTATTTACTGGGAAGGTTTGGGAGTTATCATCCTGAGCTATGCCACCCGTTTTTGCAGAGAAGCCACCAGGTCTCAGAAGCAGAAGTGAAGTTTTTCTCTACCTCTCTGGCTTTACCAAAAAAACAAAAACAAAAAAACCCCTTGTCTTTCGTGTGAAAATAATTTTTAAAAGTTGCTAGCCTTCAGCATTACAGTGAAGGACCGGGGGTGGGGGGGCACATGACCCAAATGTAACCTGCAGGCTCAGAATCACAAACGCCAGCGCCAGATCCCATGGCTTCCAGAAGGCTGTCCAAGAAAGTTGACTTCATCTTTGCCTGAAGCAGAATCACACAATCCCAAAATAAAGGGCTCCTAATTTGCATATTATTTGCATTTATCTGCATATCATCAATGTGGCATCTGTTCAGTTTGTCTTATCTCTCTAAATCATCTCCACATCTTAAAATCATAATATGGTAGCGCGTAGGAATATATTTTTTAGAGAAACCTTATACTCAAGTCTTCACACTTGGGCCAGTGTCTGCTTAGCAAGTGAAAGGGTGGAATCTAAAAAGCCAAGGGCCAGACTTGATCTCAAGTTGACATTTCTAGTTGACTAGTGAGGCAAAGAGATTGGTAAAGAGCTAACCTGGGTTTGACTCAGCTTGAACCATTTGACTGGCATTTCATACCCTCCAACATTTGTCTGGTGAAAATAGTGACGCCCTCTTCCACAATAATAAGAATTTTATTATTTATACCCTGCCCATCTGGCTAGGTTGCCCCAGCCACTCTGGGCAGCTTCCAACATATATAAAAACATAACAAAACATTAAGCATTCAAAAATCTTGCCTATACAGAGCTGCCTTCAGGTGTCTTCTAAAGCTTGTATAGTTACTTATCTCCTTGGCTCAGGGGTCACATAACTCCATACCCTCCAACATTTCTCCGATGGAAATAGGGAGGTCCTAACGAAAAGCAGGACATTCAGGGATCAAATCAGAAACCGTCCCAGATTTATAGAAGCCATCCCGGTTTCTAATTTAATCCCGGTTTTCCCTTCTTCCCATCAGGGCCGGCGCTTCCATTTAGGCGAACTAGGTGGTTGCCTAGAGCGCCAAAATGGAGGGGGCGCTGGCCAGCCTACCCGCCGCCTGCCGCCGCCCCAACCAGCGGTGAAAATCCCGGCGGCGCGGGGCGCCCGGTGGGCAGGGGGCAGGGCACCGTATGTGATGTGCAATGTCACGTGCCCCGCCCCCTCGCCTAGGGCGCCAAAAACCCTAGCACCGGTCCTGCTTCCCATATACATTTCAGAGGAGCAACTAGCCTGACTGGCAGTACAAACCTGATTTTAGATACAGGAAGCATGGCTGCACTACAGTCAACCAACAGGAAATGTAATATATAGTACCGTACAAGCGTGCTCATTTCTATTAATCTTCTTTTCCACATGATGTTAATCCCTGCTTCTTGGATTTCCTCCGCTACCAAGGGCTGGCAGCCAATGTTGGCCTATCCATTCAGCAAGCCTGGACCGCAGGCATGGGACCTTCTGGCCCCCAATATCCAACCCCACCAAATAGAGCTATCTGGGGGAATCATTGCAGGTAGGGGTGTAAGTGGAGCAGAAACCTGAGAGTGAGCATCTCCAGCCCTTTTGGTAGCAGGAGCAATGACATCACCTGCTGTAGTGGCACTTCCAAGTTTTCAGCGTTGGAGGGCAGCCTTGACCTGACATGCAATCCTGTTGCTGGCAAAGTTAGGCTCAGGAAGTGTTTGGTCCAAGGCCACCCAGTGAACTTTGTGACTGATCAAAAGTCTCCCGGGCCAAAGTCTAACCACTGCGGCAACCTTTGGCTCGTTATTCTATGACTGTCAGGTGATCTAATAGATTAGTCATTATGTACAGAGACATCACCTTGCCAACAAAGGTCCGTATAGTTAAAGCTATGGTTTTCCCAGTAGTGATGTACGGAAGTGAGAGCTGGACCATAAAGAAGGCTGATCACCAAAGAATTGATGCTTTTGAATTATGGTGCTGGAGTCGACTCTTGAGAGTCCCATGGACTGCAAGAAGATCAAACCTATCCATTCTTAAAGAAATCAGCCCTGAATGCTCACTAGAAGGACAGATCCTGAAGCTGATGCTCCAATTCTTTGGCCACCTCATGAGAAGAGGAGACTCCCTGGAAAAGACCCTGATGTTGGGAAAGATTGAGGGCACAAGGAGAAGGGGACGACAGAGGACGAGATGGTTGGACAGTGTTCTCGAAGCTACCAACATGAGTCTGACCAAACTGCGGGAGGCAGTGGAAGACAGGAGTGCCTAGCGTGTTCTGGTCCACGGGGTCACGAAGAGTCGGACACGACTAAACAACTAAACAACAACAACAACATCATCATCATCAACAACAACAACAGCAACAGCAGCAACAACAACAGCAACAACAACAACTGTATACTGCTTCACTTTTGAGTGTCTATGGATTGGCAAAGCTGGTATTGCTACACATTCTCCTTGGGAGCATGGCTGGTGGGGTTCTCATGATGAACACCAGTGGCATGCGGTCAGTGGACTAGGGGGACTATTATTTTTATTGATTGATTGATTGATTGATTGAGTTTATTTACCGCCCTATGCCCGGAGGTCTCAGGGCGGTTCACAGAAAAGATTATAACATATATAATCAGAATAAAAACAATAACCCAATAACACCCCCCCCAAAAAAGACCCACATTTTAAAAGGGTATAGGATGTCAAACAGATCAAACAAAGGCCTGGTTAAAAAGGAACGTTTTTGTCTGGCGCCTAACGTTGTATAATGAAGGCACCAGGTGAACTTCCCTGGGGAGAGCATTCCACAGATGAGGAGCCACTATAGAGAAAGGTCCGTTGTCGTGTTGCCACCCTCCGGACCTCTTGAGGAGGAGGCACACGAAGAGGGGCCTCAGAAGATGATCTCAGGGTCTGGGTAGGTTCATATGGAAAGAGGCGGTCCTTGAGGTATTGCGGTCCTGAGCCGTTTAAGGCTTTATAGGTCAAAACCAGCACTTTGAATTGGGCCCGGAAACTAATTGGTAGCCAGTGAAGTCGGACCAGGATCGGTGTAATATGCTCAAACTGTCTTGCTCCGGTGAGCCACCTGGCTGCTGAATTCTGCACTAGCTGAAGTTTCTGAACTGTCTTCAGAGGCAGCCCTACGTAGAACGCATTGCAGTAATCTAACCTTGAGGTTACCAGAGCATAGACAGCAGTAGTTAGGCTATCCTTGTCCAGATAGGGGCATAGCTGGGCCACCAGCCAAAGCTGATGGAAGGCCTCGAGTGACAGCAAAGGATTCAGGAGCTACAAACCTGCTCCTTCAGGGGAAGTGTAACCCCATCAAGAGCAGGGGACCTCCCGCCCATCTGGTCTAGGGACCCACTAACAGTGCCTCTGTCTTATCTGGATTGAGCTTCAGTAGTCTCCTAAATGTTCCCCTGGCGCCTCCTTCCCAAAGCTCCTGCTCAGTTTAGGGAGGGAGCCACGATGCTCTGACAGGGTCCAAGAGCCCTCCTGCCACCTTCCTAAAGTCCATCCAGCTTTGGGGAGGAGGCAGGAGGGCTCCAGAATCCCATCAGAGCCCTGGTGCCTCCTTTCCAACGCCCAGGAAGCTTCTGTCCGGCTTAGGGATGGAGGTGCGATGCTCACGCACATGACCTTGGGACATCAGGACATCATGCACACAACATCCCCCTCTCAATCGCCCTCGGAAGCCATGTGGCAACTTAGCATTGTTGTCAGCAGCATGGTCAAGAGAGGCGGGGGAATGCCACCTCTGTATATGGTGCTCAAGTTGGATGGGTTTTCCTGATTTCTTGCCTCTTCTCTCTCAGGCCGCAATAATAATAATAATAATAATAATAATAATTCTTTTATTTGTACCCCGCCCATCTGGCCGGGTCTCCCCAGCCACTCTGGGCGGCCTCCAACAGATATAAAAATACATTAAAATCACAGGTTAAAAACTTCCCTAAATAGGGCTGCCTTGAGGTATCTTCTGAATGTCAGATAGTTGTTCATCTCCTTAACCTCTGCTGGGAGGGCGTTCTACAGGGCGGGCGCCACTACCGAGAAGGCCCTCTGCCTGCTACATTGCCCGCTACATTAAACTGAGGACAGGTCACTGCACGCCAGTGTGGTGTAGTGGTGTAGTTTCACTGCACGCCAGTGTGGTGTAGTGTTTAAGAGCAGTGGACTCATAATCTGGTGAACCGGGTTCACTTCCCCGCTCTTCCACATGCAGCTGCTGGGTGACCTTGGGCTAGTCACGCTTCTCTGAAGTCTCTCAGCCCCACTCACCTCACAGAGTGTTTGTTGTGGGGGAGGAAGGGAAAGGAGATTGTGAGCCGCTTTGAGACTCCTTAAAGGGAGTGAAAGGCGGGATATCAAGTCCAAACTCTTCTTCTTCTTCTTCTTCTTCTTCTTCTTCTTCTTCTTCTTCTTCTTCTTCTTCTTCTTCTTCATGTGTTTCATAATTTTCGCCTTAAGAACGCATTGTTTTATGGGACAAATCCACCACGATGCTTCAATATGAAGATGAGATAGGGGTAGCGATGTGCAACTCTTGGTCATCTCTGCTACAAATCCAGGGGAACCTGCAAAGGAGATCTTTGTTTCTGTTTATTAGCAGGAGGTAAAACCAAGATCCTGACTAATGCCAACGCCATTTTGTGTGCGGCGTTCTCTATAGGCGAACATCTGTATTCATCTCCTGCATTCGTCTTCCACCGAGCGGAATGGCTCTCTGTGTAGTAATAGAAAATAGACAGAAGCTGGAAATAATGGGCACAGGCAATCAAACTATCATTATAGGTACATTATGTACAAGGTGCTAAATTGGCAAGAGCCCTTTATTGTTAACTTCTCTCCAGCATTATTAAATGAGCTCAGAAACTAGGGGAAATTTACAAGTGACAAAGGGTAATTATATACTTTGGAAGAAGGTATTTTTCATCATGGGGACAGAACAGCACCAAGATAACAGTCCATTCAAAAGAGAGCCAAAAGAGAATCTACATATTTTAGTAGAATCGTGCTATCATTCATAGCTGGCATTTTTCATCCCCACCCCCACCCCAAGAAAGACAGAAATGAAGAGAGAAACATACTTTTGCTTGCAGTCTGGCGGCCTGCTTAACTGTAGGGTCATTTCCCACTCTGTAATATTAGCAGTTAATTAAAGGCTTAAGGCCTTCGTGTCAGATAACTGATATAGCCAGCTCACTACTTGGCAAAAGGGACTTGCGGTTCTAAGCGATGCTGCAAACAATTTGTGGCGCACACCCTGTAGTGGCGCATGCCAGTCTTTTCCTCACAAGTAGATACATAGTCGCCTCTCCCAAGAGTCTGTTGTGATTCTCTAGACATGCACAGGGACACTTTAGGGTTTGTGGAGTGCCCACCGACCATGGATATTGTCTACATTGTTTGTGTTCTTTCCCGTTCTTTTGGCGAACATATTTTATTTTTGAAATTTTCAGAGGAACAGAGAGCAAACAGAAGAGTGCTCCACATGCAGAGTGCAGACAGTATTGAGCTAAGTTCAGTGTGTGGAAAGTAGCCATGCAGCCATCTCAGCACATGATGACACAGGTTAATGTCATTTTCTGTAAACTAGAAACCGTGTAGATGCTCCAGCAGTTGGGAAAGTGAACCTTATTTAAATTTATTTGTTTGGCTTTTCAAATTACAATTTTACAATCACATATCCAACATACAAGATAAAAACAAGATTCCAAATAATCTCCTGGACTTCCCTTCTCCCCTTTGTGGGTCCCATTGTTAATCATTTCCTCCTGCATCTTTTATGATAATCCAAATCTTTTACCTCTCCATTGTGTCCAAAATTCACCAGTAAACTACAAGTGTTATTCCAATCCTACTAACGATTTTAACGATAAATTATATATTTCCCCCATTTCTTATTAAAATTTTCGTCTTCCTGATTTCTGATTCTTCCAGTCATTTTAGCATAATCCATCAACTTGATCTGCCATTCTTCTCTGGTAGGGACTTTATATTCTTTCCATCTCTTCCATAAAGTGATCCTTTATTCTGGCCAAATGGAGAGATATTGCAATATCTGCAATAGACATTTGGTGGTCTACGAACATAATACAATCAATCAAAGGCCCCCAAGTACCTCTGTGTCCCACTGATCTGACTGATTTCTGAGGGAGAAAGTCACAGACATGTTGTATTGAGTCCGTTTAGCTCAGTATTGTCAATGCTGATTGGCAGCACAGCTCCCTGGGTTTTTAGACGGAAGCCTTTCCTAGAGCTGCCTGGAGAGGCAGGGGAGACTCCCTGGTCCTGAATGGGGTAACTGTGCCCCTGAAGGATCAGGTGCGCAGCCTGGGAATCATTTTGGACTCACAGCTGTCCATGGAAGCACTGGTTAATTCTCTGTGGTTGTCTACCACTGGTACACCACCTGAGACCCACCTGCCTGTGCACTGTCTCGCCAGAGTGGTACATGCCCTGGTTATCTCCTGCTTGGACTACTGCAATGCGCTCTGTGGCGGATTAGCGCCTGTTGAGGTTTCCGGTACATTGGGGGTTTAAATATCTCTACCAATGATAGGCAGGTGTTCTCTGGGAGGCGGAACTAGATTGTGTGGGAAGACAAAAAGGGGAACGACCATTGGGAGGAGGCAGTTGAGAGGAGAGGACAGTTGGGAGTTAGGAGAGAGAGAGGAGGTTAGAGGTTAGGTTTAGAGGGATGGAATGCGTTATCAAGTCTGTGTCTTACAAAGAAAGTGAAGTGCTTTAAGATACCAGTGAAATCCATGTTCTCAGGTTAATAAATAAAGTTGAATGTGTTTACACACCAACTGGCTCCAGTTGTGTGGCTAAGAAGCGGGCAGGAATGGGAGATAGTTCAAAATACGTCTGACATACAAAGGGCGGGACAGTGAAGCGAAGAAAACCACGAAGTTGCCTGAGTGAGAGGCTAACTTGAACAGTAGGGATCCATGAGAGGGAGACCCCCCACTGGTGGTAAGGTGGTGAGAGGCTACAAATAAAGTGCCCTGAGGTAACCTAGAGCCAAGTCTTCTTCTGAGAAACTGGAGGTTTATGCCTGCCTTCTCTTTTGTGAAAGAGCGGAGTATTAGTGACTCGGTTTCCTCACACGCTCTACATGGGACTACCTGTGAAGGTGACTCAGAAACTACAACTAGTCCAGAATGCAGCAGCTAGACTGGTGAATGAACGAAACTTTATTTGCAGCAGCCGTCGGCCATAGCAACAAAAAGCATTGTGATATACCCAGAACAAAATAAAAAGTCGGTTATATAAAACACAGTTTGGAGTCCTGAATCAGCAGTCAAATAGTGAACCTTATTCTGATTGCCCCAGCATAGACTGGTGACTAGGAGTGGCCGCCGGGACCATATAACACCAGTCCTGAAAGACCTACACTGGCTCCCAGTACGTTTCTGAGCACAATTCAGAAACGTTGGTGCTGACCTTTAAAGTCTTGTATTCCAGAATGAGCATCTCCACCTGCATCATTCTGCCCAGACATTGAGGTCCAACTCTGGGGGCCTTCTGGTGTGACACGAAGTTACAGGGAACCAGGCAGAAGGCCTTCTCAGAAGTGGCGTCCACCCTGTGGAACACCCTCCCATCAGATGTCCAGAAAATAACTATCTGACATTTAGAAGACATCTGAAGGCAGGCCTGTATAGGGAAGTTTTTAATGTTTGATATTTTATTGTGTTTTTAGTACTCTGTTGGAAGCCGCCCAGAGTGGCTGGGACAACCTGGTCAGATGGGGGGCACATAAATAATAACATTATTTTTAACCATTATTATTAATGGAAAGATTGAGGGCACAAGGAGAAGGGGACAGAGGATGAGATGGTTGGACAGTGTTCTCGAAGCTACCAACATGAGTCTGACCAAACTGCGGGAGGCAGGGGAAGACAGGAGGGCCTGGGGTGCTCTGGTCCATGGGGTCAGGAAGAGCTGGACACAACTAAACGACTAAAGAACAAAAAATTAAGGTCTGAACCTGGGACCTTCTGAATGCAAAACAAATGCTCCACCATGGAGTTATGACTCTTCATTTGCAAAGCTCAATATCTTCAAAGTCACGCTGGCAAATTTCATGTCCAAATAAGTACCGGTAGATTCTTGGATACTTTGCATCTCAGGATATCTTTCTTCTATCAACAGGTGTCTTCTCAGCATTGCTGCTGACAGATCATGATTCAGAGCCCAGCACCGTGGCTAAAACACATTTGGACAGTATGGCTCAGTCTGGAGAATTCGAAGAAGAAGAAGAAGAAGAAGAGTTTGGATTTGATATCCCGCTTTATCACTAGCTGAAGGAGTCTCAAAGCGGCTCACATTCTCCTTTCCCTTCCTCCCCCACAACAAACACTCTGTGAGGTGAGTGGGGCTGAGAGACTTCAAAGAAGTGTGACTAGCCCAAGGTCACCCAGCAGCTGCATATGGAGGAGCGGGGATGCGAACCCGGTTCACCAGATTACAAGTCTACCGCTCTCAACCACTACACCACACTGGCTCTCAAAGCCCAGCACCATGGTTAAAACACATTTGGACAGTATGGCTCGGTCCGGAGAAGCTCCACATTTTGCTTGCATGTGGTGACGACTTGGAGGACAAGCTGTTGAAGACACATTACTTTTACCTAAAGACCTTTGTGTCAAAGGTTAAAGAAATCCATGCTCCGGAGTCTCTTAACTGTGTCATTGTATAAATATATATATACGCACTGACTTTCCAACTTAGATTATTTGGAGAGTAAGTGCTTCTGTTATTGCAAATTGAACTAATTAGTATCATTTCCTGACAGCTGCAGTGAGCGATAGCAATTCCACGATCCTGCCCCCACCTCCCCGCACTTCTTCACCCACTTATATGGGATGAAGAGTGGAGACAGCTTTGTGGTTTGATGGAATAGGATCAGTTTATCATTGTAAGGGCACCTCATTCCATTCTGAGTGCAGCATTGCTGCTCCGCCCCCCCGCCCCCCGCTCTTCCAGTTCATCAGCTATTATTGCTCTATTAACTTATTACATAGGAAGCTAAGCTGAGCCAGATGGGAGGTGGCGGTGACTTTGCAAATCACCAGGGAAGAAATCAGGCTGGAATTTATTATTTCTTCCCGGGTTTTGGAGACGCTGTAACGTCATCTCCCCCCCCCCCCCGCACACTTGCTCCTTTTCCAGCCCAAATTGTAGACAATTTGCCGGTGGAACGCTCAGGAACACATTTCCACGCCCGCAAATGGTTTAATCGTTGTGAATTCCGCAACCTTGCTCGGATTGAAAATCTCCAATTTCTCTGTGAATATCAGCAAAAGAGCGAAACGTTGCAGTAGGTAATTCTCGGGCATTTAGCAAATTGCTCTCATTTATCAAGTGCGGGAGTCGGGGGGACGGACCCTACGTCCCTATTCTGTGGATAAAACCAAATGACTTACTTATGTCTGAGATTTCCATAATGCTAGGCGGAGAAAAACAAAGGAGAGACCGTCCCAACACCTTGTAGTGACCCTGCTAGAATAATCTGAGGGCCGTTGCCTGTTAGTTGGAGGTTAGGGGACTCAGTGAAAGCCTATTGCTGATGGGTCTGGGGGCATTTAAACTAAGGAATGTGGCCACTTCATTGGAGCAAACCTGTTAGGCTAAGACTCAGTGGATGGTTTCCTAAAACTTCAAAACAGGACCTCCTAGTACGTTTCCAAGCACAATTCAAAGTGTTGGTGCTGACCTTTAAAATCCTAAACAGCCTCGTCCCAGTATACCTGAAGGAGCGTCTCCACCGCCATCGTTTGGCCCTCCCATCCGATGTCAAGGAAATAAACAACTAGCTGACTTTTAGAAGACATCTGAAGGCAGCCCTGTTTAGGGAAGTTATTGATCATAGAATCATAGAGTTGGAAGAGACCACAAGGGCCATCCAGCCCAACCCCCTGCCAAGCAGGAAACACCATCAGAGCATTCCTGACAGGTGGCTGTCAAGCCTCTGCTTAAAGACCTCCAAAGAAGGAGACTCCACCACACTCCTTGGCAGCAAATTCCACTGCCTAACAGCTCTTACTGTCAGGAAGGTCTTCCTAATGTTTAGGTGGAATCTTCTTTCTTGTAGTTTGAATCCATTGCTCCATGTCCTCTTCTCAGGAGCAGCAGAAAACAACTTTTCTCCCTCCTCTATATGACATCCTTTTATATATTTGAACATGGCTATCATATCACCCCTTAACCTTCTCTTCTCCAGGCTAAACATACCCAGCTCCCTAAGCCGTTCCTCATAAGGCATCGTTTCCAGGCCTTTGACCATTTTGGTTGCCCTCTTCTGGACATGTTCCAGCTTGTCAGTATCCTTCTTGAACTGTGGTGCCCAGAACTGGACACAGTATTCCAGGTGAGGTCTGACCAGAGCGGAATACAGTGGTACTATTACTTCCCTTGATCTAGATGCTATACTCCTATTGATGCAGCCCAGAATTGCATTGGCTTTTTTAGCTGCTGCATCACACTGTTGACTCATGTCAAGTTTGTGGTCTACCAAGACTCCTAGATCCTTTTCACATGTACTGCTCTCAAGCCAGGTGTCACCCATCCTGTATTTGTGCCTTTCAATTTTTTTTTGCCCAAGTGTAGAACTTTACATTTCTCCCTGTTAAATTTTTAAAGAATATCTGCTCACAAATTCCATCTGAGAATCAGGAACATTTCAGCGCAATACAAGCATGTGAGAGCAAGTGTTCATTGGTCATATCTTATGGTCACTACAACAGAAGGTGGCTCAAAGTAGGTGACCTGAAGATGACTTATTGGAACATCCGTTTCAACCTGGGCTGCTGAGCGAGGTGGAAAGCCACTCTCTGTTTATGATCTGTGGTGCCACAGGATTCTTGAGAGTATGATTTACTCTTCAGAACTATTTTAAGATAGTCATTCTGGCGGGAATGGTTGGTGGCTTGGCTATTGGCTTGCCACTTCAGAAGAATTTTTTTTATATATATACTTTTTTTTTTTACTGTGATTCCGCAGAAAGGGGTTTAAATGTTTCATACTCTGGGTGCCCAAATCCGGAGGAAACTGCCCACATATTTGTATTTTTGTACAGCCAACTGGGAAGCCCTCAATGAACCCTTGGTCAGAGAGCACCCACAAATGGAGATACTTAGCCACCCGCTCCAGTCTTACACCCAAGTCAGAAGCTCTGACTTTTGTGATTCGACTGATATCTGCCCCACTTTTAACTGGCTGACTTGCTGTTTTTAATCTACATCTTCATTGTTTCTATCTGATGAATTATTTGGGGGTCGTGTGTGTGTGTGTGTGTGTGTGTGTGTGTGTGTGTGTGTTCTACATTTTTATTGGCCTCTTTGTGATTCTCCTGGAGCAGGCATAGGCAAACTCGGCCCTCCAGATGCTTTGGGACTACAACTCCCATGATCCCTAGCTAACAGGACCAGTGATCAGGGATTATGGGAATTGTAGTCCCAAAACAACTGGAGGGCCGAGTTTGCCTATGCCTGTCCTGGAGGCTATCAGGAATAGAAGGGTACACTTGCTCTAAAGAGTGCAATCTTATACATGTATATTCAGAAGTATGGTCCACTGACTTCAAAGGGACTTACTCCCAGGCAAGTGTGCACAGGATTGCAGCCTAAGAACATAAGAGCCTGGTGGGTCAGGTCAATGGCCTCTCCTCCAGCATCCTGTTCTCACAGTGACCAACCAGATGCCTCTGAGAAGACCCACAAGCTCAACCACACTCTCCCCACTTGCGATTCCCAGCATCCCAGTATCATATTGTATGGTTTTAATCAGTGTTTTTGTAGTTGTTTTGTTTTTGTGTGGAGTGCCCTATCTGGGTGGATGGAGCAGCTAAGTAATTTCGTTGTCCCCGAAGGGGACAATGACAATAAATATATTCTATATTCTATTCTATTCTTCTATCTGGCATCCTGTCTCTGAGGCTTCCAGGATACATGATCTGAACTCCCAAATAGGTTTGAACCCCCTAGCTGATAGCATTTCTCTGTTCAGAAGTTATCTGCTGCTTGACTTTATATCCCAAGGTCCTTTGGGAAAGGCTCTCTGAATTACCTTGTTCCTGTAATGTTAACGAAGAGGCATGAATCACATGACCTTCAGCAGCAACGAGAGAGTGACCTCTGACCCTGAGGTCCCTCTGTTTACAAAGGTCTCCCTGTAACAGGCTAGGAACTTGGAAAGGCCAGAACTCTATGATCACGCCGCAGTTCCTATCCTGATCCACTGAATTCAGTCGCTTACCAGAAATACAACCTTGTTCTTTTTTAAATCTGTTGCCGAAACCCATGAAAACCCTTCCATTGACTTCTTAGGTTACCACAGTGGCCACAATAATGCACTGGAGTTCCGAGTCCTGATCTATTCCAGGATTTTATGGCTAGTCCTGCCTGGAACAACACCGGCTGCAAAACCATCCCGCCCACAAACGGGACAGAATTACCCCAAGGAGCGTGTGTGTGTGTTTGGATATCCTGTGCAGCATTTGGTGAGCTGCCCAATTTTGGCCTGTCATCATCAGGAAAAAGGGAGTCAGCATTTACATGCTGCTGTTCTTGCTGCCTTATGATGTGGCAACGATGGCTTATGAATTCATCTCACGGGGGCTTTTATTTTACTTATTTCTAGTGCGTTTATTTTAGTTATTTATTGCATTTATATACCACCTTTTCCTCCAAGGAGCTCCCTAGTTCTCGTCCTCCCTAGTTCATCCTCACAACAACCCTGTGAGGTAGGCTGGGCTAAGAGATGGTGGCTGACTCCAAGGTCATGGCTGAGTGGGGATTCGAACCCTGAGTCTCCCAGGTCATAGTCCAATACTCTAACCATTATGCCACACTGGCTCTCCTACGTGTCTTCCTTTTTTTAATGAAATCATTTTTATTGGTTTTACAAATACAAAGTGTAAATAAACACACACTAGTAAAGACATATCTGTATAAAGAGATTCTCTGAATCTCGAGACTTTCCCCCCATCACCTCCATGGGGTCTCATTTTAAACATCTACAACTGCATAATCATCCGTACTCCAGTTTTTATATCAAACCTTATTGTCCACAATAATTTTTACACTACAAGTGAGTCAAAATCCTGCTCTTGTTTCCATCTGTTTACAGTGGTCTCCTGAACAACTTATAAATTTTCCCCACTCTTTTATAAAGTTTCTATCCTCTTGGTTTCTGAGTTTTCCAGTCTCAGCATAGTCCATCAGCTTGGTTTGCCATTCTTCTCTGGTAGGGACTTTGTCTTCTTTCCAATTCTGGGCTAATAACATCCGGGCGGCCATTGTTCCATACATAAAGAGTCTTTTCTGCTCCTTTGGTATGTCAGCACCTGTAATTCTGTCAGGAATGAGCCAGCTCCAAGCGAAGGTTTGCAACCAACAGCAGAAAGCAGCCAGGAACAGAGAGGCTTAGATGTTAGTCAGGCAGGGGAGAGCCGGCAGCTGCAGACTTCAGCTTTTCCTGACCTTGACGGGCTGGCTGATAAGGCAGTAGCTGAGAGTAGGCTAGAACACAGTCAAAGCTTACAGGAAGCACAAAACAGCACAAACAAATCCAGAGACAGCTTCTCTGAAAAGGAAGAGGATGGAGCTTTTCCATTAAGTCCACACAGTCGGCAAATGGGAGGGCTGCTAGACAGGAAGCAAAACAAGAGACGTAACGTGCGAAAGTTCAATACATTCTGTACACACCGGAAGGAGTCTTCAGAAGGGTCATCCTGAGTAATGATGCCGGAGGCTTTGTTAGAGCTATCTGGAGCTATCTGTTTGTTTTTGCAATAAATCCTCCTTTTAAATTACCTACGCTTACTGTGTTATCAAGCTGGGAACCTGGACTCCTGACAAATTCCTAATAAAAAGGCTTCTGGTTTCTTAACAGAAGTTATTTTAAGCATTTTTTTCTCCTACGTGTCCCCCATCATGGAACTCAAGGTGGCATACACTGTGTTCCTAGGTGGTTCCCCATGTTTGTGCAGCTTCAGCTAGGTGACAGTATCATGTGCCCGCAGACCATGTCCTGGGACCAGACTAGGCGCTATCATTCATGACCATCTGATACCTCATCCTTTCTATCCACTGACTGCCCACTCATCTGCAATGGCAAATGTGGATACAAGGAGGTAGCTGACTGGCTACACATGTAGTTGTTGGGCTCTCCTGCACAGAACTACACTTCTCTTTTTAAAGAGCTCTCCCCATGCTCTTTATTGGTGCTAGCAAACTGCATCAGAGAGCACCGGAAAACTGCAAACTAATGCAACTACCGGTAATACTAAGGGGACGTAACCCGATTTCTACCAGGGACCACACCGGAAGCGTACAGATGCCAGAAGTGTACAGATGTTACATCAAGCATACATACTTCCACAGAATATATACTAATTAATGTAATTCAAACTGAGTTTGAACTTAACATTTGCATTAACGTGATCGCCAAGAACCCCAGCTGGTGGGAAATCGTTCGCTCCTTCCATGCTTGCCTTTGTACAGTTTCTAATATGCATCTAGAAATGGCTGTTTATAAGGCAGAACTACAACTTACATTTACAAATATGTTTCCGAAAAATGTGCCCGCTGGTTGGTTAACATGAAAGGGGTGTGTGGGGGTCTATTGGGGAGTATTTTGCAGGAGAGAACTGGTGGATAGGATCAGTGCCGGATTTACGTATAAGCTAAACAAGCTACAGCTTAGGGCCCCACTCTCTTGGGGTCCCCCAAAAATTAAAGAAAAAAACACTTAGATGTACATTTACAAAATATAAGATAAAAAACAAATAAAACCAATGTGATAAAATACATATTTGGTTATGTGCAAATGCCTTTAGACACCTATTAGGTCCATAAATTACCATATGGCATATATTCAACACAAAAAACAGAGACAATTTATTGTTGACAAAGGACAGCTGGACATATAAAGGGCTCCATTACCTTCAGTAGCTTAGGGCCTCATCAAACTTAAATCCGGCACTGAATAGGAGGAGGGTGTTTAAACCTTCCCATGCCTGCAAATGCAATGTTGATTCTGTTGTGTGCTGGTGTGGTGTAGTGGTTAAGAGCGGTAGACTCATAATCTGGTGAACCGGGTTCGCATCCCCGCTCCTCCAGATGCAGCTGCTGAGTGACCTTGGGCTAGTCCCACTTCTTTGAAGTCTCTCAGCCCCACTCACCTCAGAGTGTTTGTTGTGGGGGAGGAAGGGAAAGGAGAATGTTAGCCGCTTTGAGACTCCTTCGGGTAGTGATAAAGCAGGATATCAAATCCAAACTGCTCCTCCTCCTCCTCCTCTTCTTCTTCTTCTTCTTCTGGTCCTCAACACAGCTAGAAGGAAGTATCAAGGGGGCATTTGCAGAGGAGAATCAATGTGCAGAGGAGAATCAATGTCCCTTCCACCAATGATCCTTTGCAGATGTTGTCCTAGCATTATAAGGGAAAAGACATAGATGAGTTAGCATTGGAAAATTCCAAAGTATCTAACGACAGTGAGATATTGACCCAGACCATCATCTAGAAGTGGGAGGGAGGGAGAAGTTGGGGGGGGGCTTGTATAGGACCTCTTCATGTTTGCAGTTGACACAAACTACAATTGTCCAGGTTTCTTAGTTTCAGCTAGTATTTCCAACGCAACGAGGTGGTGGAGTCAGCCAACTTGCATAAGGAGGTGCCATAATAATGAAGGATGATGAGATCCTAGACCCAAGGGCAGCGCTGTTGATACGATTTATGAGTCCCAGAACATATGAGAGTAAATGAGCTTGGCTTCTGGTCTTGAGAGCACAGAGAAGAAGAGACAACAGATATCAAGGGAAGGGGACAGTATCTAAATTGCTTTTACCACTTGTGTATACTGGCTATGTATAGGGACCCAGGTGGCACTGTGGGTTAAACCACAGAGCCTAGGGGTTGCTGATCAGAAGGTTGGCAGTTTGAATCCCTGCGACGGGGTGAGCTCCCGTTGCTCGGTCCCAGCTCCTGCCCACCTAGCAGTTCGAAAGCACATCAAAGTGCAAGTAGATAAATAGGAACCGCTCTGGCGGGAAGGTAAACGGCGTTTCCGTGCGCTGCTCTGGTTCGCCAGAAGTGGCTTTGTCATGCTGGCCACATGACCCGGAAGCTGTACGCCGGCTCCCTCGGCCAATAATGCGAGATGAGCGCCGAAACCCCAGAGTCGGACACGACTGGACCTAATGGTCAGGGGTCCCTTTACCTTTACCTTTATACTGGCTATGTATGCATGCATGCCATGCTGCCATGTCAGGCAAGAATCAGGGAGTTAAGAATGTAAGAGACATTCACAAGGGAACAAATCTGAAAGATGCTAGACAATCCTCCAAACCAGTTGGCAGATGCACACACACACACCCCGTCAACTTATTTGGAAAAACCAAAATGGTAAAGAGAGAGAAAAGAATACAGACTGTGAGAATTGCATTCAAGCTGAAACGTAATAATAAAAATAATACTTCCTATTGGGGAAAAGCCATGGTCCAGTGGTAAATCACATCCTTTGCATACAGAAGGCTCAAAGTTCATTTAGGAACCTAAGAAACTGCATTATATTGAATCCTACTATTGGCCCTTGCAACTCAGTAGTGCCTGCAATGACTGTCGGCAGTCTTCCAGGGTTTTCAACAGGGGTCTCTCCCAGTCCTATTTAGAATATGGAGATCAGTAGGGATGGGGTAGAAATTTGATCCAGTTCACATCTGCAAATCTGCGTAATCCAAACCTTCCAAAACAATAAGCGAACTGAAACACAGACATTTTCAAAATCTGCGCACCTTCAAATTTTGCAGCGCTGTTCTCCAGCTTGGGGCAAAGTGTCGTCCCCCCCCAAAAAAGAGGAAATATTATTTAAAAATAACATTCAAAAACATGTACATTGGGCAAACTTGCATGCAAAAATGTTGGGAGAAATTTCCACTGGAATGCTGATGAGTTTTCAGGAGGACTTAATAAAAAATTCACAATACGATGGAGAAAAGTGGAGAACTGAACTTAAGACTGGAAATATTTAGAGAAGCGAAAACTGACAAATACACCTATTATTATTATTATTATTATTATTATTATTATTATTATTATTACAACACATTTATTCAAATGTTACAATACAGCTTTATCCACTGCCATAATATCACAGAATGATCATTTCAGTCTTCAATCCCTCATTACTGTTATGTCTTGCCAAAATACTCTCAGTAGGAACCCAACTACTGATCTGGTTTACTAGACATTTTCAATCAACATATTCCCTCCATAGACACCTCTGCGATGATGATGATGATGGCATTAAAATATCCTGTTCTTCTTTAACAAAAGAGGGAAAAGGAGGGAGTGTACTGTAGTCCATGCCTTTTGCGGGAAAGTCTTTTATCTGACCTCCAAAATCACTAAACAATCTGTCTCTCCTAATTCGGCAATTGCCTTCCTATCACTGGATTTAACCCCAAATTCTACCCTTGAATCTAAAAAATTAATTTCCTTCCTGTTCACAGCAGCTAGACTAGTTATTGCCCAACGATGGAAGGAACCCTCTAATATACCAATAGAGGCTTGGGTTAATAACATCTGTAGCACTGGTCTATCAAAACTCTTCACATACCATTGGTGATTAATCAAAAGCATCTCCCCCCCCCCAAAAAAAAAGATATCTTTTGACACGATTTGGTCTCCCACCCATCCTTTGAAATTGCCTAGCATTGAGTCAAATCTTCAGTCCCACTAGCCTAGTCCCTGTGAGATCTGACAACATACCAGGTTGTCAGGCAGAGGTCTTTTGCAACCCTGCCATTATCCAAGATTCTTTTAATTGGAGATGCCAGGATGGAACCTGAGACCTTATACATGCCAAATATGTGTTTCGTTCCTGTTATGTACTGAGCTGAATCCTAGAACAATAGGATCCAAAATGCAGCAGTCTGATTGGTCCGCAGGAACCACCCAATCCAGCTCCAGGTGGAAGTGAATCAGCAACCTGATTGGCCTGCAAGAGCAGCCAATCAGGCTCCTGGATGAAGTGAATCCGCAGCCTGATTGGCCTACAGGAGTAGCCCAGAATTAGCCAATCACGTGGGGCCCATTGTGTAAATAATGTATATATAGCAGACGTTTTGGGGAAAGATTCATTCCTTGCTACTATGAGCTGAAAAAGAGCATGAAATTCACACTTGACTCCAAGTATATTTCAGTTCCCCAAACAAGTTGTCCTGGAATCAGAACGACTGAGGAGAACCAGCCTGGCTACTTCCTGGACTTCAGACAAATGATTCTGCATTTGTGGGACTGGGCTGGCTGTTACTCTTTCATCTTTTCCTCCTCGGCTTGTAAGTGTGTCACAATTAAAGCCATTTGCACAGGGACACCATAAAACTCCGGCGCTCTTTTTCTCAGAAAGGAAAATAGCCACGGAAAGCCTTTCTCGCACACCCCACCGCTTAGAGAAAGAGGGAGGGAGTTGGTATCATTTATTAACACCACAGGGTAGATAGCCGAACCGGGTCTCCTCAAATTGTCTCAAGTGCCTTTGCGGATCAAAATTAAGTGGGCTACTACGCGGTGGGGGGAAAATTGAATTTACTTTTTAAGTGTTAACTAAAGGATATAGCTTCTCCCTTCGCTGCCCTGTCTACCTTGCTAATGCTTGTGCAAAAGTCATGCTGTTAATGAAATAGCTGATTTAAACAAAGCCAGAGTATTTTTAGCACAATAACAAAACCATTCATGATCTCTAATTATGCAAACTGTGAACAAGAAGATGCTAGTCTTGCATTAGCTGGGGGCTTGACTCCCATTCTAATTTGCGCCTTTTCTGCAGCAGAAAGCATTTCTTTTTGTAGTTTTATCGCTTTGGTCTGGCTCAGAGCCTTAGGCAAATAACAGTCCAGGTCACTGAGGAGTAGTTCTGCTGAGGCGGTACACTGCAGTTAGGTAGTACAGTGGGATAATGCATTGTAATGTCAATTACTGTGATTTGCTGCTCTGTGATTCACAGATATGATTGCATCTAATTTCAGGAATAAGTGGAGCTGTCTGCTCTTTTGTATTCGTTCGGAAGCCGTTCTCTGGCATTCAAATGGCTGCTGTCTTTGCCACTTTTAAAAAAATATAAAAAATCGAAGGAGCCACCCTGTGTCATCGTAGGAAATTTCTCCACTGTACCCCCCCACCTCACACTTCGAGCATCTTTTTGGTCCTTCTGGTGTAAACAGAAAGCAGTCCCCTAAACTGACTATGGGGAAGGGAGCTAACACCTCATATTCTTCCAGACAGATATGAAGAAGAAGAAGAAGAAGAAGAAGAAGAAGAAGAAGAAGAAGAAGAAGAAGACGAAGAGAAGAAGAAGACTGTGACTGACATTTCCTCCCCACGGGGCTTATTCCCTGCATAGCACTGAAGCCATGTTGGTGGGGCTGCTGTCTGCTGAAAGAGGCCTACAAGTGGTGTGTGGTTCTTTAAGAAAGGACCATGGTTTTCCTAAAGAACATCAAACATGTGGAGAATATTCCTTGTGCTCCAGAGAAATGAAGAGAGACAACCCTGAGAACTGAGCCCAATGCTCTGTTACCTTATTTTTTTATATATATATTTTTTTAAATAATTTTTATTGGTTTTACAATATTTGTCTGGCCCCGATTCAGGCCAGCTCACTTGTATTACAACCAGTAACATATGACTTCCTCACGTCCACTCCATTGTTTTCATCTGTTTGCATATAACAATTTTTAACAGGTTCCTAAATTCATAATCAAATAATTATATTTCTAATATCACTCTACCATCTTCTCACATCCTAGCATACTTATGTATCTTCATTTACATCCCTCTTGCCTCCCCCGGTCCCTGGGTACACAGCTTTAATTTGTAATCTTAACTCCACTTATCATTCTTACCATATTTAAAATAAGAAATACTTATCCTTCTTTATACTTAATATATCCTTCATAATTACACTTAGTCAGTCCGAAACGTGTCCATAGATCAAAACCTAGAGTCCAAAAGGCAAATAATGCTTTAACTGTACTCATCCTACACCTGCCGGCAACAAAATCCAGAACCAGAGTGAGTCCTGCAAGGTATCTTCCAAAGCGGCATCCTCCAAAATCTGTGGCCAGCCTTTCCATTGCATGTTCAGATCGTCTCGGCATGTCTTCCGCTGCTTGTCATGGGATTTTGGTTTGCTGATTTTTCTTATATTCCTTCTCTTGCGTCTTAAAATGACAGCTCCTTTTGTTTTGCGTTTAAAAGGTCTCTTTTTGCAGCTGGTTGTTGCCAAAGTAGACTTTTGTTGTTCAGCCTTGACGAATACTGTCTCTTCCATAGTTGTTTGTAAATCCAGGCCAGCCGGCACAGTGTTTAGACTTTGCCTTATCTCATCCGCAGAGCTTCTCATAGCATTCATCTCTCTCAGTTCTGATGTAAATTCATTCATCCTTTCCAGCAATGTCTGCAAGCTAGCATCCGGTACCATCGCCATTTTTTTGGGCACAGTTCGGAAAGTTATTTAACTTTTAAAACTTTTTAAAACTTTTCAAAACTTTTTCCCTTTAATAAACTTCAAAAACTTCAAACTTCAAAGTAATCCGCAAATCTATCACAGTTCTTTCTGCTTCCCCCAGGACCAGGGGAGGCGCAAGGGTTAATTTAAAGCCACATAACAAAGAGTTCAAATCAGTCCTTTTCAATGCTTCTATAGAAGTTTCCTGTTACAATGGCTCCAATGGCAGGGAACGGACCTCCGTGATTTCGTCCCAAGCCAGTCCAGATTAAGTCCGAATTCCGTTTTTTACTTTTTACTCACAGTTCCGAATTTGCAAGTCTTGGAGGAATCAGCGTGCTCAGCGAAGACGGTCTTGCAGCTTCGCCCGACGGGGAGTTGAGCGGACCCTGGGGCTCCGCCGCCCGCGCGCGCTCGGGAGCCCTTGCTGTGGTCTCCTGGGGAGCAGGGCCGGCGTCCGAGCCCATGCAGGTCCTATAGACCCCGGGACGCCCTTCCCGGGGGTTTTGGGGTTTGCGGCGCTGGCGCAAGCTCCCCTTTTCCCGGTCGGACGGGGGAATGTCAGGAGCGACATGTCCCCCCGACCATCTTCTCCGGCATCGCCGACCGGAAGCCCCAATGCTCTGTTACCTTAGCACAAGTGTAGCCAGTGCGATGACCTCACAGATGCTGTGGAACTACAGCTTCCATCATTCCGGATCCCTGGTCCTGCTGGCTGGGGCTGATGGGAGTTGGAGTCCAACAATATCTGCCCTAGAGAGTGCTTGAAAAAGAGTTTGGATTTGATATCCCGCTTTATCACTACCCGAAGGAGCCTCAAAGCGGCTAACAATCACCTTTCACTTCCTACCCCAGAACAAACACTCTGTGAGGTGAGTGGGGCTGAGAGACTTCAGAGAAGTGTGACTAGCCCAAGGTCACCCAGCAGCTGCATGTGGAGGAGTGGAGACGCGAACCCGGTTCACCAGATTACGAGTCCACTGCTCTTAACCCACTACACCACACTGGCTCCTTCTAAGATTCTTGCTCCTTTCTGATGGCTAATATTCAAACTGGCCAACGGAAGAGAATCACAAGTCTGTTTAGAAATCTCAATTTTTCACTCCGAAAAATAACATTCAGTCTCCAACTGTTGTTGTTGGTTGCAACAGTGATCTTTTGATCTTTGACTTAAAGAAGAAGGGGAAAAAACAGTTTTAATTACAATGTTATAAGCAACATAGGGAAAATTACAATTTTCGTTAAATGTGTGATCTTTAAAAAAAAATATCCCCCCACCCCGGCCAAATGAAGCCACTGTGGAAGAAGCAGAGTGATTTTTGACACACTGCGGCTAGGAAGGAAACATGATGTGTACCGGTAGTTTGGGCCTTAGGCCAACCAGAAAGGCTTTGCACCATATTCTGCCTAAATCATACAACAGAGATGATCTCCTGCTTTTCAGTCTTCACCTACACTTTGGTTTGTTTTTATATAATAAGGTGTGGGTGAACCTGGTTTGGCCCATGTGTGGCCTTTGGCCTTTGCATTTCTGGAGTTTGCTTTGTCCTCCCTCCCCAATCCTGAGAGGGACCATAAACCATATCTTCCCTTTTTGTATTTGTTGTTTCCTTCTTTTACTTCAGGCAGCTCAAAAGGACATACCCTCCAACATTTATTTCCCCGATGAAAATAGGGAAACTCTAAATAATAATAATAATTGTCAGATTCTCTTATCGGTTGTTCAATAGTAAGACCAAGCCATCCTGTCTTTAAGTCTCTTTATTTTGTGCAAAGCTATTTACAGTGCAGAGTTCAGTTTATCATGTCTGCTCAGTCACTAGCAGAATCCGGAAGTGCCTCCCTTCTGTTTTGGCGCCAACACCAAAGCCTAATAATAATAATAATAATAATAATAATAATAATAATAATAATAATTTATTATTTATATCCCGCCCATCTGGCCGGGTCTCTCCGGCCACTCTAGGCGGCTTCCAGCATACATTAAAATACATACACATGTTACAGATTAAAAACTTCCCTGAACAGGGCTGTCTTCAGGCATCTTCTAAATGTCAGATAGTTGTTAGTACCTTTGACTTCTGATGGGAGGGCGTTCCACAGGGCGGGCGCCACTACCGAGAAGGCCCTCTGCCTGGTTCCCTGTAGCTTTGCTTCTCGCAATGAGGGAACCGCCAGAAGGCCCTCGGCGCTGGATCTCAGTGTCCGGGCTGAACGGTGGGGGTGGAGACGCTCCTTCAGGTATACAGGACCGAGGCCGTTTAGGGCTTTAAAGGTCAGCACCAACACTTTGAATTGTGCTCGGAAACGTACTGGGAGCCAATGTAGTTCTCTCAGGACCGGTGTTATGTGGTCCCAGCGGCCACTCCCAGTCACCAGTCTAGCCGCCGCATTCTGGATTAATTGCAGTTTCCGCGTCACCTTCAAAGGTAGCCCCACGTAGAGCGCATTGCAGTAGTCCAAGCGGGAGATAACCAGAGCATGCACCACTCTGGCGAGACAGTCTGCGGGCAGGTAGGGTCTCAGCCTGCGTACCAGATGGAGCTGGTAGACAGCCGCCCTGGACACAGAATTAACCTGCGCCTCCATGGACAGCTGTGAGTCCAATATGACTCCCAGGCTGCGCACCTGGTCCTTCAGGGGCACAGTTACCCCATTCAGGACCAGGGAGTCCCCCACACCTGCTCGCACCCTGTCCCCCCAAAACAGTACTTCTGTCTTGTCAGGATTCAACCTCAATCTGTTAGCCGCCATCCATCCTCCAACCGCCTCCAGGCACTCACACAGGACCTTCACCGCCTTCACTGGTTCTGATTTAAAAGAGAGGTAGAGCTGGGTATCATCTCTACCTCTCTTTTAAATCAGAACCTTGGCATCCTGAATTGCCGCCTTCTCCTACGTGAGATAGGCGCTGGAACTGACGCCTCCGCCTCCGAGTGAGTCTGCTGGGTGGTGCCAGGTCTCTCAGCAACTCCCTGGACACCTGGCACTCCCTGGCTCCCAGCCACTAACTGCTCCTCCCCCGAAGAGGGGCTGCCAGATTCAAAGATGAATCCATCGTCAACACAGGCTGCGGGTCCCTGTATGCACTCAGAGCCGGACTGGCAGGGGTGGGCAGATCCCTGACGACGACAACAACAACAACAACAACAACAACAACACTTTTATTATTCAAACCCTGCCCATCTGACTGGGTTGCCCAAGCCACTCTGGGTGGCTTCCAACATATATAAAACACAATAAAACGTTAAACATTAAAACACTTCCCTATACAGGGCTGCTTTCAGATGTCTTCTAAAGGTTGTATAGTTACTTATCTCCTTGGCTCCAGGGTCAGGTTGGTACCTTCCAACATTTCCCTGATGAAAATAGGGACGTCCCGAGGAAAAGCGGGACATTCTGGGATCAAATCAGAAACCCGGACAGCTTCTGTAAACCCGGGACTGTCCCAAAAAAATAGGGACACTTGGAGGGTCTGTGCCTTTCCTTTTCTACTGCTTTTTCAACCTCCCAGGGGACAGCTCCTCTCTGACCTGCAGCTGCCTGCAGTGGGTCTCCCATTAAACCCCATTTTTACAGGTCCCACAGGACAGAATTTCACTGAGGGAAGAAATATGTCTTTCAGGCCAGCACCACTTCCTGGCAGCCATCTTTGTTTTGCATGATAGTCTGTTCAGTCTGAATGATCTTCTGCTGTGGTCAGTCCACCGTTATTCACTCTTATACTGTATTTACTAAGCGAGGGGTGCGGGTGGCGCTGTGGTCTAAACCACTGAGCCTCTTGGGCTTGCCGATCAGAAGGTTGGCGGTTCGAATCCCTGCGATGGGGTGAGCTCCCGTTGCTCTGTCCCAGCTCCTGCCAACCTACCAGTTCGAAAGCACGCCAGTGGAAGTAGATAAATAGGTACCGCTGAGGCGGGAAGGTAAACGGTGTTTCCGTGCACTCTGGTTTCCGTCACGGTGTCCTGTTGCACCAGAAGCGGTTTAGTCATGCTGGCCACATTACCCGGAAAGCTGTCTGCGGACAAACGCCGGCTTCCTTGGCCTGAAAGCGAGATGAGCGCCGCAACCCCATAGTCGCCTTTGACTGGACTTAACCATCCAGGGGTCCTTTACCTTTACATTTTACTAAGCAAAGTACCGGTATATAGCCAACGTTGTCAATTTGTTATATGGCACGTGGGAGTAGGCAATTTGGTACGTGAAATATATTGTCTTTCCCAGACCCTCCTTGGGCCAAATGAAATGTCTGTTGTTGTTCTAAGACGCAAGCACAAGCAATAGTGACAGCCGCCTAACAGGATGAAATTGTAGCAGAGAACGAGCCTCTGTGGGTTCCATGAGCAACAATAACACAGGTAATTCTGGATTAACCCCGGGGAGATGGAAGAAAGAGGACTGGTGAACTGTAGATGCTTCTAGGCCAGTCCTTAAGGGCAGTTGGCCCACAATAAAGATGGGGCTCTCTCTGAGCATGTGGAGAGTGCCCTTCCTTGCCATTAACCAACCCCCCAACCCCAGATTTTTCACCTTGGGTTATAAAAAATGGGATTTGTGAGTTTGGAGGTACAATTTCCAAGGAAACATGAGCCCTCACCTCACAAGTCTTTTCTTAAAGGACCAAATGTGATTTGAGGCAATAGCACAATTTCAAATTATACATAATTTTATATATACTCATCCTGTGTGCACCTGTTTCCCTGTTTGTATTCCCTATCACATTGGCTTTGTCTCTGTAGAACCTGATCCTATGTTTACCACAGGTAAGTGAGTAAGCATGTTTAGGATTGCATCTGAGGGTTAAAACAACAACAACAACAACAGCAACAGCAACAACAACAACAACAACAACTCAGCTTCCTTGCCAGATAGGAAATTATGTTTTCCTCTGCACATCCATAAAACTCTTCCACAAGAGGGAACCTGATTATTTCTTGCCCTAGGCTACAATGCTACATGCACTTACCTGGGAGTAATTTCCACTGAACTCAATACGGCTTTACTTCTGAGTAGACATGTATAGAACTGCACTGCTAGCCATTAAAGTGGGTGGGGGGGGGTGTTGGAATTAAAAGAAAGGGAAAGCCTTTCATCATGCCAGCTTCAAACATTTGGGTCTCACTTGTCAAACAAATTTAGTTTTGACACAGACTTTGAATGCTTCTGCTGACTTGGCTACCCACAGCCATTTCTCACAAGCTTGTTAATATCTTTAAGACTTTGCAGCTGAACACTCAGAAAGGATTTGCTGGGGTGCCGTGGGGAGAAGTGGAGAAGGGTGGGTCTGCGCCAGGAGTAAAGCGCGAGTCTTTTTCAGCTCACATAACTGTTTTTAAAGGGCAGAAGAGAAATAAAAATCGTTTTAGATTGAAAGCCTCTCCGTGCCTCTCCTTCTGAAAGCCCCTTTGTATCAAATAGCAATGAATCCAACAGCCTGTCTCTGTATCTGCTCCCTTACCTCCAGTGGGCTTTGCAATATAGCAGCGAAATCATGTTTAATAACTTGTGGTTAGCTGTCACGAACAGTTAATTTGATGCTAAACATGCTTCCTGAAAGGAAAAGGGAAAGATGTTTTCTAGGTGTTTGTAATATGTGTATTGTGCCTCTATGTCTATTTAGAAGAGCAGCCTTAAGTGTGCATGTGTGTTCATGTTTTTGTGTGACGGTATTCACTTGTATCGACGGGACCCAGGTGGCACTGTGGGTTAAACCACAGAGCCTAGGGCTTGCTGATCAGAAGGTCGGCAGTTCAAATCCCTGCGACGGGGTGAGCTCCCGTTGCTCGGTCCCAGCTCCTGCCCACCTAGCAGTTCGAAAGCACGTCAAAGTGCAAGTAGATAAATAGGAACCGCTCTGGCGGGAAGGTAAACGGCGTTTCCGTGTGCTGCTCTGGTTCGCCAGAAGCGGCTTTGTCATGCTGGCCACATGACCTGGAAGCTGTACGCCGGCTCTCGGCCAATAAAGCGAGATGAGCGCCGCAACCCCAGAGTCGGACACGACTGGACCAAATGGTCAGGGGTTCCTTTACCTTTACCTTTATTCACTAGTATGGAATACCAACACCTCTTTCTTTGTGCTGGAACCCACAGAACGTTTATCAAGATAGGAATACCGGCACCTCATTTTCACACACACATCCACCAGGCTCCTTTTCGCTTCCTGAAAAAGAGAAATGACATACCCTTCAACATTTCTCCAATGAAAATAGGGATGTCCTGTTCCATCATCATCATTACCCTGCCTATCTAACTGGAGCGCCCCAGCCACTCTGGGCAGCTTCCAACATATATAAAAACATAATAAAACATTAAACTTTAAAAAACTTCCCTATACAGGGCTGCTTTCAGGTGCCTTCTAAAGGTTGTATAGTTACTGGTCTCCTTGGGTAAGGGGTCACATAACTCCATGCCCTCCAACATTTATCTGATGAAAATAGGGGACGTCCTAAGGAAAAGCGGGACATTCTGGGATCAAATCCGAAACCGGGATGGCTTCTGAGAGCGAGCGTGGTGTAGTGGTTAAGAGCGGTAGACTTGTAATCTGGTGAACCAGGTTCGTGTCTCCGCTCCTCCACATGCAGCTGCTGGGTGACCTTGGGCCAGTCACACTTCTTTGAAGTCTCTCAGCCCCACTCACCTCACAGAGTGTTTGTTGTGGGGGAGGAAGGGAAAGGAGAATGTGAGCCGCTTTGAGACTCCTTCAGGTAGTGAGAAAGCGGGATATCAAATCCAAACTCCTCCTCCTCCTCCTCCTCCTCCTCTTCTTCTTCTGTAAATCTGGAACTGTCCCTGGAAAATAAGGACACTTGGAGGGTCCTTATTCTTTAGTTCTTTAGTTCCAAGGTAGCTTGGATTCTTCAGTTCCAAGGTAGCTTTTTTTCTTTTCTTAAAAAATGTTTAGGGGTACTCTCATTTTGACTTAAGAAAACCACCATTTTATAGTTCAAATCGGGGAAAACGAATACAGTAAATGGACAAGAGTACAAAGATTCACAAAATGTTTAGGGGTATGCGTACCCCTGCGTTCCCCCAGGAAAAAAAGCACTGGCTATAGGTTTAGGTTTTTGATAGTGTTTCCCACAGTTATTGAAGCTGGTGACTTTGAGCCAATGGTTCCAAGTTGATTTCCCCTAGCAGAGGTAGATTAGAGCAGTGTTCCCCAACCTTGGGCCTCCAGCTGTTTTTGGACTACAACTCCCATCATCCCTCGCTAGCAAGACCAGTAGTCAGGGATGATGGGAATTGTAGTCCGAAAACAGCTGGAGGCTCAAGGTTGGGGAACACTGGATTAGAGGACAGAGGACAGATGTTTCTACACACAAAGCTGGTCACAAAAAAAATATATTAGAGGAGCAGTCAAGACAGCTGAATTGAACAGAAATCTTTTCAGGCTTCTTTCCCCAACCCTGCAAAATCTTGTTGCTTTCTTTCGGCTGCCTGGAACTCCCTCTTGTGTGAGTTCCAAAACATTTCTGTCCTCATGCCCCAGTGGGGAATTCAGCAAAAGCCACAACTTCACATGCTTGCCATGTGTGCTGGCGGCAGGCCGTCTCTACCCAATTCAGACATTTTAATTTGCCCCTCGTGAAGCAGATGTGTTGGAATGGAGAGTTGTCAGGGGCGGCCGGGGGGTGGGGGGAATGACAGCCGCCCTGGAAGGTGACAACGCAATTCTCCCGGACTGTGGATTTGTGATACGAGGAAGAAGTTGGTAAACCCCTTAGGTACTGCCAATGGAGAACTTAGCCCTGGCTTTGGAGTTTTGCAGATCACAAGAAACTGATCTGCTTCTCACCAACTCACAGTATATTGTTCCTGAATACCGGTTGCAGGAAACTGGAGCTCTTGTGCTCAGATCCTGCTTGTAAGTTTCCCACAGGGATCCAGTTGGCCACTGTGAGAACAGGATGCTGGACTAAATCAGCCAATGGCCTGATCCAGCAGGACCTTCTTATGTTCTTAAATGTTACCATGGTGTATAGGGGGGAAAGCAACAGGGAACAAAGCCTGTATTGAAGCCAGTGTGGTGTAGTGGTTAAGAGCAGTAGTCTTGTAATCTGGTGAACCGGGTTCGCGTCTCCGCTCCTCCACATGCAGCTGCTGGGTGACCTTGGGCTAGTCACACTTCTTTGAAGTCTCTCAGCCCCACTCACCTCACAGAGTGTTGGTTATGGGGGAGGAAGGGAAAGGAGAATGTTAGCCGCTTTAAGACTCCTTCGGGTAGTGATAAAGCGGGATATCAAATCCATACTCCTCATCCTCTTCTTCTTCTTCTTCTTCCTCTTCTTCTTCCTTGGTTGTTCCAAAATTCAGCTGAATTTCTCCCCAGTCTCTGCCTTGCCAGGAGGGCAAATCAGTGCCCATTAGGATAATCCACCGAATGTCGGAAAATATTGGGTTCCCATGTCCAAAGGCTGAACCTGTATGCATCAGAAAGAATATTCCTAGACTGTATCTGGACAGCTTTACTGTCTTTCATGTCTGGCAGAAAACCTACACATACCATAATATTTACATCTAAACACAGCTCTATATTTATTGTTCCGCTTCCCCCTTTTTCTGTTTTGGCCTTCAAGCTCCCCCGTTGAAGGGGCCAGGTTTTTGTGTCTGGAAACTGCATTTTAAGTTGCATACAGGCATAATAAATCAACGTTATGAAAGACACTTTGGGTTCGATCCACTCCACTGTGGTTACGCAGTGGCTTTGCCGAATGCTGGCTGGGAATGATGGGAACTGTAGTCCAAAATATCTGGAGGACATCAGGACGGTGATTGTCGTGTTAGAGTTGTTCAGTGGAATCCTTGCCTCTGACGATGGTTCAGAAGCTGCAGCGGTGCAGAATTCAGCAGCCAAATTGCTCACTGGGACAAGATGGTGTGAGCATATTACACTGCGCTAGCTGCCAATTAGTTTCCAGGCCCAATTCAAAGGGCTGGTTTTGACCTACAAAGCCTTAAATGGCTCAGGATTACAATACCTCAAAGGACCACTTCTCCTCATATAAACCGTCCCAGAATCTGTATTCATAATCTAAGGCCCTTCTTCGTGTACTTCCTCCACTGAGGTCTGGAGGGTGGCAACACGAGAACAGGCCTTCTCTGTAGTGGCTCCACGTTTGTGGTATGCTCTCCCCAGGGAGTTTCATCTAGCACCTTCATGATATATTTTTAGACGTCAGGTGAAAATGTTCCTCTTCAACCAGGCCTTGGGCTGATTACAGCTTTTAAAATGTGTCTATGGAAAGGGGGAGCTATTGTTTTGCTGCTTTGTTTTAATTATCTACTTGTTTTTATCCTGTATCTTGTTTTGTGAAATGCCCTGAGAGCTTAGGATGAATATAAATCTAATAAATAAAATAAAGGATGAATATAAATCTAATAAATAAAATAAAAATTAATTCCTGATCTGGACCTTGTGCAGAAATAAATGAGCTTTCCATCCCAAGAATGAGATTCAAAGCTTTGCTGCAGAACAGTCTTAAAACTAGTTGCATATAAATGTTACTAAGAACAAAATGACAAAATAGCACATTGCAAACAATCAGTGTGATTCAGTCCTTTAAGTAGTTCAGTAAACTTTCCTCTCTCATATCCCAGAGAGAGATCCTAAGTTTGTTCATCATTGCACAGCTTCTCGGCTGCAACTGCTACTAGCCATCTCTGACTTCTCAAGTTTCCTCTCCTGCCATGAGAGCTGCAGCTTAAGTTTCTGGGCGATAAGTGATCGGGTAGTTCAACTCACTGAAATGGAAAAACACCGGCCTTCCGCTTTCACCCAGAGTGGAACCTCTTGCTTAAGGTAAACTTCTCTTTACAGTATTCTAAAGATAACACATTCAAACACAGCATTTTATGTATATGGCAGTTGTTCACAGACCCTTATCTATGGATATGAAGGTGTGCTTGGGGCAGGTGTGTGTGTGGCAGGATCGCAGTGTATCGTTCGAGATAATCTCCAAAGGATACCACCCCTAGTAATATGCTCTTGAAGTGGGGGAATCTCTACAGGGATTCCCAAACTTTGTGTTCAGATCTTGTCTTCCCCTTATACTTTGGGCCTAGTGAAGTAGGAATGATATAGATGACTACATGATATAGATGGGCCTAGTGAAGTAGGAATGATATAGATGACTACATGCGTTAATAAAGGGAACTTCACAAAAGGGACGTTCCATGAGAGTGGAACCCATCTTTGTGTGATCTTTAATTACAGTGAAGCGTTGCATTCGTTAGGAGGGTTGCTAAGAAGTATAAGCAAACTCAGTAGATAAGGGCATCTTGGAACCTAGGCCCAAACACCAGGTGGAGGTTAGAGAGAACAATAAACAGGCTGTGCTGGGATGAAGGAGCATCTCCTGATCACGTACATGTTCTCACTTCACCAGTTACATCAATCTGACCACCACCATACCTTGCAGCTGCCAGGAATCCCTGAGTGACATTGTGTATTACCTCCAATGTTAGCCTATGGAAGAGCCCTTTCACTTGATGGCCAAATTGCACATATCTCAGAACATCTCTTGTATCCCTGACTCTGAGTAGGATCTGCACCCGTTCATCGACTATCTAAACTAATTAGACTAGTTGATTTGTGTCCTGAGTTTAGCCTGTGTTGTTTGTTGGTGCTACACTTACTTTGCTATGATTTACGTTGTGGGAGCAGTGGTGAAGCTGCATGCTCCGCTACTGGGGGCGGAGAGCAGGCAGGGGCGTGGCTGGCACCCCCTGGGGGCCATGGTGTGCATCCTGTGGCATGGCACTCCACCCACAGGGGCGTGGCACTCATCCCGGTGCATGGCACGCCGCCCGCGAGGGCTTGACGCTTGTTCTGGGGGCGTGACGCGCCACCTGTTGGGGGCATGGTACCCGGTGTGGGGGGGGTGCACGGCACATGTCCAGGGCAGTGGTACAATGGCACCCTATTGGAATAGTGGTGCCGGGGGCGGTCCACTCCCTCCGCACCCCCGGTCCTCCACCAGTGTGTGGGAGCCTATACTGAGGTGTGTATTTGTGTGTGTGTGTGTGTGTGTGTGTCATTTATTTTAGAAGTGTGTGCTAATAAAGCATCGAAAAGACATTGCGAGTCTGTCTTTTCTGAGTCAGCAAAGAAATCTCCCTGGCTGGCTGCTGTATGAACAGCGTTCTGGACTAGATGGGCCTTTGGTCTGATCCAGCAGGTCTCTCCTCCAGTTCTTCATTATTTTATTAACATTACACACTGCTCTTCAATAGGTTGAAAGTTATTTACATTTTTAAAAATCACGCACATTTTATAAATAACTCAGGCAGATAAAGCATTCATTTGAAAAAAAACCAATCTCGCAGAAATGGTCACATAAACAGCCCCAGGCTGTTGTCTCTATGCAAAGCCATGCACATGTTGTTTAATGAGCTGGAGCTTATCGCTGGGAACAAATGGGGCAAGCTGGAGCGGAAATGGCTTTTTCAAGAACAGGGATGGGAGTGCAAGTGGGCGCATGCCTAAAGGAATGTGGGGCAGGGGCAGAATAAACGCTTCATTCTTAAGTCCAATTGCAAGCTGGTCAGACAGGAGACCTCCACCTTTCTCCTGACCCAGTTGGAAGCAGGGATGGGCTTGGTATTCCCACTGGCATGGCACACAACTTCAAAGGCACTACCTGGACTCTAAGAGCATCCTCTGAGGTCCTTCTTCATGTGCCTACCCCATGTGAGGTCTGGAGGGTGGCAACTCAAGAACGGGCCTTCTCTGTAGGGGCTCCCCGTTTGTGGAATGCTCTCCCCAGGGAAGTTTGCCTGGCGCCTTCATTATATATTTTTAGGAGCCAGGTGAAAACGTTCCTCTTCAACCAGGCCTTGGGCTGATTGATATGTGATGACCTTCTAAATATGTTGTGAGAGGAGGGGATGATTGGTTTGTTTTTGTTCTTATTGTTCTTATGTATTTTGTGTTTTTTTTATCTTGTATTTTTATGTTGTGAACCACCCTGAGATCTGTAGATGAAGGGTGGTATGCAAATTTAATAAATTTTGTTGTTGTTCAGTCGTTCAGTCGTGTCCGACTCTTCGTGACCCCATGGACCAGAGCACGCCAGGCACGCCTATCCTTCACTAATTTAATAAATTAGTAAATCACAAATCCTGATTATTTTCATATACATCAGTTATTATGGAAAGTCTAGATTAGGGGTAGGCAACCTAAGGCCCAAGGGCTGGATGCGGCCCAATCACCTTCTCAATCCGGCCCACGGACGGTCCGGGAATCAGTGTGTTTTTACATGAGTAGAATGTGTCCTTTTATTTAAAATGCATCTCTGGGTTATTTGTGGGGCATAGGAATTTGTTCATTCCCCCCCCCCCAAAAAAAATAATATAGTCCGGCCCACCACATGGTCTGAGGGATGGTGGACCGGCCCACGGCTGAAAAAGGTTGCTGACCCCTGGTCTAGATTCAGTATCTACCGTATCTGTGTGCCTGAATACTGGAGGCAACAAACACACCCAACCCACGATCGGTTCAGCTTCTCAGAGAAAATACACATTAATTAAAGGGTCTCAGAAAGTAAACCATGAGTGTTTCCAATGTTATCTTAGTGGTTCCAGATGGCGTGGACTTGGGTTCAAAGATTAAATTAGAAGGAACTGTTAAGATACCCCACCACTCTATAAGAGATGTCTCTTCTGCTTGTCCAACAGAATCCTAGCCTTCCTTCCCTAAGTCCCTCCCAAAAGACAATGTCAAGGGCATGGAAGTTCAGTTTCTGGACTTCCACCCCTCTGGTATGTAAACTGAAAAGCGCATTTTGGAGATTGGTTGTAAGAACAGATTCGGTGGCAGTTCTTGCTTGATGGGACAGGAACATAGCTGTCAACTTTCGGATTTGAAAATAAGGGATTTTTCCAAACTTTCGGATTTGAAAATAAGGGATGCCGCAAGGGCGGTGCAATGGCACCAAGTAGCCTCGCCACCCTGCGCTCCAGAAGCTGCGAGCAAACAGGTGAGCGAAAGAGCGAGCGCGTAGACGGCAGGCAGGCTGTCTGTCTGGTTGGGCGTGAGGGTCTGGCTGCACAAGGCATGCAAGCTCCGCCCCCAGTCGGTCTCAGGCTCCTTATTGGCAGCCGAGCAACACAGCTGAGGAGCCTCCCTGGCCGGCAGGGAGGGAGAGGAGCTGCTTCCTTTGAAATCCGGGAAATTTAAGGGATATCAACAATCCGGGATAGCAGCGGGAAACGGCATTGGAATAAGGGAGTTTCCCGCAAAAAAAGGGAGGGTTGACAGCTATGGACAGGAAGCAGCAAGGACAGGAAGTGGGGAATCAGAGATGCCTGGATTTGCAAAGTGTCACCTTGTCATGCAGCTGCCGTTGTACACACTGTAGTTTTGTGAATAAGCCCTGATGGAACACAACTTCCTGTATGCCTCAGTTACCTGGCACAGCAACTGGAGATGGATTCCTTTGACTCCCAGTCCAGCACAAATTAAGTGCTTTCACATTCCGTTTATTTCAGTGGAATAAGTTTATGCATACGCATAACTTTCCCACTGAAACTAAAAGGACGTACACATGCTTCACTTTAACTGGGTTGTTCTTGTGCTTTTTAAGAGTAAGTGGTCCTCAAACAAACCCGTCAATTAGGATGCAGCTCAGAGCAAGACACCTGCTTACGATGGACGCTGCTACCTGAATGCACACCAGTTTTTTCCTTTCATAGTAACTGCAGAGGATGACCGTGAGAAGCTAGTGGAGCCAGATGAACTATTTCAGCATTGAGTCTCTCGCCTGACAATTTGCCCAGCTCTTCCTTGTCTAGTTACTGTGGCTTAACGCCGTCCCTTCTTTTTGTTTCCAATTGATCTTGGAACACAGGCATTTACATCTGATTTCAATGAAATCTGAAACGTTGCTGTTTTCAGTCTGCTAATGAAACGCTTGAACCTTCCCAGGATTCGGTACAATTATTCTGGTGGGCGTATGAGTGTGTGCGTGTGTTTTAAAGGGTGCACATTATCACAGGCAACGATAACCTATTTGCAAGATGTAGAATTAATCCTCCTCCGCCACTTGCAGATCGACGCAGCCCCAGACGTGTAAATCTAGGAAGGGAAGGGGAACCTGCCGAAACCCAGCTCGGCACTTCATCGAGAGCCCTTTTCCTGGTAAAACTTGGCTCAGCCGACTGCTTACATGTAACATTATGTTAACAGGAAAAGCCACTTGAAAGTCTGTTTGGCTCGTTGAAGCCTCAAGCGCACAGAGTTTAATCACATTTAGAGTATCGGTTTTAGTAGACTGTTTTTGAAAAAGCTGCAAGGTGAAGAGCAGACTGACACGAGCTGGCGAGGCTCTCGCTTCGTTTTCTTCCCTGATTTTCATTTCAAGGTTTATATTTGCGCAATGTTTCCCGAGGCAAGTCTGGCAAGCCTTGTTTTTCGAGCTGGAAAGGTCGTTTCCATTGGCTAGGATGTGGGCTGGCCTGTGGGATTCTTCACACGTTTTTTTGTTGTTAGGCCTACACTGGAAATGTTTTAAGTATATGCCTAAAAATACCCGGTGTGCATGAGATAAAGCCCATGCTTAGAGATACCTGCATCCGAGAGCCAGGATTGGCTGCAGCTTTGTGGTTCTCTCCTCATGAGGCAACAACGCCTCATCGTATTCTCAGACCCCTCTTACCCCAGAGCAAAGGACATAGATCCGCTTTTGGGGCTCATCCAACAGCCTATTGAGCATTCGTTCCAATTTGCTTTCACAAAGCTTACACAGAGGTTAGACTGTGCCTGGTCTTTATTAAGAGTTTTTCAGATTTGTTTGTAGGGAGGTTATATAGGAAGGATTATTCATCCTGAGCAGTGGCGTAGTGGGCGGGGGGGCACAGGGGCAGTTGCCCCGGCCGCAAAATTGTTAGGGGTGCAAAATGTCAGCACCCAGTACTGCCTCAATACAGCTGTGTGCTTCCGTCGCTGGACTCAAAAGAAAATGATTTCTCCATGAGAACCAGGAAGTGACTTCTCTAGACAACAGAACGGCTTTTGTTTTCTGCGGCTGTGATCTTCTGGGTGACGTGGATGTCGTTAGGCAGTTGAATCTTGAATGCACATGCATACTATGTCCAACTCCCCCTCCATGCAGCCCGGGGTGCTGGCAACCCATGCTATGGCACTGATCATCCTGATTTGCTTATGCAGTGCTTATAAGTCTTCCCATTCGTGGTCAAAGGGTTACACAAACATGAAGGTGGTAGATGGTTGGTGGCAGGAACCTGAGTGAAATGCAGGGAAGGGAAGATCTCTCAGGGTGGGAGACTGGGAGAGGAAAGGAAAACTCCCATGTAAAATTTGAGAAGACCCACAACTTTCTGTCGCTTTTCTCTTTCTTTCTCTGTTTTTGTTTTTATTTAGGTTAGTTTCTTTTATCTTATCGTATTATTTAAAAGAAAGCTTTAATAAAACCTTATGGGGGCGAATCTTCTCATTCATCATTTTTTGATCCCACACGTATCAGCACATTATCAGTACGTTTCCTTTTCCAGCTACAGAAAGGGCCATCCTTCGTATTTCACACTTCTTTAAATTTCGCAATTGCCAAGCAATACTTACAAATATGCATATATCAGGGTAAAGTGGGCAGAGAAATGCATATCTGTCTGTGAAAAGAGCACACACACAACATGCTATTTTGCAAATGTTTTGCAAAGTGTGTAAAGTAGGAGAAATTTGCATTAAAATGCTGATAAATTTTCACGAGATTTGTTTTTTTAAATTGCAAATTGACGAGGAAATGTGGAGAGCTGAACCTGAGAGTGGAAAGACAAGAATCTGAGAGACACTGAAATGGAGAGATTCGCCCATCCCACTCCTAAGCAAAGAACAACCTCCCCCAACAACTATTAATTCTGAACAGTGAAAACCACCACCATAGCCAGTTTATCACCAGATATTAAAATTTAGTAGACGTTAGACTTTGAATTTTGCCAACCAGGATTTAAAGGCAGCAAATTTGTTTCACCTCTAACTTGCATTTACCAGGTACCTTTTGCAACATCAACACACTCTGAACATCAGGAGTAACTATGGACCATTGGTATCAAGTAGTATGGGAAACAGCCCTATTAGAAAAACTAACCCAAAAACTGAAACTGACACGGGGACAAATAGAAGAAGACACCTTCACACTGGAGAGCCAGTGTGGTGTAGTGGTTAGGAGCGGTAGACTCCTAATCTGGTGAACCGGGTTCGCTTCCCTGCTCCTCCACATGCAGCTGCTGGGTGACCTTGGGCTAGTCACACTTCTTTGAAGTCTCTCAGCCCCACTCACCTCACAGAGTGTTTGTTGTGGGGGAGGAAGGGAAAGGAGAATGTGAGCCGCTTTGAGACTCCTTCGGGTAGTGATAAAGTGGGATATCAAATCCAAACTCCTCCTCCTCCTCCTCCTCCTCCTCCTCCTCCTCCTCCTCCTCCTCTTCTTCTTCTTCTTCTTCTTCTTCTTCTTCTTCTTCTTCCCCCCAGTATGGCTCCCCTTTATCACGTACACAGCCCAACAAGATAACAACAAAACAGCATACAAATCAATCTGGCTAACCTGATTTTAAAAAATACACACTCACACACCCCGCTCACACACACAAATAGATCTCACTACAGCCACCCAAGGACAACCAATCACACCCTAGGCCACCCTCTACCTCTCTCATCACCAAGGAAACACAACAAGTGAATACCGGTAGTAAGGAAACCCATACAAGTAACGCTGACACAAAACCCCACACATACACTAAGTAGGAGAATAGCAACATAACCATCCCACCCACCCCTCCCCCTCTTTCCCCCTCTTTTCATCCTAACCTAACATTGTATGTATCATTAATGTCTCATAACAAATGCAACTGAACTGTAGAAATCATAACTTGAAGAGACATCTCACTGTTTTTGTATACTTAAGAATCTTTAATAAAAAACTTTTTTTTAAAAAAAAACAGCAACACACTGAACATAATGAGGATTGGCTTCGATGCTTTGTCTGCATGTTGGTGTGCGAGGATTAACGTGTGTGAGTGTGTGTGTGTGTGTGTGTGTGTGTGTGTGTTTGTATGGTCCATTTTCCCTTATACGCTCATTGAAAAAAAAGAAATGTACCGTACTTTCCATCTGGTAGAAAACGGGAATAATTAATCTGCTCTGACTCATATCCCTGCAAAAAACAACAACTATTCACACACCACACATTCGTTTCACAAAGAATACTTTGGATGATTTGACTTAAAAAAAGAATTTACTGTTCACCTATCCATACTTGTATCATCTGGGGGCGGCTTTCGGCTTCAGGAGAGCCAGTGTGGTGTAGTGGTTAAGAGCGGTGGACTTGTAATCTGGTGAACCGGGTTCGCGTCTCCGCTCCTCCACATGCAGCTGTTGGGTGACCTTGGGCTAGTCACACTTCTCTGAAGTCTCTCAGCCCCACTCACCTCACATAGTGTTTGTTGTGGGGGAGGAAGGGAAAGGAGAATGTTAGCCGCTTTGAGACTCCTTCAGGTAGTGATAAAGGTAAAGGTAAAGGGACCCCCGACCATTAGGTCCAGTCGTGTCCGACTCTGGTGTTGCGGCGCTCATCTCGCTTTATTGGCCGAGGGAGCCGGCGTGCAGCTTCCGGGTCATGTGGCCAGCATGACAAAGCCGCTTCTGGCGAATCAGAGCAGCACACGGAAACGCTGTTTACCTTCCCGCCAGAGCGGTTCCTATTTATCTACTTGCACTTTGACGCGTTTTCGAACTGCTAGGTGGGCAGGAGCTGGGACCGAGCAACGGGAGCTCACCCCGTCGCAGGGATTCGAACCGCCGGCCTTCTGATCAGCAAGCCCTAGGCTCTGTGGTTTAACCCACAGCGCCACCTGGGTCGGTAGTGATAAAGCGGGATATCAAATCCAAACTCTTCTTCAAGCACTCTCTAGGGCAGATATTGTTGGACTCCAACTCCCATCAGCCCCAGCCAGCAGGACCAGGGATCCGGAATGATGGAAGCTGTAGTTCCACAGCATCTGTGAGGTCATCACACTGGCTACGTTTGTGCTAAGGTAACAGAGCATTGGGCTCAGTTCTCAGGGTTGTCTCTCTTCATTTCTCTGGAGGACAAGGAATATTCTCCACATGTTTGATGGTCTTTAGGAAAACCATGGTCCTTTCTTAAGGAACCACACACCACTTGTAGGCCTCTTTCAGCAGACAGCAGCCCCACCAACATGGCTTCAGTGCTATGCAGGGAATAAGCCCCGTGAGGAGGAAATGCCATCCCTGAGTCACAGTCCAACCACACAGAGTGCTTCAAAATCCAAAGAGACTGCCTAATAATTAAGTGAGAAATAAAAGAAAGAATGAGGAACAATGTCAACTCTTTAATTCAAATATGCTGAGGAAAGCAAGGTAATCCTCGTTTTTTAATAGATGCTGATTTTTCTGCCCAAGTGTGTATGGTTTGGGAGGACTGATGCTGGCCTAAAATATGCTTTACAGAGAATGACAAACACATGCATTTATTGAGACCAATTTTGGTTAGATTCACACCATCCAATGTACATTCAACGGACATTTAAAGCACATGACTCCTCCCAAAGAATTCTGGGAACTGTAGTTTAAGGATTCTGGAAATTCTAGCCCTGTGAGGGGAAAACTACAGTTCCCATGATTCTTTGGGGGGGGTGACATGCTTTAAATGTCCAATGGATGTGCTTCAAATGTATGGCGTTACCCTCTGCTTCCCGGAGATTCATGAAGAATAAGGGCCTGCTTATTATACATATGGGGAACAATCCATGTGAGAAGCCAAACTTGGTCAAACTCTCCCACTGAAATCAATTGTTTATAGGTCAGTTTTCACTTATAAACCTGAGTCTGGCCTGTACTCCATTAGACTGTGCAGGAGAACTCAAGTGATGGAACAATGCTCCTACAGTAATAATCAAAACCACTGCACATAGCAAATGAGTGAACCAGGGAAAAGGTTATGATATAATCACTTTAATTGATTTCTCGTTTCCCATATAATGCTGTCAGTGTTGAGCCGTGGGCAACATTCTGAGGTGAGTCAGGAGCAATGGGACAAGCCCAAACCCTCCAAGTGTCCCTATTTTCCAGGGACAGTCCCAGATTTACAAAAGCCATCCTGGTTTCTGATTTGATCCTGGAATGTCCCACTTTTCCTTAGGACACCCCTATTTCATCCAAGAAATGTTGGAGGGTATGCAGTCGCGTGACCACTGAGTCAAGGAGATAAGTAACTATACAACCTTCAGAAGACATCTGAAGGCAGCCCTGTATAGGCAAGGCTTTTTTAAAAAAAAAGTTGAATGTTTTGTTGTGTTTTTATATATGTTGGAAGCCGCCCAGAGTGACTGTGGCAGCCTAGTCAGATAGGCAAGGTATAAAGAATAAAATTAAGATGATGACGATGGTATAGGGCAGTGATGGCTAACCTTGACACTCCAGATGTTTTGGGACTACAACTCCCATCATCCCTGACCACTGGTCCTGTTGGCTAGGGATGATGGGAGTTGTAGTTCCAAAACATCTGGAGTGCCAAGCTTAGCCACCACTGGTATAGGACATCCCTATTTTCATCGGAGAAATGGTGAAGGGTATGCAGCCAGAACTGAAGAGCAAGTCAGGGAGACCCAAGGACAAAAGAGGCAGGACTAAAGAGCCAGTCAGAAGCTGGGCCTGAAGGACATTACAGGAGGCAGGACCACAGTAAGTCTTCGTTGCTCAAGCAAGTCTCTGCTGGAACAGGAAGTCCAAGTTTCAACAGGAAGTATACAGCTCCTTCTTGTGGCGAATTACTGAACTGCAGGCGACCCCTTTCCAGCGAGAGACTTTCAGCTCTTGGACTGACTTGCCTAACCAGGCTGGTCATTGGATCTTTGTATGCCTTCCTATCCAGAAAGAGCCAATGACCAGCCAGGCTGGGGTGAGTCAGTCCAGGGCCTGAAAGTCCCTCCTTGAAAAGAGGTCGCCTGCAGTCCTGTAATTCACCACACGGAGGAGCCGGGCACAGATCCAGAAGTTCTTGAGAGCAGCAAAACAAAATGTGGTATGGAAAAGCGTCTGAATCATGTGAGTTCTCCCTCTCCAGAAATAATAATCATAAAGTTCGGTGCTTGTGCTGGAGTTCATTCCTAGGCTGTTTTTCAGCCCCCAGACTGCGGTGCGTTAAAATTAAATTACAAAATGAAAACAACGATATCCTGCCTTTCCTCAAGAGAGCTCAAGGCAGCTAACAACAGTTAGAACATTACAAACGGAATAATTTAAGAGAAGGTTGGAAAAATGTACAGGCAGTCATGGAAAACAATTTGATCAAATAAATTAAAATTCTAAACAAATTGTATTTAAAGGGATAGAGATATATAGATGATAGAGATAGATAGATATAGATATAGATAGATAGATAGATGATAGATAGATAGATAGATAGATATAGATGATAGATAGATAGATAGATAGATAGATAGATAGATAGATAGATGATATAGATAGATAGATGATAGATAGATAGATATAGATAGACTTTTTTTAAAAAAAACCAACACAAACCCTTGAGTTGGGACAACCAGTTCATAAGATGCCTAATGGAAAAAGGGTGGTCTTAAGCATCTGTTGGAAGAAGAGAAGAGAACAATCTAAATGCACCTCTTGGGGGAAGCACCAACCCTGGAGAAGTCTCAGTCCTCCACCAGTCTGGCCTCAGAAAACAGTGGGATGCAGAGCAGATCCTTCTCTGAAGATCTCAACAGCTGGACAGTCTCATGTGGAAGCGAGCAGTCCAGACACCCTGGACCCAAGCCATTCAGGGCCTTAAAGATCAAAACCAGCTTTTCGAATTGGGTTCGGAAACAGACAAGGAGCCGGTGCAATTAAGAAAGCACGGGAATCAAATGTTCTAAGACGACAGCCTTTGATACCACCCTGGCAGCTGCATTCTGGCACGAGTTACATGGATCCTCTCGAGAGGCATCCCAGATAGAGCACATTGCTATATTCTCACCAGGGTCTGACCAAAGAATGTCTGACAGGGGCCAGATCCGCCGTCTGCAGGAAGGGATGTCGTTGCAACGTTACTCGAAGCTGTGCAAAGCCACAGCTGGCGACTGCCACCATCTGAGCTCCTAGGAGTAAGGCGAGGTGCAGGAGAACTCTCAGGCTGTGTGCCCGATCCTGTCTGTTTAGAAAAAAAAGGAAATCCATGTCCTTAGCTTTTATTATTTTTTTAACTAGGCAACAGCACCTAAATATTGTCTTGACTAAGTCTCAGGGCAGACCCACATTTAAAGCACCCGATCTTCCCCCCACCCCAGAATCCTGGGAACCATAGTTTCCCCCTCAATGAATTACACTTCACAGCACCCTTAACCAACTGCAGTTACATTACATAACACAGACAATCCTAAAACATCTCAATGGAGTCAGTTAAGCCCTCCCAAAGCCTGGGAGAACACATGGGCTTTAATTAAGCGATGGGAACTGAGCAGTGATGTAGCCATCTGTGGTGGAATCTACACACATATAAAAACCATTCTGAAAATGCTTTTTTAAAAAAGCATTTTTAAAAATACATTGAATTTTCCATAAGGCTCGCCATCGCCATCTAGTGTCACATTGTATATTGCACTTAAAACACACTTAAAACGTTTGATTTGCAGCTGTATAGCTGAGTCCTGAGTGACTGAGGGGCGGGACATCCAAAGTCAGCGTGCAGTTACCGAGAAGGCCCTATCCTTCACTCCCTCCCACCCACAGCAAAGGACATTTTATCATTTTTTTATTGATTTTCTTACAATTTAACAAATTTAACAAATTCAATTAAGTTTCCACACAATATTCCCTTAGCATTTTGACATCCCATCCTTACTTCAATGATGTTTCTGTTAATCCTTTTATCTACTGCCTTAAATATAATATTTATTTCTATAACATATATCCTACAATACGTTCCATTATCATTCTCATTCCTTTGTTTATATTCTAAGCCCTGCCTGTGATTTCATTTGTGTTTTCTCAGATAATCCGAAAAGGGTCTCCACTCTTCCACAAACTTTTCATCCCTTGGGGTAGATCTACATGCAGGGTGGGAAACGCTATAAATAAAGGAAATAAAATCGCTATAACAAAAGAAAAGGGAAAAAACCCTACGTAAGCATTGCATAGAAAAATTGTTTGCTCTCTGGCACCATCTGCTGTTGCATGTTTATAATGCATTCAACACATTGTTTTTTTTACTAATGTAGCTGAATCCTGGGTCTCTTATTTTTGCCGTCAATTTCACCATCTCCATGTAGTCCAATAGTATCTTGGTCTCAAGTTGTTCAACCCCTTTCATTTATCCCAGTAACTTATGAACAGTCTGCGCAGATCACCACAACACAGGTATGTCTTGATCACCATTGTAGAACGGGAAGAGAGAGGTCAAGATCAAACTGCCCTCTTCAGTCATAGCTCCATTTTTATGATAGAATGTCATGCTGCCTTCATTTTTTTTAAATAAAATAAAATACCACAGGTGGAATAATCCTTTCCAAATTATCTCCACCCCTCTGGAAAAGGAAAAAAACACCTTTGCCACAGGAGAGGTTTTGAATTACCACCCCAAACCCTTTAGCCTTATCTATTCGCTACAAGTTTAGCCTAAGGGAGAGATCATCTTTGTTGTATGCAAATATAAGTTCTCATAGCAAGATGGCAGTATGTTATGGCTAGGTAAAGGTAAAGGGACCCCTGACCATTAGGTCCAGTCGTGTCCGACTCTGGGGTTGCGGCGCTCATCTCGTTCTATAGGTCGAGGGAGCTGGCGTACAGCTTCCAGGTCATGTGGCCAGCATGACAAAGCTGCTTCTGACGAACCAGAGCAGCACACGGAAACGCCGTTTACCTTCCCGTTTACCTTCCTATTTATCTACTTGCACTTTGACGCGTTTTCGAACTGCTAGGTGGGCAGGAGCTGGGACCAAGCAACGGGAGTTCACCCCGTCGCAGGGATTAGAACCGCCGACCTTCTGATCGGCAAGCCCTAGGCTCTGTGGTTTAACCCACAGCGCCACCTGGGTCCCTGTTATGGCTAGCTAGTTATTATAGGAGGGATCAGGACAGGTAGGAAAGATCTTACATCCCCTTTTTTCCAGTCTACACACATTGATGGATGGGCCCTTGATGAGTTATTTAGCAATTTGAGTACACACACGAATCCATCCTAAAGCACACCATCTTTAAACAATGTGTGGGTTGCAGAGAACACCCCGAACAGACCATATATGAGTCCCCCTCTCTTTCAGCCAAGGGAGTTTTGAAACGCTTTAGGTAGAGAAGGAATCTTCAGCAGCTTTGCTCCGGCCCCCTAATTCAGAGCAGACCAGGAAATTCTTCCGGCATCGTTGCTGCTCCCCCATTTAAGTGACAGGTTTTTCGTTTTTTTTAAAAAAAAGCATGCAGAATGATCAGATTATATGAAATTACATGCACAGAAAACGGCATTAGCCAACTCCAAAGGAACCGGGCAGAGCTGCTCAGAGTGAGAATGCGCTAACAAAGCTGTGATTTCCCTTCGAGTTAATCAAAAGCATTCACCCCGGCGCAAGCATAAAACAGGAGACCTGCTATGCAAATGCTTTAAGTATATATAAGGAGAGGCGCATATGACCGCCCAGTTTTTGCATTCAGCTGGGGAGGCACTAGTAAGGGTGTGGCATGATGTTAGTGCTTTGCTTCCGCAAGACAGGCAGCCTCTAGTATGTGCCTTTGCTGTGGAAATCCTTGTCCATTACTGTTATGCTACGGCTATTGGGACTTTGTTTCGGGCGTCTACTTAAGATTCTTCTGTTTATATAGGCTTTTTCTGATGTATAGCTCAACCATCAGTGTCTCGCTTTCCAGATGTCGGCTAAGTATTTTTATGCTGCTTTGTGGATGAGTAATGTTCGCCACCCAGATCCTTTGTTTACTGTGCGGTATGTAAGCCGATAAAAGGGGGGGGTTCTTTTGCACCTAATATTTCTTCACGTCTCAGATCTCTAAGGCCACGTACATACAATAAAGCACATTCGAAGCACAGCTCCCCCCCTCAGAGAATTCTGAGCACCGTAGTTTTTTTCCCAAAGGTATTGCTGGGAATCGTAACTCTGTGGGGGTAAACTACAGTGGCCAGAATTACTTGGGGGGGAAGAATGAGCTTCAAATGTACAGAGTATTGGAATGTACACAGCCAAAATCTGTTCAGCCAAAGATTTCTTATGGAATTATAAATATTAACAGATTGTTACGACGGTTGTGCGCCACCCCCAATCTCTGCTGAGGGGTTGTGTTTCCGTCAGGTAAATCAAGACACCGTGGAGGCTAGTGGCTTTGAGAAATATTGTTTATTTTACATATAGGTAAAGGTAAAGGGACCCCTGACCATTTGGTCCAGTCATGTCTGACTCTGGGGTTGCGGCGCTCATCTCGCTTTATTGGCCGAGAGCCGGCATACAGCTTCCAGGTCATGTGGCCAGCATGACAAAGCCGCTTCTGGCGAACCAGAGCAGCGCACGGAAACGCCGTTTACCTTCCCGCCGGAGCGGTACCTATTTATCTACTTGCACTTTGACATGCTTTCGAACTGCTAGGTTGGCAGGAGCTGGGACCGAGCAACGGGAGCTCACCCCGTCGCAGGGATTCGAACTGCCGACCTTCTGATCAGCAAGCCCTAGGCTCTGTGGTTTAACCCACAGCGCCACCTGGGTCCCATATTTACACCTAAAGTCTTCAATGGGGAGGGTGTAGAACATTATGCTCCAAGAGTGTCTCTCATTGCACCTCTCATAGCTTCAGCAAGCTTGGGTACAAAGCAACAGTCATTTCTAGTCTCTCTCCTTCAGCCAGGGCCGAGATGGTTCTGCCGACTTCTTGTTCCCAGAACACCTTTAGATTTCAAAAAGAACCATTATTCCTGTGACATCACGCTCCCTCCATCACCTTGGCAACCCACCCATTCTCCTGCCTCTGCCCACTCCCCATAGCATTGCCAATGAGTACTTGGTTCCCCATTGTTACTTAATTGCTCTGCACTTCGTTAGGCTGGCCAGGATGGTTTTCATAAGCTGAAGCAGGGCTTTTAGCATTGTAGTGCCTATTCTCTGGAATCCTCCCCCCCCCTATTGATATTTGCCAGGCATCGGTAATGCGCAGGCTATGATTGGCTGTGAAAAACTGAGGGAGTTTTTCCTACGTATGTTTCGGTTGAATGCCACCTGCCATGTACAAAGGCCTGAAGCAGGGGTCAGCAACCTTTTCCAGACATGGGCCGGTCCACCGTCCCTCAGACCATGTGGTGGGCCGGACTATATTTTGGGGGAAAAAATATGAACGAATTCCTATGCCCCACAAATAACTCAGATGCATTTTAAATAAAAGCACACATTCTACTCATGTAAAAACAGCAGGCAGGCCCCACAAATACTGGTAACCCAGAGATGCATTTTAAAGAAAAGGACACATTCTACGCCGATTCCTGGACTGTCCGCGGGCTGGATTGAGAAGGCCCCATGGGCCGCATCCAGCCCATGGGCCTTAGGTTGCCTACCCCTGGCCCTGAAGCAAGAAAGACAAGGTCTCTCTTTTAGGGTTAGGGTTCAGAGTTCTTTTCTCTCTGGACTCTTATTGAAGTGCGTTTGATGGCAGTATGTGTCTAGGCTCTGTATTACAAAACACAGGGTTAGGAAGATGCCGCCTGTCTCCTCAGTCCTGCTCCCCTTTCAATAGATCCTTTTTTGGTCATAGCTCAGTGGTAGAGCATTTTATTTGCCTGCAGAAAGTCCTCGGTTCAGTCCCCAGCAGGACTGGGAATGTCGCCTGTCTGAAATCCTGGAAAGTTTCTGCCAGTCAAAATTGAGAGTGCTGAGCTAGATGACCAACTGTCTGAGTTGCTGTAAGGCAGATTCCGATGTGCCCTACATTTTCACTTGGAAGAGAAACTCACTTTTAAAACGTTAACATTCCTGACAAGTAATATACATACATATATCGCGCTTTCCGAAGACTAGTTATTATCTTCATAAAGATACCATACCAAACACACACAAACACAATTCCCTCATAAGACTAGCTAGTAATATACCCAGGCCAAAAACAATTCTTTGGCGTTCTGCTGACTTCTTAAAAGCTGAGGAAGCCGTCCAAGAAATCGGTGGGTGTTCTGTCTGACAAAGGTCAGGACCAGCTCCTCTTTGTCATGCTGATTCCCCAGCCTCTGAGGATCTTCCTGACTAATACAAGGTTCTGCCAAAATCACAAGGAATCGCCAATCTAATTGGCAATGTAACCAAGCATAATTTCTAGAGATTGAATGTTAACAGTTGAGACTACAGCATATCCTTCTATCCTGCCGCAGAGGGAAATCACCATTGCTGAAGGGGAGTGTGTGTGTGTGTGTGTGTGTGTGTGTGTGTGTGTGTGTGTGTGTGTTTTCGGATTCGCATTTTGGATCTGACAAACAAATTAAGGGTCGCGACATGTTGTCTGCACCAAGGAATCCATTTTGGGCTTTATCAGAGCCGCGTCGACTCCATTGTAAAAGGGCTCGGTGGCTCTTTGTTTAGACCGTTTTAATTTCAATGCTATCGGATAGCGCAGAAGGGAGTAAACACGGAGCGTTGCCATTTCTGCTCATTGCGGTGGTGTGGTTGTGAACAAAAGCAAATTCTTCTGGGCTTCCCTCAGTTTTCGTCGATGGACTTGGGCCACACAAGTGGGCAGAATCGCTCCAAATTGCTACTGTCCAGGAGCATACCATCCATTTAGGTAGGACTTTTTCACGTGGTCAAGTAAAGGGAAAATCTGGGATATGATCACGTTCTAGGACTAGTTCATAGAGACCCTCCATTTTGAGGGCTCCACACAGCCGTTGATCACTCACTGTTGATTTTCTTGTGATACATTCACTCATGTTTCTGTGGAAGACAGAATGTACTGTACACACACCAGATGTAATCATAATCATAATCATAATAATTTTATTATTTATATGCCACCCATCTGACTGGGTTGCCCCAGCCACTCTGGGCAGCTCCCAACAAAATATTAAAAACACAATAAAACCATTTAATTATTCCAAATGAGAACAGCTCCAAGAACCAATTCGAGTGGTCTCCCTGTCACCTTAAAATAGGTGTGTATGGAATTTGAGTTCCCCCATATTCTAGCATCTCTGAGTATTGTATGTGAATCTAGCTAAAAGCTTTCTCTTTGATGACTGGGGGAGAAATTATTATTGTTATTGTTGTTATTATTGTTGTTATTATTATCATCATCATCATCATCATCATCATTTTAAAAAGCAGCCCCTGCTATTAACCCGTTAAAATGTACCACTTTTTCAGTGGTAAGATGCACTTTTTTCCTCCTAAAAAGTAAGGGGAAATGTCTGTGCGTCATGGAGCGAATGTGTGGTCCCTGGAGCGGAACTGCCCAGGGGCAAAAGCAGATCGTGCTTTTTTTAAAAAAAGAGAGAGAAGGGGGTGTTGAAAGGAAGCACGCTGAGCAGCTGCTCAGCAAACAATGGGGAGAGAGATAAGGGAGAGAGATTCCAGCCCCGCCCCCGCTGATTAGATTATCTGTCTGGAAACTGTAGAAATGGCTCCCTTTACTGAGGCTGCAGAACTGTGAGTTAAACCCCATAAAACAGGATTTTTTCCCTGCAAAGTAAGCTTAACAACTTTGAGCTGATCCTCAAAAAATGGGGCTTTTCTCCATTGCAAAAGAAGCTGCAGAAATTTGAGCTGATCCTCAAAAAATTGGGGCTTTTCCCCTCTAAAAACTAGGTGCGTCCTATGGTCAGGTGCGCCTTATAGAGCGAAAAATACGGTACATGGAAGGAGAGAGCCTGTTCATGCTTCTCCTCTGTTGCGTCTTTTAGACTTTAGACCCACCTTTTCTGCATTGCTTTTCAGAGCACAAAAATTCACCTCTAAGGTATTTACTGGTTATTACTTTTAAAACATATCTGTTTGCAAATCTCACATGTCAGAGTACATCTTTACATTAATGGTTTGCTTCATGTTCACCTCGCATGTCACTGCATGCGTAAGGTTGCCTGTTACCTTAAGTCTTCCCTCTGAGAATGTCTGTCTGGGTCAAGGACCATTTTATAGGTGACAACCGGCAGCAATTGCCACTCCTGTTACTCGCTCAATGGACATCGGGGGCTTGGCTTTCCAGTGTCATAGGCTGTGGAAAACAGTGTTGCGGCAGGATCACTTGGGGTTAACGTCTGATATTTGCAACATCTGAAAACTGTTACCCCCCCCCTACTCCCAGCTGAGGTTTATCCTGCAGCTTCATAAACTTTCCATTTCAAATTAAAGAGCTTCCTTTTAAAACTATAATAAACTTTTATCTTGAAAAATGGTGTGTGCCTTTTAATCATTTCAACATATTTACTTTAATTAGGTTTTTAAAACCTTACAGCGCTGTTCTTAATTTGGGGCTGTGAGGTTTCTTCTCTGCTCAGCCAACAACAGCTCCTCCTAATATAGCTGGGAGGATCCTGAGTTTGCGTGGCATAGCCGCTGCCGTCTTATCCTGAACGAAGGATGAGGGAGGAAATGGATTCCGTTTGCATTTAAAGGTGAAACCTCCGTAGCATGCACTTTCCGAAACAATATGCAAACTGAAACAGAAGCCAACCTCTGAAATTTGTGCTTCTCTGAATTTTGCAATGCCGTTCTCCAATCAAGTAATATGTAAAGAAATGCATGTTAAAATGGGCATAACATGCATAGATCTGTGAAAACCGCATGCAGAAATGCATTTATATTAGGGGAGATTGCTTGAAAAATGTTTATATTAGTCAAAACAACTGCACATAACAAAGTGTTGATGGATTTTTTTCGTGATGATTCTTTAAACTTTTTAAATAATAAACTGACATGGAAATGTGGAGAATTGAATTTAAGAAAGGAAAAATGGAGAGGATGGAAATAGACAGATTCAGCTACCTCTTTGGTTCACCAGCTCCATTTTAGGAGCCAGCAGAGCTTACAAAGCCAGTCTTAGCAGGTGAAAGTGTCTGTGTTGGGATCCATTATCTAATCCTGCCTGACACATGTCAGAGAGCAAGGGCACTTCCAGGTGACCTGTTTGTTGAGCATTCATTCCTACTCATTTTGGAGGAGATTAGACAATACTGACTATTCAGTGAACATTAATTTTGCTTCATTTGTGGGGAGCCTAGATGACGGAGAGTCGGCGTAAGTGCTATCCCAAACTTTCCACAGCGAGTTTTCCCATCACTTTCCTTATCACAAAAAAAGCCTTAAGCTTTGGGGGAAGCAGGTTTGTTGCGCAAGATCGCCCAAGGAACTATAACGGCACAATCTGAATTTGCCGGTGTGTGACTGAATCCCCAAAATAGTGGGTCTGGAAGCACCCTAAGTGTCTATACAATTTGTGTGCCTTTTCTAATGGGATTTCCAAAAAACATATTAATCTGTTTGGTAAAGGTAAAGGTAAAGGGACCCCTGACCATTAGGTCCAGTTGCAGACGACTCTGGGGTTGCGGCGCTCATCTCGCATTATTGGCCAAGGGAGCCGGCATACAGCTTCCAGGTCATGTGGCCAGCATGACTAAGCCATTTCTGGCAAACCAGAGCAGCGCACGGAAACGCCGTTTACCTTCCCGCCGGAGCGGTACCTATTTATCTACTTGCATTTTGACGTGCTTTTGAACTGCTAGGTTGGCAGGAGCAGGGACTGAGCAACAGGAGCTGACCACGTTGCGGGGATTTGAACCGCTGACCTTCTGATCGGCAAGCCTAGGTTCTGTGGTTTAACCCACAATTCTTTCTCTATGCCTACTACTACTAATTGATGCTGCTTTAGATTCCCCACAATGCCCTGGGGCATCTGATGTAACATCACTCTGGGGCATTGTGGGAAAGGTTACATGGTGACTCATAGCCACTTGCTATTGCCCCCAAGGAGACCCACAAACAAAGGAGGGAGCCCACTGCTTGCACTTCGCCATAGGGCACGCAAACCATGAGGCAAGCCTGCCGTATTTTATTGCACCCTAAATCCACCATTTCCCTAGTTTCATATGTTTGATGTTCTGTTCCCAAGATTCCATTTCCTGTGGGAATTGCAAAACATCTTACAGGCCTGAACTTAAAAATGGAAAGCGTAAGTGCTGGTGGTCAACAAAAGAGGTTTAAAGACTGTCTCAAGGCAAATCTTAAAAAATGTAGTATAAACACCAACAATTGGGAAACACTGGCCTGCGAGCGCTCCAATTGGAGAACAGCCTTTACCAAAGGTGTCATGGGCTTTGAAGACACTCAAACTAAGGACGCAAAGGAGAAACGTGCTAAGAGGAAGGTATGCTTGGCAAATCCACACCGTGATCAACTCCCACCCGGAAACTAATGTGCCCACTGTGGAAGGACGTGTGGATCCAGAATTGGCCTCCATAGTCACTTATGGACTCAACTGTGTTTATGGAAGACAATCTTACTTGGCTACAAATGATCGCAGAAGAAGAAGAAGAAGAAGAAGAAGAAGAAGAAGAAGAAAAGGAGGAGGAGAAGAAGAATATTTTATAGTACCCTAAATCCACCATTTCCCTACAGTTTCATATCTTTGATGTTCTGTTCCCAGGATTCCATTTCCTGTGGGAATTGCAAAATATCTTACAGGCCTGAAAATACCTGACAGCAAGTCAGTTCAGTAGTCCACTGCAGAACAATGTTCTCTCTGTATCATAAAAGCTTACCTGGTGTTTTGTTGCAACCTCTCTTATTATCATCATCATACTTACGATCAAATGAACCCTGCAATGGTTCTTCAGAGGGCAGTCTCCATTTAAAGTTCCCTCCTCTTCCACTATACCAAGTGTCACAACATTAATTATTCCCCGGTGATGCCTTCTTAGGATCTGAACCTGTGAACCCTGCCTTTGTAATAGCTGCATGGCCAAATGACAAATGTACAGCTATAGATTTTCATTCCCCCAGAAAAATAATTTCCCTCCACCATGTTTGACTAGCTTTCTTGAAGGCGTTTAAATACCTGCTTATGAAAATGTGGTTTCTCTGACTTTATGACTTGTAGAAAATCGATATTTGAGCCTCTCTTGGAACAAGCGAATGGTATCCTTTGTCTCACTCCTGCAGAGAAGAAAGAGCAAGCATGGCTATTCGTGTCCCCGCCTTTGTTAGCTAGAACTAGGATTTTTCCTATCCAGCATGCATTTCCTATAATAAACTTACAGGGTGTATGTGTGTGTGTTTCCATAATCAAAGTCTCAGTGTGATTACATCAAGGGTAAGTGTGCTCCTCCAGGCAACAACAACAACAACAACAATTTATTTGTACCCTGCCAATCTGACTGGGTTGCCCCAGCCACTCTGGGCAGCTCCTGTGCTGGTCCCAAGGGATATCCGATAGGCGAGGTCTAGTCCAGTCCAAGGTCAGTCCAATCCAGAAGTCACGAAGCCGAAGTCACAAAGCCGAGGTCAGGATTAAGTCGGAAGCCAAAGTCACAAAGCCGAGGTCAGGAGGAAGCCAGGAGTCAGAAGCCGAGGTAACAAAGCCGGGGTCAGGAACACAGGAGTCAGGAACCAGGAACTGGGCAGCAACGATGTTGCTCCTGCAACTTGGGACTGGGACTGGCCGGCTTTTATCTGCCCCGAGGCAGAGGGCGGCTCCGATCATCAGGTGACTCGCCTCTCCTGGCTTGGAGGCGAGCACTCCTCCTGCGGGAACTTAGTTCCCTTCGCCTCTCTGCCCTGAACCTTTGCAACTCAGGAGAAGCTGGAGGGTTACCAGACCCAGAGGCAACCTCAGCTTCCCCTGACTGGGTGGGGAGTGGAGCACCTGCAGGCAATGAGTCCTCCACTCCATCAGAGGCCAGATCAAACTCAGCCGATGCCTGCACCTGAGGATCTAGCACAGGTGAGTCCCCTTCAGACTCAGGCCCCAGCCCTGGCTCTGCTGGTTCTGGAGGCAGGGAATCCTGTGCAGGCTGGGATCCCTCAGGTTCAGCGTCTGAGTCTGAATCCCAGGCCATCACACCATCCCCCCTCCCAGGCCCCCCCCTCAACCGAGGGGCCGGACCAGGCTTGCTGGGGTAAGTTGCATGGAACTCACGGAGGCAGGCAGGCGCATGGATGTTTTCCGCTGGTTCCCACGAACGATCCTCGGGCCCATACCCCTTCCAGTCGATGAGGTATTGGAGCTTCCCCCTGCGGTATCGGGAGTCGAGAATGTGCTCCACCTCGTACTCGGGCTCCCCCTGAACCAGAACTGGCTGCGGTCGTGGACGGTCTGGGTGGAACTCATCGGGCGGGGCGACCGGACTGAGTAGGGACCGGTGAAATACCGGGTGGACCTTCAGGGTCGCGGGTAATCGGAGACGGAATGCCACAGGTGAGACCCGGTCCACGATCGGAAATGGGCCGGTGAAGCGGGCATCCAGCTTCCGCGAAGGCCGAGAGGGGTGCAGGTGGCGGGTGGAGAGCCATACCAGGTCACCGACACGGAGTTCCGGCCCCTCCTGACGGTGACGGTCGGCCTGGGCCTTATACGCGTCCTTGGCCTGGCTCAGTTGCTCTGTCAGAAGCTGCTGCTGCGACTGGAGCTCCTGTAGCCAGTCTGTCACTGCGGGAACTGCAGATGCCGGCAGCACACTTGGGAACAACCGCGGGTGGTACCCATAGTTCGCCTGAAACGGGGTCTGTTGGGTGGAAGCGTGCACTGCGTTGTTATACGCGAACTCGGCCAACGCCAGGTGGTCGACCCAATCGTCCTGGTGGAAGCTGCAGTAGCACCGGAGGTACTGTTCCAACACCGCGTTTGCCCGTTCGGTCTGTCCATCTGTCTGCGGATGGTAGGCCGAAGATAGGCAGACCTCCGTCCCGAGAGCCTGATGTAGAGCACGCCAGAAGCGGGAGGTGAACTGGGCACCGCGATCGGAGACCAAACGTTCTGGTAGGCCATGTAAGCGGAAGACGTGTTGTAAGTACAGTTGCGCCGTCTCCTTGGCTGAGGGTACAGACGAGCACGGGGCACAGTGCACCATCTTAGTGAAGTGGTCCGTGAATACCAGGAGACAGGTACACTGATGGGACAGGGGTAGGTCCACCACGAAATCCAACGAAACCGTATGCCACGGACGAGGAGGAACTGGCAGTGGCTGTAGCAGTCCCGCAGGTCTCCCGGTCAATCCCTTGGCTCGCCGGCAGACATCGCAACCCCCAATGTACCGTGCCACGTCGGCTTTCAAGCGGGGCCACCAGAATTCCCGGCTGACCAGGTGGGTGGTCCGATACCTCCCGAAGTGGCCAGCTGCCGGGGCATCATGTGACATTCGGAGCACCTCGGCCCGCAAAGGCCCTGGTGGGATGTACAACCGACCACGGTGCATCAGCAGACCCTGGTGCACAACCAGTTCTGGGTATCGAGGGCACGATCCACTGGCCAATTCCTGAATCCGTTCCTGAGCCCACGCATCGACCCGTTGCTGCTTCCGCACTCGGTCCCGTAGTGACTCAGTCTCCTGAACAGCCAGGAACGCTGCTGGTGGGACGATTGTTGTTGGGGCCGCCTGCTGCACCGTCTCTGCAATGTCCTCCGGTTTCCGGGACAGTGCGTCCGCCTTCTGGTTTTGGGAGCTGGGGATGTAACGGATCCGGAACTGGAATCGGGAGAAGAACAGTGCCCACCGGATCTGACGCTGGTTCAGCTTGCGGGTGGTCTGGAGATACTCCAGATTCCGGTGGTCGGTTCTCACTTCCACCGGGTGTCGTGCCCCCTCAAGATGATGGCGCCAGACCTCAAAGGCCACCTTAATGGCCAGTAGTTCCCGCTCCCACACGGTATAGTTGCGCTCCGCCGGAAGGAGCTGCCGGGAGTAGTAGGCACAGGGTAGCAGTGGCGCATCAGGTCCGTGTTGCTGGGACAGAACAGCACCGAGAGCCGTACTGGAGGCGTCCGTCTCCACCACGAAGGGACGAGAGGGATCAGGATGCTGTAAAATCGGCGCCTTCTGGAAACAGGCTTTCAACCCCTGGAATGCCCCCTCAGCCTCCTCGTCCCAGGAGAAGGGAGTCTTGGGGCGCAGCAGACGGGTCAACGGGGTGGTGCGATGAGCGTAGTCCGCAATGAATGTCCGGTAATAGTTGGCGAACCCCAGGAACCGCTGTAGGTCCTTGCGGTTCCGCGGCGCCGCCCACTCTCGAACCGCAGCCACCTTCCCGGGGTCCATCTGTACACCGTCAGGGGAGAGTCGGTGTCCGAGGAAGTCCACTGACCGCTGGTGGAACTCGCACTTGCTGAGCTTAGCGTACAGGCGGTGCTCCCGCAAGCGCTGCAACACGGTCCGGACATGACTCTCATGGCGAGCTGGGTCACGGGAATAAATCAGAATGTCATCGAGGTACACCACCACGTACTTGTCTAGCAAGTCCTGGAACACGTGGTTGATGTACCGTTGGAACACGGCGGGCGCATTGCATAGTCCGAACGGCATGACCAGATATTCGAACTGCCCATAACGGGTCCCAAATGCGGTCTTCCACTCATCCCCGGCACGGATCCGAATCAAGTTGTAAGCCCCCCGCAGGTCCAGTTTGGTGAACATCTGCGCCCCTTGCACCCGCTCCAGCAACTCCGCAATTAGGGGCAAGGGATACCGGTCTGGGATGGTGATCTTATTCAGGGCTCGGTAATCATGGCAGAGGCGAAGCTCCCCACACTTCTTCTTAACGAAGAGTACTGGAGCGGCGGTGGGAGAGGTAGAGGGCCTAATGAACCCGCGCTCCAGGTTCTTGTGAAGGAAGTCCTGTAAGGCTTCACGCTCTGGCTCCGAAAGAGAGTATAGGCGACTCACAGGCAGGGGCGCCCCAGGCTGGAGGTCTATGCCGCAGTCGAAGGACCGATGAGGAGGCAGCCGGTCTGCCCCCTGTTCCTCGAACACGTCTACGTAGTCCCGGTACACGGCGGGGAGCGTTGACGCAGCCTCCCCCATGGAGGCGGCCGAAAGCATCTCGGACTGAGCATTCGAACCCGAGTCTGGGAAGCGTACAGTTCGATTGACCCAATCGATCTGAACATTGTGAGACTCCAGCCAGTCCATCCCCAGCACCAGGGGAAACCGGGGCATGGTGGCAATGTCCAGGGTACGCACCTCCTGGTGCTGCTGGTGGCACAGGACCAAGGGCTGGGTCTCCCGCGTAACGGCGCCTGACCGCAGGAGCCGTCCGTCGATTGCCTCCACCTGCACCGGTTCTGGCTTGTTCTGGAGTGGCACCCGATGCTGAACAGCGAAGGCAGAGTCCATATAGGAGCGGGTTGCCCCTGAATCCACCAGAGCGTGGGTGAGAATCCAGGGCCCGCCTGGGGGGTACAGACGCACCGGGATCATGAGGTGTTGCAATTCCACTGGTGAGGGCCCATCATGCGACGCTTGGGACCCCAGATAGCCTGGGCCATTGGCTACTGGGGTTGGCGGTTTCCCTGCGGCTGGTGTTTCTCGGGGCATGTTCGGGCGTAGTGTCCACTCCCCCCGCAGTAGAGACAGAGGTTCCCCTCCCGACGCCTTGTCTTCTCCGAAGGGGAGAGGCGAGGCCGTGCTGCCCCGAGCTGCATCGGCTCCTCTAGTGACTCGGCTCTGGCCGTGGAACTGCTGGGAAGCACTGGAGTCGGGAGCCCGGAGTGCCAACGGCCCCGGGCCTGGCGACGGTCCTCCAACCGATCGTCTGTCTGTAGACTCCGTTGGATGAGGGCCTCCAGCGTGGTGGGGCGATCCAAGGTGGCCAGCTGGTCCAGTATCTCGTCAGAAAGCCCCTCGAGATACTGGTCCCGAAGTGCGGAATCGTTCCAGGTCAAGTCCTGTGCCAACAGCCGAAATTCTGTGGCATAGGCGGCCACTGTGGACTTGCCCTGTTTCAACCGCCGAATCGCCCGATTGGCTTGACTCGCCTTCTGAGGGTTGGCGAACGCGGTTTCAAAATGGTTGCAAAACCCCGTATAGTCTGTCAGCAAGGGGGAGTCTTGCCGTAGCAGCGGCAACGCCCACTTGGCCGCCTGGTCCTTCAGCAAGCTGATCAGGAAGTGCACCTTGGTGCGGTCGTCAGGGAAATCCCGGGCTCGCCCCTGAATATACAGTTTGGCCTGGGCGAGAAACATGGGAAAGCTGGCCGGGGACCCATCGAATTTCTCTGGCAGGGCCACTGGGTACTTGCCTGGAGCTGGGACGCCGGCACCAGGAGCCGGTAAGACGTCCAAACGCTGCTGAAGCGCCGTAACTGCATTGCTCAGCTGCTGCACTGTGTGGGTCAAGACCTGGTTCTCCTGGGCCAATGCCGCCAGCGCAGCCGCCTGGTCAGTCATAATGACCGGTTCCTCCCGAACGCACCCCAACGAAGGGGGAGTGCGGGTGTGGCAGGAGCAAACTGTGCTGGTCCCAAGGGATATCCGATAGGCGAGGTCTAGTCCAGTCCAAGGTCAGTCCAATCCAGAAGTCACGAAGCCGAAGTCACAAAGCCGAGGTCAGGATTAAGTCGGAAGCCAAAGTCACAAAGCCGAGGTCAGGAGGAAGCCAGGAGTCAGAAGCCGAGGTAACAAAGCCGGGGTCAGGAACACAGGAGTCAGGAACCAGGAACTGGGCAGCAACGATGTTGCTCCTGCAACTTGGGACTGGGACTGGCCGGCTTTTATCTGCCCCGAGGCAGAGGGCGGCTCCGATCATCAGGTGACTCGCCTCTCCTGGCTTGGAGGCGAGCACTCCTCCTGCGGGAACTTAGTTCCCTTCGCCTCTCTGCCCTGAACCTTTGCAACTCAGGAGAAGCTGGAGGGTTACCAGACCCAGAGGCAACCTCAGCTTCCCCTGACTGGGTGGGGAGTGGAGCACCTGCAGGCAATGAGTCCTCCACTCCATCAGAGGCCAGATCAAACTCAGCCGATGCCTGCACCTGAGGATCTAGCACAGGTGAGTCCCCTTCAGACTCAGGCCCCAGCCCTGGCTCTGCTGGTTCTGGAGGCAGGGAATCCTGTGCAGGCTGGGATCCCTCAGGTTCAGCGTCTGAGTCTGAATCCCAGGCCATCACAGCTCCCAACAGAATATTAAAAACATAATAAAACATTAAACATTAAAAAGCTTCCCCATAAAGGGCTGCCTTCAGATGTCTTCTAAAGATTAGATAGTTACTGTCAGGGGGCTGCCCCCCCCTTCCAGCCCGGCTCTGAGCGAGTACCGTGAACCGCCCGCTATCTTGGAGACAGATTCCAGCTCCACGTCTGGAGGAAGCTCCGAGGAAAGGAAAGCAGTGGGAGGGCTCCCGTCAGCCACACAGAGCCCTCGCAACATGCCAGGGGAAGGCAAGAAAAGACGGACTAGGTGTTTCCGTCTCCCTAGATGGGCTTCCTGACGGGAGAATCGCAAACCGGTAGTTCAGGAATCTGATAGTGATTGAGCCTGACGTATTTATGATGTACTCCGAGTTGTAAAGTAATTAGCCTAGATTAAAGCTTAATAGCTTAATGGCTTCGAGTCTTTCTTTGAACGCCCAGCTGGGGAAGGGACCCCACGAAGCGTGACAGTTACTCATCTCCTTGACATCTGATGGGAGGGCGTTCCACAGGGCAGGTGCCACTACCGAGAAGGCCCTCTGCCTGGTTCCCTGTAACCTCACTTCTCGCAAAGAGGGAACCGCCAGAAGCCCCTCAGAGCTGGACCTCAGGGCTGAATGATGGAGGTGGAGACACTCCTTCGGGTATACTGGGCAGAGGCCCTTTAGGGCTTTAAAGGTCAGCACCAACACTTCTGCTGATGCATTTAAACTGCCACCAGGGGCTGGGAGGGGGGGAGGCAGAAAGTTGGTGATGCATGAGCACACAGATGGAACCAATCTGTTGCCTCTCCACCAAATATGACCACATAGCTGCGCCATGGCGGCCACCCTCCTCTGCCTGCTGCACCTCACTGGCCACTCTTGAAACACAACAATGCCTTTGCTTTCGAGAGCCAGTGTGGTGTAGTGGTGAAGAGCGGTGGACTCGTAATCTGGTGAACCGGGTTCGCGTCCCCACTCCTCCACATGCAGCTGCTGGGTGACCTTGGGCTAGTCACACTTCTTTGAAGTCTCTCAGCCCCACTCACCTCACAGAGTGTTTGTTGTGGGGGAGGAAGGGAAAGGAGAATGTTAGCCGCTTTGAGACTCCTTCGGGTAGTGATAAAGCGGGATATCAAATCCAAACTCTTCTCTTCTTCTTAAATAAAGCTAAAATAGAGTTGCCTATTGCGTACTATAGTTATCAGTAAATGGAGCTATGCAATCTGAACATTCGTTTGGCTAAGGGGTTTCTCAAACTTTTAAAAGTCCCCCCTGAAAACAATTTGTGAGGGAAATTATGTTCCCGAAAACTCTGGAAGTGGAAAAAGAAGGGGGGGGACGACGTGTGTTGCTGACTAATCATTCAGCCATCTCCAATGTTCTATCAATTGATGGACATTGACTCCCCGGTTGGCAAGGAAACCAGATGACTTGTTGAGACCAGCCACTCACCACAAATAACAAACACTTGGAGCGGTAGTCACAGTGAGTTATTCATGAGCAACTCGCAGCATGAAATCCAGTCCTATAAACAATTTGTCAAAGAATTTTTGAGTCACAGACTAATTAGTAACAACTGATGTCTGCTTATGGATGGATAAGCCATGAAGAGCAATCAGTTAAAAATTCACTTAATTAAGTGCTTGCTGGGACAGATCAAATTGATTGGGGGAGAATTGCTTGCAGAATCATTTGGTCATCTCCTTCAATATGTGTTACATCTGCTGAGCCCTGTGCAGATGTTTGAACCATGTATGGGATCCAGAATTTGAAACCACTTGGGAATTGGCATCAGCTGATGAAAAGGGTACAGGATTGCATTTATCTCTCACCTTCCTTCCTTGGATATCAAGTCAGTGTATACAGTGGTCCCCTACCTTGACCAAATCCAGAGCTGCCAAATTACAGAATGGTTGTTTTATTATGTGCTTTAAAGCACATAATATAGGGATCTATAGTTCAAGAATTTGGGAAGTCATCTGCACTAAGCGATGAATGTGTGCAAAGGCCTACATCAATTCCTGGCTCATCCATGGACCTCCATGGACCTCTGCTCACCTGAGTGTAGGGGGAATGAAAAGGCTACATGGGTGACAATGACTGTCTTCAGAGAAAATTCAGCCTAGTCTAATCTTGCTCATGTGCACCAGAAAATCACACAGAGGAATCTCTGGACTGTGGGGAACTAACATTGTGTCTTCTAAATCAGTGATGGCTAACCTTGACACTCCAGATGTTTTGGAACTACAACTCCCATCATCCCTAGCTAACAGGACCAGTGGTCAGGGATGATGGGAGTTGTAGTCCCAAAACATCTGGAGTGTCAAGGTTAGCCATCACTGTTCTAAATGTTGCTTGTTCCCTGTAGGTCTTCCTCCATGAAATCAGTTGCTGAGACTAAAGGTCCCTGCCTCCCCACAGCCAGCTAAGTTTCCTCCTCTCCAGGCCTTTTCCCAAGCAATAGGAGACTGCGCCTGTGTACAGCTGATCTCTCCTCTGCCCTTTTCATGCCTATCCTGGTTCTGGGAGGGGAGCTTGTTGCAGCAGGAAGGGGAGCCACCCATGGCTCTTTACCAGCCTGACTCATCGGTGCCTCCTGACCTCCCTCTTCCAACTTGGCAGCTTCAGCTTCTGCCTCTGATTCTTCACTTCTCTCTGCCACGGATTCTCCCAGCTCACTAAACCCTGTTACCTCTTCAGCTTCTGACACCTCCTCCTCCCAGTCTGCTCCCTCTTCTCCCTCTGATCACTCATCGTCATCCCACCACCACTTCCTGGGCTCTGAGCCTTCTTCCCTTGGTGGTTCTCCAGCAAGTTTCTCCCACCGTTCCTCTGCATCCATCCAGTCCATGACAGGCTGTTGGAAGTTGGGGCTCCAGATATATCTGGAGGGTGCCATGTTGGCTCTCTGTGCTTTGAACCATGACAGAGGCCCCTGTTCACAAGCAATCTGTACCCTCATTTGCAAGTTGCAATGTGTCTGTTTCATTTCAGGATTCGTTGCAACCCTCCCCCTTTCAAAAGAATATTGTGCAATTACTCAGAACTGCAGAGAGGTGCTGGTTCTATGGCATCGCAAAAGATCACAATTAAAACAATTTTGCACTCAATCCAGAAGTTCTAAGGCACTCTGTTCCCCATCAGGAGATTCTAAGCCAGGTTTCCCAAACTTGAGTCTCCAGCTATTTTTGGACTACAACTCCCATCATCTCTAGCTAGCAGGGCCAGTGGTCAGGGATGATGGGAACTGTAGTCCAAAAACAACTGGAGACCTAAGTTTGGGAAACCCTGTATCTAAGCCAAGCATTGGTTCTACTAATGTTTAATATTTCATTTGCTGGAGTTCCAAGCCGAAAGTCTTTTACAGCGGTATAACCGAAACCCATATTTATATGTAGTTGAGCTTCACTTTTCATCTAATGGCCTCAGTGATATACAGAAATTAACTATTTGATCAGCAGATCTGACTCCAGGGGCTTCATGGCTTGCAAACCACAGCCAACTAATAAGTACCCTGCAGCTTGTTTGTTAAAACAGATATGTGCTGGCAGACGCTCAAATGCTTTCGCCTTTGAAAACTTAGAGCTCTTTAACTTGCCCAGCCTATTGTGTGGCGAGGAAGACAATAAAAAATGCTCAAACCCTTCTGAAGATTCCAAACAATTAGACATAAGTTAGTTATACAGCTGTGGTAAAAGAGATTGCTCGTCTTAACCTGATAGATAATTTAATTTCTTTCTTTGGGTCATGTTTGCTAGAAACCGAAAGAAATCAGAGCGCACTCGTATGCATACTAATGGAGGCATTTCCCTCACAAACAAAATGGCGGCTGCCTAGGAGGAGACATTCATCACCTAGGCTTTGGCTTCCATGGCCACAAACAAAACACAGACAAAAAGTTATTCAGGCCTTCCTTGTCTATTGTGTGACAACAGTTTGAAAACATCTGGTCACTGCGTGTGGCTATTACTGGAATAGCAACCAAATTCCAAAATTAAGGGAAGCCGCTTCACTATAAAATGGACGACACTACAAAAATGGACAAATGTTGTGATTTGTTCCTCTCTAGTAGAACAATATGTGTCGTTAATGGCAGTTCTGGCCTGTAAAGGAAGAGCAAGAAGAGCTTTCTACCTATGCTGATATGATATGGCTCGCACCAGTGGCGGGGCAGGTAAGGCAGAAGTTGGAGACCCCAGCAGTTGGCGGAGCCAGAGCCACTATGTCAGGAACCGGCTGGATGAGGAAGAGTGGTGGGAGCCACCAGCCTGAGCCCCCCAGGGAGGGCACAGAAAATGATGATTTAGATCCTGGTGGTGGGACACTGAAGAGCAGTCTACTGAAGGGATGAGCTGGGAGGTGCTAGAAGCAGAGGGGTTGAGCGATCGAGGGGGTCAGGAGAAAGAGGGCCTTCTGGGACAGGATTAGAGGCTGACAGCCAGTGTGTGCTCAGACTCAGATAGAGAGGAGTCAGAAGTCGCTACACAGCAGCAGGACAGTCCCAGTCCTTCTGGCTCGCCTCCCCCTGTCAGGCTGCTGCCAGTGGTGTAGCAAGGGTGGGGCGTTGGGGACGGGGCGCCCCAGGTTCCACCCTGGAGGGGGGGTGACACTTGGCGTTCCCCCCGCCGCCCGGTAAAGGAGCCTCACTTGGCGGCTCGTATGGTTGCTGCAGGAGCAGCAGCACAGACGGACTGCGCATGTGCGGCGCACGGACGTCACAACGCCCCGTCCCCGGGGGTGCCCCCGCGTTTGCCGCTCCAGGCGGCCAAGGGGCTCCGTTCACCACTGGCTGCTGCCAGTGACTCCCAGCTGGTTGCCCAGGAACATACAAAGACAAGGGAGTGTTTCTTACTGTCCGCTTTTTATTCAGTATTTACAGAGAGAGGCTATAGAACCCAGCCTCTTGGATAATGGCATTGTCCCAAGTGAATCTCCACCCCTTGTCTCTCCCACTTCCTCATTCGTCAATCTCATCGTCTCTCCTACGGGTGCTGCTACGTGCCCTCTGTCTTTGAGCTCTTTGCTCTCCTACTTTCAAGGCTTGACGGGTTCTGGGAGACAGGGGGGGGAGGTCTGGAATGCTTTCTAAAGACACTATGTCCGTCAGCTGTCGGTGCTTCCTCCTCCTCCTCCTCCTCCTCTCCCATTGTTTCCCAACTTTTCCCTTCATCTGCCTCTGAGCTGTGAGCTCCCTCAAATCCCTGTTGTAAATCTAAACTGTCTTCCTCTTCCTCCTCCCTGGAAGGGTCAAGCTGGGGAGGTGGTCTCCACCATTCCTCCTCTGCCCAGACCCTGACACCCTCTGACACCGCGATCGAGGTAGATTGAGGTAGATCAAGGAGAGTCCTGCACGTTGCTGAGCAATGGGCCAGACAGGCCCAGAGGATGAGCTTGCCCCCTCGACGCAGCCTTCATCTGCTTGGGTGGGATCCAGAATGAAAGGCTAGATGGGGAAGGGCGGAGCCAGTGGTCAGTTTCAACAACATCTTATCTGGATTAAGTAGAACCAGAGGACTCCGCTGTGTTGTTATTTTCTGTTAATAAAGAGCTGGTTGCATTCTGTGCCTGCCCTGTGGTTGACCTGGCTCCTTGACAGCTCCTTGACACAGTGACAGGCAGAGCTGGAGCGAACGCCAAGCAGAGCCAACTAATTCTAGTTTCAACCCAATCCTCCTCCCTGAGTATTACTAGGACAACACTGAGATGGAGGAAGAGGAAACTGGAGTGGTTGCAAGGAAGGAGGCAGGCAGGAGGGGATTGACCAACGGCAGCCTGAGCTTGGTGGGGAAGTGCCCCATTGGCCCTAATGGACCAGCCTCCACCGACTTGCACTTTCTGGCCATAGGTGTCTACACTTAGCAGCACAGGTCCTTCGGGGGCCCCAATAACATATTTGAGCCACCCACCAAAGTCAATGGGCATTGTTGCCTTTCTTTCTTTTCCACGTTTGGATTCCGTTTCCCAACAAGCCCTGTAAACAAACTTGTAAAAGGAGTGCTGGATGGCAAGAGAGCTGGGATTGGGCAAAAGCCTCTGACATCGTTTCTTACAGCCCTTGTGATTGGAGAGGGGAGAGAGAAAGAGAGAAAGGGAGACAGAGAGCTCTGCTAGGACAAGAAAGGAAGCAGCTCTCAGGTGCTTATCGTTTTTTAAAAATTAAACTAGGAGCACCTAATTTAGAGGACTTGGAGTATAAAGCTCTCCACCTATTATTATTATTATTATTATTATTATTATTATTATTATCTGGTTGCTATCTGAATCATAGAATCATAGAGTTGGAAGAGACCACAAGGGCCATCCAGTCCAACCCCCCGCCAAGCAGGAAACACCACCAAAGCATTCCTGACAGGTGGCTGTCAAGCCTCTGCTTAAAGACCTCCAAAGAAGGAGACTCCACCACACTTCCTGGCAGCAAATTCCACTGTCGAACAGCTCTTACTGTCAGGAAGTTCTTTCTAATGTTTAGGTGGAATCTTCTTTCTGCTTCTGCATTGTCACTCTTCCTTGCGTGGCCATACATCCTTCCTTGGCATGACCAAATGGACAATGCAGGCCGAGAGGAGCCTTTTGCCCTTGGAAGCAGGTGATCAGAGGGATAAGGATGCCTTCTTCAGATGTCATGATGGTGTGAAAACATGAGGGTGTGAAGACACTCAGTGGAACCTGTACATCTTGAGCATAATTTCCCTTTTCACATCCAAGCATTCGATGGATATTTCCAATTTCTTGACTTTTTGACAGCACCGAGGCAACGAGCGGGAGACGAGTCATCCATTACTTTATTGGAAAGCCAGAAGCACATAATGTTTATTAATAAAGAGCATGGTTTACATACATTTTACTATTATTGACCATAAACTGGTGTATATTACAAGCAAGGGTGAAATTACCGGCTAATTAGCCTGTGAAGAGCATGTTTAATGGAATGTATAAATCTAGCTTCTCTGCAGCCATAAGGGTCTTATTCATTAAATGCTCACATAGGAAGCCTTTATGCTGAAACAGGGGATTTTGATACATAATTCAAGGTTAAATTATCCACCTTGAGATCTACAAAATCAAAACAGCATAATGCTCCAGTTCCTTTGACTCTGGAAATTGGGACAGCTTTAAGATGCAGGGTTCTTTTCATCAAATTTATTTAGGGAAGGTTGGGTGGAAGGCTGAGACAAATCCCCTTACATGTTTCAGAAAAGTCTGAGGGAGAAGGGAGCAATCGTCTACACGGGTCAACACAAATGAAGGTTTTTGCCTGGGCAAAGTCAAGCACTTCTTTAAATTGTACTGACTGATTTCAGAAGGCATTAAACATATGGGTAAGAACCTCCCATGGAATTGTAGACGTGCTTAAGCAATGGCTGAGCAGCTGAATGGCATCTTAATTCATGGTACTTCTGGATGTGTCCCCAAATCTTTGTATACTATGAATGTGCATCAGTTCTGGGGAGGGGACGGCACAATGTGACAAATTGGGGTGATTGTTTTGAACAGGAACTCCTGTGTACTTCTGCAAGAAGGAATTTGTTTTCTTTTAAAAAACCCTAAATCAATAATAATAATAATATTTATCCGTTCAGCCCAGACACTGAGATCCATCGCCGAGGGCCTTCTGGTGGTTCCCTCATTGCGACAGAGGGACTTCTTGGTAGTGGCGCCCGCCCTGTGGAACGCCCTTCCAGCAGAGGTCAAGGAAATAAGCAGCTATCCTATTTTTAAAAGACATCTGAAGGCAGCCCTGTTTAGGGAAGTTTTTAATATTTAATGCTGTATTGTTTTTAACACTTGATTGGGAGCCGCCCAGAGTGGCTGGGGAAACTCAGCCAGATGGGCGGGGTATAAATAATAAATTATTATTATTATTATTATTATTATTATTATTATTATTATTATTATTATTATTATTTATTGTACCCCACCCATCTGATTGGGTTGCCCCAGCCACTCTGGGCAGCTTCCAGCATATATACATCCTTTTGGCACAGAGGTTGTTGTAACATTTTAATTTATCTACCTCTGCTACCTACCGTATTTTTCTGTGTATAGGGGTTTCTGTGACTAGGGGTTTTTTTTACCAGAAAAAAAAAGGTTTAAAATTGGGGCTCGTCTTATACATGGGTAATGCTGAGGGGTGTTTTCTTAATTTGGAGTCCCCAAAAATAGGGGGCGTCTTATACATGGAAAAATACGGTACTCCTTTTTTGGGACTTTGCAGTGAGTTGTTGCTGCTTCCTTGTATATTGGCAGCCCAGGCAGCAGCAAGAACAACAGCACCACTTTCTTTTTTAGGTAGGCACTCCTTTTTATCTAAATCTGTCTAGATACGTGGGTGGCGCTGTGGGTTAAACCACAGAGCCTAGGGCTTGTTGATCAGAAGGTCGGCGGTTCGAATCCCCGCGATGGGGAGAGCTCCCCTTGCTCGGTCCCAGCTCCTGCCCACCCAGCAGTTCGAAAGCACGTGAAAGTGCAAGTAGATAAATAGGTACCGCTCCGGTGGGAAGGTAAACGCCGTTTCCGTGCGCCTGCTCTGGTTCGCCAGAAGCGGCTTTGTCATGCTGGCCACATGACCCGGAAGCTGTAAGCCGGCTCCCTCGGCCAATAATGCGAGATGAGCACCGCAACCCCAGAGTCGGACATGACTGGACCTAACGGTCAGGGGTCCCCTTTACCCTTTACCTATCTAGATACAGAGCAAAAGCTATAATTTTCTTGTTCAGAATCCATCACCAAAATTCTCCTGTCTTGCCAGAAGGCATCATAGTACCACCAAAGGCATAGTGCAGGGGTGGGGAGGCTGTGTGGCCCTCCAGATGTTGCTGGACTACAACTCCCATCATCCCTGGTCATCGACCACACTGGCAGGGGGCAATGGGCAATGGAGGCCAACGTCATCTGCTGAGCCTCGGCTTCCCCAGCCCTGGCATAATGGAACCACAAAGTAATAATAATAGGGAGTGGGGAATCTGTGCCCCCTGCACTATGCTTCTGCCTTTGCTGCCCATGAGACAATATCACGCTGCCCCCCAAAGCACTGAAACTCCACTGGCCCCCAGATCTCCCTCTGCTCACCCTCCTTCTGGCTTCTGAATGAAAATGCCTTTCCACCATTGTCCCCATTGCATTTTGATCAATTTGTCCCAAAGCTGGACCTTTAACAAGAGAGAGATCGAAACGCATGGGTGCATTGATAGGAGAAGCTGCACCAGCAGGATTTTTCCCTATCCCGCGGCTGTCAGACGTCCTGCAAGGGAGGAATATTGAGGGGGGAATGAGGATGAGGTTTCCTGGTATTATATAAGTTGGGTGCCATCCCCACTCTCTGCAAGATTCCAGGGGGTTCCAGGCACTCACCCAGGGTCTGTGCTCCTTTAGAGAATTGAGACACAGCAGAGACTGTTGTAGCTTTAAGAAATATGGTTTATTCACCTATTTACACCTTCATTCTGCATGGGGAGAGTCCAGGTCTTACAGCATGGTCATTTCAAGAGGGGCTTGTGCAGCCCTGAAGTCCCAGGCATCTCTCCCAGTCAGCCTTCGGCCAGCCTGCCCAAGATGGATCCCAGTCTTTCTTCTCCTCCCTTCTTCTTCCCAGCACACCTTGCTAAAGAATCTCTTTTCCTGACACTTCAAACCTACACCCCATCACCGTGGCAACTTCTGTCTGCCCAGGCCCAGGCTCTCAGAGGGACCATCAACTCCTTTTGTCATGTTCATGCCTGTATCCCAGGTGAGGCATGTCCACTGACCTCCAATCTTCCCTTCATTTCTCCCCAAAAATATATCAAAATTTACTCTGTGTCAAAAATACTCCTTATAAATTGCTGTCTCAGTGAGGATGATGCTTCTCAACATGAGGCCCATCAGAAACACTGAAGGAAAATCAGGAACTCTTAACTTAAGAAACTTAACTGGGAAGCCCGCTCGGGGAATCCCTCCTGATAAAGCTAGCAGTACTGGCTTACTCTAAGACTTCCTCTAAACACTGGGTTCATAGGGACTAGAAACACACTAGAAATGTTAAGGACTGCTGGATTCTGCCCCCCAGCATTTTAAATCCCACGCTGACGGAGTTCAGTTCTTGCAGAACTGAAAACAAGCCGTCTCCCCACCCCCAATTATATATATAACTTAGCATCCCAGCGGAGAACGGAAGGAGAGGGGGAACATTGCACAGCCTTTTGACTAAATCCTGCCTTTTGGCTCAGCCTGCTTTTTACTAATCAGACCAATATGAGCCATGTCTGGGCCAATTCTGTGATATATGAAGGACCTTGATAAACACCAAGCTTCAGTCAAGTGTGGGTGGTCAGAGAAACCCAGAATGCCACTGGAAACCATAGCCCCTAACCCATCAGAAAATTCTCCTGCTCTTATCGAAGGGCCACTTGTTTCACGCCTCGCAAAAACTGGCCCGGGCGATGCCATCCGTTGTGGCCTAGCTGAAGCCCTGCCAGTATTAAGGGAAGCCTTTCCGCCAGTCCCAGTCTCTTGTCACGAGCCGTTAGGTGACAAGTTTGCACTGCGGCCGACTAGTAACAAAGATTTCCTCTCATGTCAGCTGCCCAACCAGGTCTTTAGAGAAGGAAATTGGAAAGTTGGCTAAGAAAAGTCCGATTCGGACCAAATTAATTCCGACCAGCTTTCTTTCCAATCTGATTTCCATCTGTGTTCTCAACAAGGCCCGCAACCCCTGAACCAAACCCGTGGCTGTATATGTCAGGGGAAAGTATTTAAAGAGCTAGCAGCCTACCCGATTCCTGGACCAATCCATTCAGTCTCCCTGCTTGAAGATAATACGACATGACACCATGAAAACGTCTGTAATTCCAGATTACGGATTTACTCTGTCAGAATTGAGGAGAGATTCTGGTTTTAACAAACCAAACCGTAGGATTTGTGTTCAGGAAATGTTATTTAGTAAAGCTTTTGGAATCTTTCCCACCAAGGCTGAAGCCTTTTTTCCCTACCCCTTTCGACATTTGCCAGGTTTGTAGCAAGACTCTTCCACGTAATTAGAAGTTTAATGCTACCCTCTTCTGAACATAGTGGGTATTGCAGTCCCTTACCAGATGTGTCTGTCAAAGGAGCTGCAAAAAACAAAGTCGGGGTGAGAGATCCGAGTACAGCTCTTTGAAAAAAACTTATTTCAGTTTCTGTTGCAAATTCACCTGAAGTTTGAAACGCAATAAACACCCCAAAGATCGAGGATGGCATTCTGCTACGTTTTACTTACAGTGGAGCCTTTCAAATAAACAAACTCCACCAGGTCCCTTAATTTTGTTGTTGTTGTTCAGTCGTTCAGTCGTGTCCGACTCTTCGTGACCCCATGGACCAGAGCACGCCAGGCACGCCTATCCTTCACTGCCTCTCGCAGTTTGGCCAAACTCATGTTAGTAGCTTCGAGAACACTGTCCAACCATCTCGTCCTCTGTCGTCCCCTTCTCCTTGTGCCCTCAACCTTTCCCAACATCAGCGTCTTTTCTAGGAAATCTTCTCTTCTCATGAGGTGGCCAAAGTACTGGAGCCTTAACCTCAGGATCTGTCCTTCTAGTGAGCACTCAGGGCTGATTTCTTTAAGAATGGATAGGTTTGATCTTCTTGCAGTCCATGGGACTCTCAAGAGTCTCCTCCAGCACCATAATTCAAAAGGATCAATTCTTCGGCAATCAGCCTTCTTTATGGTCCAGCTCTCACTTCCCTTAATACCAGTGGTTTTAAGGGTAAAGGTAAAGGGACCCCTGACCATTAAGTCCAGTCGTGACCGACTAGGGTTGCGGCACTCATCTTGCATTATTGGCCGAGGGAGCCGGCGTACAGCATCCAGGTCGTGTGGCCAGCATGACAAAGCCGCTTCTGGCGAGCCAGAGCAGTGCATGGAAACGCTGTTTACCTTCCCGCTACATTGGTACCTATTTATCTACTTGAAGTTTCATGTGGTTTCAACCTGCTAGGTTGGCAGGAGCAGGGACCAAGCAACGGGAGCTCACTCCGTCGTGGGGATTCGAACCGTTGACCTTCTGATCAGCAAGCCCTAGGCTCTGTGGTTTAACCCACAGCACCACCCACGTTTTACTCTGAGTTAAACATTTCAGTGGTTTCGGGTGGCATGCAGTTAATAGAATTGCAGAGTTGGAAGGGACCCCGTGGGCCATCTAGTCCAACCCCCTGCAATGCAGGAATATGCAGCTGTCCCATATGGGGATTGAACGTGCAACCGTGGCGTTTGCAGGTTTGCTCTGGGTTGGAGAGATCTGGATTTATTGTTTGTGCTATCTTTCAAGGATCTGCAGAAAATCAGCAAGGACTCCTGACTCCCGATAGTTCTACAGCAGCAGCAACAAAATTATCCCCACCCAGCCATGCTAAACTATACTGCTGGAATGAAGAGAGCTTTGGGTAAGCAAGTGTGGATTCTGGATGCAGAAGGACTGTGGGCTCCATTCAGTTCTGGTCCTCCAAACAAATTCCTAGGCTCTGGATTATTTGATCCCACGTTTAAGTCTTCTGCACCTGCCTCCGACTGGTAGATCTCTAGGTTCTAATAAAACAACAATCCAAAGTAAATCCTGCCAGCCTGGGGTCTCTCTGATGAACAGGAAGGGCTAAAACCCCAGAACCACTGAATCATAGAATTGTAGAGTTGGAAGGAACCCCAAGAGTCATCTAGTCCAGTCCCCTGCAATGCAGGAATCTCAGTGTGGTGTAGTGGTTAAGAGCAGTAGACTCATAATCTGGGGAACCGGGTTCGTGTCTCCGCTCCTCCACATGCAGCTGCTGGGTGACCTTGGGCTAGTCACACTTCTTTGAAGTCTCTCAGCCCCACTCACCTCACAGAGTGTTTGTTGTGGAGGAGGAAGGGAAAGGAGAATGTTAGCCGCTTTGAGACTCCTCCGGGTAGTGATAAAGCGGGATATCAAATCCAACTCTTCTTCTTCTTCTTCTTCTTCTTCTTCTTCTTCTTCTTCTTCTTCTTCTTCTTCTTCTTCAGTTCTTCTCAGTTTCTTCTCAGTCCAATCTACCATATTGACTTTATGGAACTCGCCGGACTGACCGGGAAACTACGCAACCAGAGGGAGGAGACGGTGGAACAAGATTGGAAGAAATTCAAAGAACATTTAAAAAACTATTGTAAGATTTAAAGATTGAAAAAAGTTGGAAGAAAGGACAGCTTACAGAATAGAAATTGGGTTTAAGTAATATAGATTTATGATTCTAGGTTAAGACTTATATAAGAAAAGGACATAAGTGATAATAATAAATAATAGTTAAAGATGTCAAGAAATTACTAAAGATGATTGAAAATGAAACGCAGTAAGGGGAACGAGAGGAGGTCAACCCAAAATGATTAGACATGAGGAAAGGGAAAATATGATGTATGTTTGTGTTTGTGTTTTTGTATTGTGTATTTTCTTTGTTATTCTTTGTATAATGTATGATGTTTAAGTTTTTGCTTTTCTTGTTAAAACCCAATAAATATAATTTGAAACAATCTACCATATTTTTCCGCGCATAAGACGCCCCCTACTTTTGGGGACCCCAAATTAAGAAAACAGGGAGAGATCGCCCAGAGTTGTTGAGCTTTTTGGGGGGAGGATTGCCCAGATTTGTGGAGTTTTTTGAGGAGGGGAATGCCCCGAAAATCACTCACCCGATGCTGCCAATCACGCGTGTCACAGGAAGAAAAAGTGTCTGCCCACTCGCCAATTGCACGCACAATTGCCGCAGCAGCAGCCGCCAATCCTAAGCAGCTTTTCCAGCAGCCACCAATCACCCACCCAATCGCTGCTGACAACACCTTGCTCACAGCTGCAACCAATCGCCCATCCCGCATATGCACTATCTGTGTATAAGACTCCCCCCCCCCCGATTTTGAACCTTATTTAAGAGTGGAAAAACCCTTGTCTTATACACAGAAAAGTACTATACTTTGCAGGGGGCTGGGGGAAAAAATAAGTGGAGGAGAGGAATCACAAACACCACCGTGTGCTCCTTGAGTGGCAGGTGGAATAAAAATGTAATGAAGAAAGGGAAGGTTGGGGGAAGGCTTTGGGGAGAACCGGCACTTGAGAGACCTGAAGAAGGAATCGTAATGCATGGAGGGGCTGTGCTGGCCCACCCACAATGATCCTGTTGCCAGGCCGCTCTATCAAGTTACAGGGAACCAGGCAGAGGGCCTTCTCGGTAGTGGCACGCGCCCTGTGGAACGCCCTCCCACCAGATGTCAAAGAGACAAACAACTACCAGACTTTTAGAAGAAATCTGAAGGCAGCCCTGTTTAGGGAAGCTTTTAATGTCTAATAGACTATTGTATTTTAATATTCTGTTGGAAGCCGCCCAGAGTGGCTGGGGAAACCCAGCCAGATGGGCGGGGTATAAATAATAAACTATTATTATTATTAGTAGTAGTAGTATTAGTATTATCATCATCATCATCATTATCATTATCATTATCATTATCATTATTATCATTATCATTATTATCTGAATGTGTAATATGTGGGAAAGAGTGGAGAGTGCTTAGACTGATTCCTGCAATCAGGTATTCTGACTCCTCCGGTGTCCTAATGTCTTATTCCTGCATTCGTGCTATTAAATAGGGATGGGGGAGAAATTTGATTCGGTTCACCCTCGAAAGGGGAACCTAACTAATTTGTGCTTTCTGAAACAATACGAAAACTGAAGCACAGCCACCCCTTGACATTTTGCAGTGCCAGCCGAGAAAGGAATTAAAAATGCATATATCAGGGTCAGGTGTCCCTTAAAATGCATATATTGGTGGCAACAAAATACAGAAATGCATTTTGCAAAACTGTGTGTGTTGGGCAAAAATGCATACAAGGACAGACCCTTCAACTGTCCCTATTTTCCAGGAATGTCCCTGATTTAGAGAAGCCGTCCCGGTTTCTGATTTGATCCCAGAATGTCCCGCTTTTCCTTAGGCCATCTCTATTTTCATTGGAGAAATGTTGGAGGGTATGGAGTTATCCGCCCCCCGAGCCACCTGAAGGCAATCCTGTACAGGGAAGGGTTTTTTGGTTTTTTTAATGTTTTATGATGTTTTTATGTATGTTAGAAGCTGCCCTGAGTGGCTGGGGCAACCCAGTAAGATGTGTGGAGTATAAATAGTAGAATTATCATTATGGAAGGGGACGTCCCTATTTTCATCGGAGAAATGTTGGCGGGTATGCAAGGATGTGTATGTTCTGAGAAATTCACACTAAAATGCTGATGAATTTTCGTGAGGACTTAACAAAAAAACAACTGATGTCAAAATGTGGAAAACTTATCTTAAGATTGGTGAAAAAGGAAGGAAGGAAGGAAGGAAGGAAGGAAGGAAGGAAGGAAGGAAGGAAGGAAGGAAGGAATCGAGAGGAAGTGAAACAGACATATTTGCACATCTGCTGGGTGTGATTACAACTGTAAAGGTAAAGGTAAAGGGACCCCTGACCATTAGGTCCAGTCGTGTCCGACTCTGGGGTTGCGGCGCTCCTCTCGCTTTATTGGCTGAGAGCCGGCGTACAGCTTCCGGGTCATGTGGCCAGCATGACAAAGCCGCTTCTGGCGAACCAGAGCAGTGCACGGAAATGCCGTTTACCTTCCCGCCAGAGCGGTTCCTATTTATCTACGTGCACTTTGACGTGCTTTCGAACTGCTACCGGTAGGTGGGCAGGAGCTGGGACCGAGCAACGGGAGCTCACCCCGTCGCAGGCTCTGTGGTTTAACCCACAGCGCCACCTGGGTCCCGATGCAACTTAAATAGGGTGAGGGGTGGCACAGAAATGTTTTCAATAAATTTGTTTGTACAAGCTCTAGAAAAATGACATTTGGGCACTGATTGAACAAACTGAGGTGTGTGTGTAATCTGCTCTTCCCCAGTTTGTAGCTTGACCCAACTGCAAATGATGGCAGGGTCGAGTTGCTGCAAGGATAACTAATCCACACGAGGCGATCTTAGGCATTCCTAGTAGCCGGTGAATTAAGATTGATTTCACATTGATGGACTTGCCTGGGGCCTCTGGGACACACACAGACACAACACACACACACACACACACACAGAGTGCCTTTCAGGGTCACAGCAGATCGCCTTCTGTTCGCCACGCATTGGAACGATCCGCTTGTCTTCCAAGGGAGAAGTCGAAAGATCCAGCAGTTTTCCCGCTCTGCATTCCAAAAATAAGCCATGGCTGTTCATTCCGTTATTTATTTTTCTCTAATTAAAAGTCACTTTAACACGAGGCATTATCTGCTTCCTCCAGGATGTGAATTAATCATGGTGTCTATAGTACTAATTGATGCAATTCTGCAAGCCCACCATGGTGCTAATGGGCACTTAATCAGAGAGTGCACAGTTGCGTGGGAGGGATTATGATGCCGGTGGTGGAACATTTTTTTAAAATTTTTATTTAAAGAGAAAGAGAGAGGGCGGGGGGAGGAAACAATGCTTTGATAAGTGCCCCCTATGTGCAAACAGTTAACCTTTCAGTCCTGAAGTGCTGGTTGAGATAACACTTTCTGAAATATTATGAAATAAGGGGAAGGGGGCTTGCTTACCAAAGAAAACAGAATATATCCTTTTAAAGATAAGGAACTTGCCCCTGGTTCCCTGGTTATTAGAGTTCCGTTAAGGGCGAGATGGTGGTTTTGCTGCCGAAATATTCCCCGGGCTCAATGTGCGGGACCACACAAGGAGAAATAATAAAAGCCACTTGATATTATTCGTACCCCTGTTATTAACGTATTAAGGCTGCTCAGCAAAGGCAGGGGCGGCGCTGGAATCTCAGGCCGGCGGCTATATTAAGGTTTTGGCTCTTTCGCAGTGGTGGGATATAGAGGTCTATTTCAGCCTGGATAGCGGAGAGGAGTGCCAATCCCGAAAGCTGGCTAATCCTGACCTTGAAGCAAGGAAGCCAATAAAAAGAGCTCAGGGATTTACGACAAGCAGGGGAATAGTAGGTGACATCAAAATTCTCTTTCTGCCTTATGAAAACAACAACAACAAGGTCAGCTTCTGCATGCTGGGCCCAACATCGGCATCGCTTTCCCTTACGAATTTTTCTCGGTGCTGGCCAGGGATTGAGAGATAAGGCAGTCCCTGCCTGCCGGCTCGCAATCTAGCAGACATGACACGAAAGGGGGAAAGGGAACAGGAAGAGTAAAGAGCAAGCAAAAGCAAGCAGCAAAGCTTCCTCACACGGTCACAGCATGCATGCTCACGGAGTAACTGGTTGCTCCCATGTTTTGAAAACTAATGATTCATCCATTCCTCTAGGGGTAGGGAGCCTGTATCCCTCCAGTGACTGCCTTACACTACTTCAGACTGCAAGCTGTACACACACACCCAATTTGCGCTGAAAGGAACTCGATGCTTTGCTCGTGCTCTCATGCGCATGAAGGGTCAATGTTTTGCAGACACTCCCGCCCAACATGTGCTAAGTAATCGCAGGATATTGAAGAGCCTGCTGCTACCTTCCCCTTATGGTCTCCAGTCTGCCAAAAGGCCCACAGACTTTGCCCAAGCAGTGTTAGGGACTGGTTGGATGAGGAGGAATAAGACCCTCGATTGTGGTGGTGGGATACAGGAGAGCATTCTGGGGAAGGGATGAGCTGGGAGGTGCTAGAAGCAGGAGCTTTGAGTGATCAAGGGGTTTCAGAAGAAGGAGGCCCTTCCAGGACAGGGATGGAGGTTGAGAGTCGCAGTGTGGGCGCAGACTCAGACAGAGAGGAGTCAGAGGCTGTCCTTGACACCCCGTTCTAGGAGAGTCTTGGAATGTGTCAAACTGAATGAGTTGAGGCCAAGCAAGTGTCGTTGCTTTCTGTGAATAAGAGCTAGTTGCATTTCGTGCCTCCCATTATTTCCTGCTCTGTGGACGACCTGTGCTCGCCTGACAGCTCCTTGACAAACAGAGCGCGGGAGGTAGCTGCAGGGGATGTGGCCGGGTGGACACTTGAAGGATCTGTCCCGCGCCCCCAGGGAAGGGACTGGAACCACATGTTCCTGCAGCACCCTCTGCAGGAAAATAACACTATGTTATAGGATTGTGGAGCAAGCCTGGGTTTCACCTCTGAGAGCTGAAGTGGTTTGTTAATTTAACAGACGAGTCTGCTAAGTATCTATTTACATGACTAAAGAGTGCAGGTGACTGGTTGCCACGGAAACTGCTAAGTGGAAATTCTTACAAAAGGGAACAGGTCTTCCCCCTTCCCCTGACTGGAAGTGAGTGTAAGAGATCAACAGAGGTAGGCCAGTCTAGCCGGAAGCTGGGAAGATGTAAGAGCCTGATTTGTTCCCTGTGCTATGGTTTGCTTGGGAGAGGAAGATCTGTAGGAGTGTAGCTTTACTACATTGCAAAGGCACCGGCATTTTAATCGACCTTGAGCCCATCCAGACAGCCTGTTCATTGAGCATGCATCCTAATTTGCTTGTGCCAACCTTACATGGGGGGGGGGGGGTTCAATTGTATCCGGTCTTAATTGAGCATTTGTTCTGACTTATTTACAGGGTGGCCATAATACAAGGAGCATTCGCCCTCCGTTCATCCTGATTGCCTTGACACACATTGCCGTAGTCATTTGTTCATCCGACGCTTTTCACGTCCCCCATTACTTTCCAAACTGCAAAAGTCAGGGGGGTGTCTTTTGGGGGTGGCTGGAGGTTGGGTCAATTTATTGCACTACGGCAACCGAACACTTCGATCCACTTTAAATATGCAAACCCAGAGCTCTGGTCTGCAATCGGAACACAACTGGAGTCACACCCTCAGTCTAAGGAAATGAAACCTGAGAAATGTGCTGGTACCCCTGAAATCTCTCACCTCTGAGGCTGGATGACAACTAGGTCACAAGTGCAGTCATTCATTGCTGTTGGAAAGAGGCCCTGCAGGGCAGAAACTGATGTCAATGGCATCATTGTCCTGTGGTCCATCTTGGGATCTGTAGTCCCACTGCCTTGGCCATGGGTGAAATGAATTCTCGGGGGATCGACTTCTCTTGCCCTAGGCTAGGGCTGGGGAAGATGATAGCAGGTGCTAAGCACCTGTCTTGTAGGGCATTCCTCTGCCTGACCTCCTCATGAGGAATCGAGGGTCTTAGGTAGAGCTTCTCTCCCAGACCGAGCTGCTTTTATAACTGTAGGTGCCAATGATTATGCAGCCTACAGACTCCTGCATAGATCACGCTCGTACCCTACATTTAAATTACATATTATTCTTGGACGCCCGATTTGCAGTTACTTTCCCCCCTAGAACTTGTGGCTTCGCCTAATTTATTTGTTTTCACATCCAGACTATACATTTAAAGCACAACACTTCCACCAAAGAATCCCGTGAAATTGTTTGTTAAGAGCGCTGCAAATTATAGCCCTGTGAGGGGTAAAACTACAGTTCCTGTGATTATTTGAGAGAAACCACGTGCTTTAAAGGTATGTCGTGGGCGTGATCTTTGCAGAAGTTAAACCATGTGCTTTAAGAGCATGGGATTAAGTGTGGCTCAAGACCTGTAACACCTAACTACAGGCCCTCTTTCTCGGTGCTTCCAGACTGCCAGAATGTTTGGTTGAGATCCAAGCACATCCCAGCAAATTCCAGCTGTGCAATTAAAATTGATTTGGCACCAAGTTGTTTCACATTATTTCCAAAATAATGCAGCTTGCAGCAATCCCTTCCACCCAATTCGACTCTTGCCTTGTTATCCTTAGGCTCAAATTTAAACAATAACCTTAAATGCAGAGATCGAGTAATTTTTCCCATTATCAGCAGCCTGATTAACAATAGCCCGATACAGTGGTACCTTGGTTCTCGAACTTAATCCATTCCAGGAGTCCGTTCGACTCCTGAAACCGTTTGAAACCCAAGACGCAACTTCTGATTGGCTGCAGGAGCTTCCTGCACTCAATCGGAAGCCGTGGAAGCCACGTCGGACGTTTGGCTTCCGAAAAACACTTGCAAACTGGAACACTTACTGGTACTTCCAGGTTTGCAGCATTCGGGAGCCAATTTGTTCGACAACTAAGCCATTCAAGAACCAAGGTACCACTTACAGGTAGGTAGCTGTGTTGGTCTGATGTAGTCGAAACAAAATAAAAAAAAATTCTTCCAGTAGCACCTTAGAGACCAACTAAGTTTGTTATTGGTATGAGCTTTCGTATGCATGCACATGGTGGGGCTCATTTCAGGAGGGGATGAGTCCGCCTATCGGGATGAGGTGGAGCAGTTCTGTGCTTGGTGTAGAGATAACCATCTGGCTCTTAATACTGCCAAGACCAAGGAACTGGTGGTGGATTATAGGGGGGGAAAGGTGGATATTCAGCCCCTGTATATCGGCGGGGACCAGGTGGAGAGGGTGGCTGTATTCAAGTTTTTGGGAGTGATTATAGAGCAGGGTATGACTTGCAGCGCAAATACTACTGCTCTGGTAAAGAAGGCCCAGCAGAGAATTTATTTCCTCAGACTTTTAAAGAAGAACAATCTGAGTGAGAGACTGCTGGTGTCCTTCTACCGAGGCTCCATAGAGAGCATTCTTATATACTGTATTTGTGCTTGGTTCTCCAGCTGCACAGCCAGGGAGAAGAAGATACTTCAGAAGGTTATAACCACAGCCCAAAATATTATTGGTCATCCTCTCCCATCTCTGGAAGAACTATACAGTTCCCGTTGCCTTAAAAAGGTTAACAATATTTTAAAGGATCCATCTCATCCAGGATATAGTCTCTTTGCACCACTGCCTTCGGGTAGAAGATATAGAACAATTAGATCAAGAACAAATAGATTCAGTTTCTACCCAAGAGCTATAACCATCTTAAATGCTGTAACCAGATAATATGACCTTGGAGAGCTGTGATGGGTGAATGTGTGGCTTTTTTTGGTGTGTGTGTGTGTGTTTTGTGCTGTTTTTTGTTTCTTTCTGTTTTTTTAACGGGATGGCATGCAATTTCGTTGCACTTGTATAGCGTTGTGCCTGTACTTGTGCAATGACAATAAATTATCTATCTATCTATCTATCTATCTATCTATCTATCTATCTATCTTATTGGTATGAGCTTTCGTATCTGAAGAAGTGTGCATGCACACGAAAGCTCATACCGATAACAAACTTAGTTGGTCTCTAAGGTGCTACTGGAAGGAATTTTTTTTATTTTGTTTCAAGGTACCACTGTACTGGAAACAACCTATAGAAATCCCCATTGAAATCTGGTTCAATAATATTTGGAATGTGGCTCTGTCGGAATGCCTTACTTGCCAAAGAAGGGTAAACAGAGGCATTTCAAGGCTAGCCACTTTTGGTGACACTTGGCTTCCTTTCTTTTCCTTTATAAATGAGGCAGAACATACTTTCATTCTACCCACAGCGCAAGAATCGCTGTGGAGAGGATACTTGAATTGATAATGCATAAATAAACACATTGCTTGTGTACTGCGTATGAAGCTGAAAAGACAAGTTACTTTGGTTCTATGCTGCTGCTCTTGTATTTACAAGAAAACCAATAAAAAATATTGTGGGGGGGGGGGGAGGTTGATCTGGCACACAAAGCAATCGGGAGGAATGATGATCAATAAACAGAGCCCCTGGAAGCAACTGAAGATCGGTACTCCCTGGCGTTCTTGGCCTCGCTGAGCGGTTACAAGGCGGCAGAATTTCTACATCCTCCTTGAAAGCAGCCGGTCACAGAGCATGGGAAGCATCTCCCGGGACTGCTAATCGGGGCCTTGGCTGGGAGCAGAATTCTCCTGGCAAACGTCCCAACGGGGCCTCAGGCAAAGATGCTCTTGTTTTCCATCTCAAGGAGGTCAGGGGTTTGGGCCAGCCATTCATAGCCCACCGCCGCCTCTCTGGTTCCACTTTTAAAGATGAAAGCCCTCAAAATAAAACAAGTGTACAAAAGAAAAAGTAATTCCCATGACGAAGATCCTTGGGGAACGGCTACTGCATGGGACCCAACGGACATATTTCCCTTTGCAATTCCCCCACTCCGTCCCTGGCTGCAAGAGCCTCCCTTCCAGCTAATAATAATAATAATAATAATAATAATAATAATAATAATAATAATTTATTTATACCCCGCCCATCTGGCTGGGCTTCCCCAGCCACTCTGGGCTGCTCCCAACAGAACATTAAAAACTTCCCTAAACAGGGCTGCCTTCAGCTGTCTTCTAAAAGTCAGATAGTTGTTTATTTCTTTGACATCTGATGGGAGGGCGTTCCACAATGGGGATTACTTTAGCTGCACTGCTGTGGGGGGGGCAGTCCACTTCTGTTGTATTTCACGGGATCTGGTGTATTCCATTTACTGTGTTAAAAAACAACACCCCACACTCAGAGCTTAGATTTCTATATTGGGGAGGGGGGTGGATTTCATCAGCGATCCCAAGCTTTCATTCCTGGAAAAATGTGAAAATTTGGAGGATGCACTCGGTACCTTTTTCTGGTCCTCGCGTCTGTCCTTTCTGGTTTGAAGTTTATTTCTAGCCACTGTCATTCCACTCCCGACAAGTTAATTGTAATAGATTGTAAGAGTAACACACACAGACGTACCATATTCCTAAACACAGGGCTTGCAAGTGGGAACTGCGACAAAATGTCGGAGTGTGGGGAGCTGCTGCTATGAAGAAAAAGAAGAAGAGTTTGGATTTGATATCCCGCTTTATCACTACCCGAAGGAGTCTCAAAGCGGCTCACATTCTCCTTTCCCTTCCTCCCCCACAACAAACACTCTGTGAGGTGAGTGGGGCTGAGAGACTTCAGAGAAGTGTGACTCGCCCAAGGTCACCCAGCAGCTGCATGTGGAGGAGCGGAGACGCGAACCCGGTTCACCAGATTACGAGTCTACCGCTCTTAACCACTACACCACACTGGCTCTCAGGGGATTGGACTAGATCAGGCATAGGCAAACTCGTCCCTCCAGATGTTTTGGGACTACAACTCCCATCATCCCTGACCACTGGTCCTGTTAGCTAGGGATGATGGGAGTTGTAGTCCCAAAACATCTGGAGGGCCGAGTTTGCCTATGCCTGATCTAGTCCAATCCCCTGAGAGCCAGTTTGACTATGCCTGGACTAGATGATCCTCGGGGTCCCTTCCAACTCTGCAATTCTATGATTCTATGGCCTCTAGGTGATGACCTGCCACTGGTGACCACCTGAGTAGCTGCTGACCACTGCCCTGTGCCCCAAGTCATGAGGCCACTGCTTCGATCACCAAAATTCAGGGCAGGCGACATGAACGGGGGCTTGGCTACTCATTCGCGCTGAGTCTCTCTCTGCTTCCGAGCTGTCGGGGACAAGTATCTGTAAACAGATAGATAAATGTGCTCCTAAGCCATTTTGACATAGGATTATTCACTTTTGACATGTTATGAACATTAAAGGAAATTTAGTGTCCATCTGGACAGTTGGCTTTTGCCAAATGCCACAACTACCAGCTGCAAAGTACACAAGCTCGAAGCCATCCAGCTGCCGCGCGCTCAGCCGCTGCCAAGAAGGCGCAATCTGCCAACACGCTCTCTCTTTCGGTTAGTACGCAGTCAGCATTAGGAGAGCTGTTGTGTGAAAAGAAATTGGCAAGGCCTCCCGTTCTCAAGTGGGGCTCTTAGCGCAACCTCTCTGTCTCTCTCTCTCTCTCCTCCCAACCACTTGCATTTGGAGCCTTTTCAATAAACACAGCGGTGGGGAGAAGTGGGATGGAAGGAAGTATGGGATGGGATCGTGGTTTGCAACAGTAATGAGTGGGCATTTGTGGGGCAGAGCCTTTGAGCCTCTCTGGAAAGATCCTGTTTATATATACAGTGGTACCTCTGGTTACGTACTTAATTCATTCCGGAGGTCCGTTCTTAACCTGAAACTGTTCTTAACCTGAGGTACCACTTTAGCTAATGGGGCCTCCCGCTGCCGCCGCGCGATTTCTGTTCTCATCCTGAAGCAAATTTCTTAACCCGAGTGTTATGTACTGAGTTGAATAGGATTGAAAAGGCAGCAGTCTGATTGGTCCTAGAACAATAGGATTCAGAATGCAGCAGTCGGATTGGTTCTAGAACAATAGGATCCAGAATGCAGCAGTTGATTGGTCTGCAGGAGCCACCCAATCCAGCTCCAGGTGGAAGTGAATCCGCAGCCTGATTGGCTTACAGGAGTATCCTGGAATTAGCCAATCACATGGGGCCCATTGTGTAAATAATGTATATAAAGCAGACGTTCTGGGGGAACTCTCATTCTTCGCTACTATGAGCTGAATAAAGAGTATGAAATCCACACTCGACTCCGAGTATATTTCACCGAGGTAATATTTCTGGGTTAGCAGAGTCTGTAACCTGAAGTGTATGTAACCTGAAGCGTCTGTAACCCGAGGTACCACTGTACTGTCCTTGGTGAGACAGGAGCTGACATTGGGTCAGAATGGGGGCGGCAGGAAATTGGTTTGGGGTGTTTGTTGTTAAGGCAAAAAAAAAAAACGTTCCCTAACATTGTACATCCGATGGAGTTATTTTGGATCGTGCCTCTTTTTCAAATATCAGTTGCACAGTGCAGGTGAATGCACCTTTCCTTCTGTTAAACCAGGAATGGGGGGGAGGGCAGTTAAACGACTCCCCAAAAACCCCAAGTCCACACCACAGCCTTTAACTAAGGCCAGGACAGTGACCGTTGACACAGGCACAATACATACGCAACAGCAAAGGGGCTCAGAAAAGCAGTAAGCGGATGTCATGTATTGTACTGTTTCCTCTGGCAATCCAATATAAAAAGGTGAAGGTAAAGGTGACGCGCAGCGGGAATTATTTAAGCAGAGTTTTGATTGAAACAAGTAACAACTTTTATTAAGTTTAAAATAAACTTCTTAAAATAGATCACATATAGAATACAGGCTCTTATCTATACTGGCACACACTCTGAGAGAAACTAGTCACCACAGTCAAGGTAAGTCACACAACATAGACACAGACTAGAATGGCAGTTATACCTTAGAATGGCAGTTATAGCAGTTAGTCATCAACAGCTGTTCCTGCTCTTATGCGTCTTTGTCACATGACAAAAGGGACCCCTGACCATTAGGTCCAGTCGCGGACGACTCTGGGGTTGCGGCGCTCATCTCGCTTTACTGGCCGAGGGAGCCGGCGTACAGCTTCCAGGTCATGTGGCCAGCATGACAAAGTCGCTTCTGGCGAACCAGAGCAGCGCACGGAAACACCGTTTACCTTCCCGTCGGAGTGGTACCTATTTATCTACTTGCACTTTGACGTGCTTTCGAACTGCTAGGTGGGCAGGAGCAGGGACCGAGCAACGGGAGCTCACCCCGTCGCAGGGATTCAAACCGCCAACCTTCTGATCGGCAAGCCCTAGGCTCTGTGGTTTAACCCACAGCGCCACCTGGGAGAGTATGGTAGGATGTCCCTATTTTCATGGGAGAAATGCTGGAGGGTAAGGAGAGTTTTGGAAAATAAAAGAATAGGCCTGGAATTCATCTCTTCAGCAAAAGTGAAGAAGAGAGGAGTAGTAATCTACGCTAAAGAGAAATATAATCCAAAAATGAAATTTAAGGATGAGGATGGAAGATTTGTAGCAATAGAGATCACAGTGGAAGGCGAAAACTTTCTGATACTGGGACTGTATGCGCCAAATGATGCGAAAGTGGAATTTTTCAAGAATATCCACGAAAGGCTGTTGGATTACATGGATTACAAAATAATAGTTCTAGGAGATTTCAATGCGGTAGCCTCCACGCTTATGGACAGATCACAAAGAGTAAAATTCACAAATGAGGGAAGGCTACCGAAAACCTTCTTTGATATGACTGACAACCTAGACTTGATAGATGCATGGAGAACATTGAATCCAACCGACTTAGAAGCAACTTTTTATAGTGAGTCAACCAAAGCCTGGAGTAGGATCGACCAAATATGGACATCCAGGGAATTAACACCCAGGATGATCCAGTCAGAAATACATCCAAGGACATGCTCAGACCATAACCCGGTACAACTGGACTTGAGATTAAACCCGAAGGGTTCCTTCAGATGGAGAATGGACGATTCACTGTTTAGAAACCAAATCATCTGTGAAAAAGCTCAAAAAACAATAAAGGACTATTTTGAAATAAATATAAATACGTCAATGGAAAAAAGAACAATTTGGGACGCAAGCAAAGCGGTGATGAGAGGATTTCTAATACAACAAAAAGCAATCAAAATGAAGCTGCAAAGAGAGAAAAAGGATGCTATTTTGCAACAATTGAAAGAAAAAGAAAAACAATTGAGGATAACACCTAAAGATAGCAAATTACAAAAAGAAATAAAGCAACTACAAGTTGAACTCTCTAAAATAATCAATTGCGAAATCGAATGGAAAATTAAAATGTTGAAGCAAAAGACTTTTGAATCAGCAAACAAATGTGGAAAATTGCTAGCGTGGCAGCTGAGACAGAGACAGAAACAGAATACCATTACAAGCATTAATATCAACGGAAATAAAGTAGTAAACCCATCGGAGATAAGGAAAAACTTTGAAAAGTTCTACAAACAGTTGTACAAAGAAGAAACCAAAGAAAAAGACAAAATAGAGCAATATATAGCTAAAAATGGCCTACAGAAAATCCCGGAAAGAATGAAAGGCCCCCTAAACCACCCAATAACATCGAATGAAGTGGAAATAGCAATTAGCAACATGAAATTGGACAAAGCCCCAGGACCTGACGGACTTTCAGCTAAATATTACAAAACATTGAAAGATTGGATAATACAACCTTTAATGGACGTATGCAATGAGATATTGAAGGGAGGAGGGGCACCGGAGTCTTGGAAGGATGCATATATAACACTGATACCAAAGCCAGATGTAGATCGGACATTGATGAAGAACTATAGACCTATCTCCCTCCTAAATGTTGATTACAAGATCTTCGCAAATATCATGGCTAGCAGACTCAGGAAGGTTCTAAAGGAGGTTATCCACCAAGATCAAGCCGGTTTTTTACCGGAAAGGCACTTAAACAATAACATAAGGAACGTGGTGGATATCCTCGAAAATCTTGAACAAGATAAGAATAACAAAGCAATCCTGATGTTTGTGGATGCCGAAAAAGCATTCGACAATGTTTCTTGGACTTTTATGAAAAAGAATTTGCAACATATGGAGGTGGGGAACGGTTTCATGAACGGGATTGAAGCGATCTACACTGATCAAAAGGCTAAGATCATTATTAACAATGTGGTATCAGAAAACATCAGAATACAGAAAGGAACAAGACAAGGTTGCCCCTTATCCCCGTTATTGTTTATTACGGTCCTGGAGGTTCTGCTGAATGTGATTAGAAAAAATTCAGACATCAAAGGGGTGGCGGTGGGGGCCAAAGAATACAAATTAAAAGCCTTCGCTGATGACTTAGTTTTGACACTACAAAAACCAGACTCCAGTGCACCAGTGGCACTGGAGGTGATACAAGACTTTGGGGAAGTAGCAGGACTTAAATTAAACAAAGCCAAAACCAAAATTTTAGGGAAAAACCTGACACAAGGTGAGAAAGAGAATCTCGAGAAAGAAACAGGCCTTCAATTTGCTAAAAAAGTAAAATATTTGGGTATTAACATGACAGCGAGAAACCAAAACCTGTTCAAGGACAATTATGAAAAAGTTTGGAATGAAATAAAGAAGGACTTGGAGATCTGGAATAATTTGAAATTGTCCTTGATGGGCCGAATTGCAGTCATAAAGATGAATGTGCTGCCTAAATTATTATTTCTCTTCCAGGCAATTCCAATACTTGATAAGATGGAACCTTTCAAGAAGTGGCAGAAGACCATATCAAGATTTGTCTGGCAGGGGAAAAAACCCAGAATTAAATTCAAGATATTAACAGATGACAAGAAAAGAGGGGGCTTTTCCCTGCCGGAATTAAGTATTTATTTTGAAGCAGCTGCCTTCTGCTGGCTGAAAGATTGGTTCCTATTAGAAAATACAGATATACTTGACCTGGAAGGATACAACAATAGATTTGGATGGCATGCATATTTATGGTATGATAAGATAAAGGCCCACCAAGGATTTAAAAACCATATAATAAGAAAGGCTCTTTTTAGAGTTTGGATGAAATATAAGGATCTCCTTGAAAGGAAAACACCCAGATGGCTGTCACCAGCAGAAGCAAAGGCCCATAAAAGAGTCAACATGGAAGAAAATTGGCTAAAATACTCCGAGATGTTAATATATGAAGGAGAACAAGTCAGGTTGAAACCCTTTGAGCAATTAAGAGGAAGAATTCGAGACTGGCTACAATATCACCAGATTAATGAACTCTTTAAAATGGATAAAAAGATTGGCTTTCAAGTGGAAAAGTCAAAACTGGAAACAGAATTGCTAGAATCAAAGAATAAGACCTTGTCAAGAATGTATGATTTGCTGCTGGAATGGCATACGCAAGATGAGTTAGTAAAATCTGCAATGATAGATTGGGCAAAAGATGTGGGACATAATATTATGATGGCAGACTGGGAAAGACTATGGAGAACGGACATAAAATTTACAGTTTGTACTTTGTTGAGAGAGAACATAATGAAAATGATTTATAGATGGTACCTGACCCCAGTGAAGCTGGCAAAAATCTATCATTTGCAGGACAATAAATGTTGGAAATGTGGCACTATGGAAGGAACATTTTATCATATGTGGTGGACTTGCCCAAGGTTGAAGGCCTTCTGGGAGATGATATACAATGAGTTGAAGAAGGTGTTTAAAAGCACATTCTTGAAGAAACCAGAGGCCTTCCTCCTTGGAATGGTACACCAAGTCTTACCAAAAGAAGACCACACGTTGTTTATGTATGCCACTACGGCAGCAAGAATCCTTGTTGCAAAATATTGGAAGACAAAGGACTTACCGACATTGCATGAGTGGCAGATGAAAATGATGGACTACATGGAAACCGCTGAACTGACGGGGCGAATCCGCGACCAGAGGGACGACGCAGTGGAAAAAGATTGGAGAAAGTTTAAAGACTATCTTAAAAAACATTATAAAGTACAGAATTAAAATAAAATAGAAATGTCAATGTATAAGATTAGTTTATAAAAGAATAATATAGTGAATAGTATGGCAGATATATGGTAGGAATAAGTGTTAAGTATTATTGAATTTAAGGTCTTTTCTTTTTTATAAATATTTGTAAGTAAACATAAGGTTGTTGAAAAAGAATCTGGATGTTATTTTAAATTTAAAGAATGAAATTAAAATAAGAAATAATGTAATAGAAATGAGAAGATAGAAATATTAAGAAATTGCTGGTAGAAAATAGATAAGGAGAATCGGCACAGAAGGAAAGAATGGAGGAAGTTAGGAGAAAATGTTAAGGAGACAGGATAAGAGCATAAGATAAATGTAGTGTATTGTAGTGTTTTAGTTTAAATGTAGTTTATATGTATGTCTATTTTGTTTGTTTGATTGTTTGTTTGTTTATTTTTGTGTTTAAAAATAAAAAATATTAATTGAAAAAAAAAAGAAATGCTGGAGGGTATGGAATTATCCGACCCCTGAGCCGTCTGAAGGCAATTCTGTATAGGGAAGGTGGGTTTTTAAAATGTTTAATGTTTTATTATGTTTTTATATATGTTGGAAGCTGCCCAGAGTGCCTGGGGCAACCCAGTAAGATGTGTGGGGTATAAATAGCAAAATTATTATTATGGAATAGGATGCCCCTATTTTTATCGGAGAAATGTTGGAGGGCATGGGATAGTTCCATCCTGCCTAACAGCAACCCAGGAGGAGACTTGTGCCCTTTACACCTTTTAAAGAAGAGGTGAGAAACCTCAGGTCCGGAAACTGAATGTGGCATTCCTTACCAGAGCAGACTCTGCACGTGTGGCCGGAATATGCCTGACTCTCTAGACCACATAATTTTGGACTGCCCTCTTTTTAGCACCTTTCGTGCTGACCTTATAACGTCCTTTTTATGGCTTGAGTCTCTTCCTAATAATCAACGCAAGGTGCAGTTTCTTTTGAGAGATGTCTCTCCATCAACCACCAGAGCCTTGGTACAGTTTTTGTCTAGAATCTTCGAAGTGAAATCTGGGGGAGCTTGGTCTACATAATAGGCCGAGGAAGTTTCCTTTTACTGTATGTAATATAAACATGTTGTTGTTTTATATATGCCAATAAAGGTGCTGAATACTGAATACTATCTACTTGCACTGCATGCTTTTGAACTGCTAGGTTGGCAGGAGCAGGGACCGAAAAACGGGAGCTCACCCCGTCGCGGGGATTCGAACCGCCGACCTTCTGATCAGCAAGCCCTAGGCTCAGTGGTTTAACCCACTGTAAAGGTAAAGGGACCCCTGACCATTTGGTCCAGTCGTGTCCGACTCTGGGGTTCTCCTCCATCCTTGATTCTCAGCGATCTGCGCAAAACCAAGAGCCCGTCTAGGCAAGCATTTTGTTGCATTTTCAACAACAATTCTCCTGGTACATTGACAGGATGATGCACTCGGTCAAATTGGGGTGCAAAAGATAATCCTAAAGAGGGCCTGTTAATTTGTATAAACTCTATACAGAGAGCTGCAAACACAGAGGTTGCATACTCACCATACAGTTAAAGCAAATATCTCCTGCTCAAGAGTACTGGGAACTGTAGTTTGCCAAGGGTGCTGGGTTTCCTTTTTCAGGGTATGCAACAGTTCCCAGGATTATTTGGGAACACACTGTAAAGCTGTGTTGTGTACGCAGCACTGGGGGAAGCTAAGAAATTTCCAGCTAGCCATAAATCTTACTGGGTGACCTTGGGCCCTGTCACTCTCTTTCCTCTTAACCCTACCTCACAGGGCTGTTGTCAGGATAAAATGAGGGAGAGCTCCACAAAGTGGGGTAGAAAGCAAATAAATGAACACTACGCTTCCCACTATGTGTTCTAACCACGTAAAACTGACACCCTACACGGAAGACTTTGAGCAGGAGTGGGGAAAGACGTCTCCCATGAGCCTCAGCAAGCAAGGCCAAAGGCTAGGGATGATGGGAGTTATAGTTCAGCAACGTCTGGAGGGTCAAAGTTTCCCCTCAGCTGGCTTGGATAATTTGGAGCTGTGGCTCAGGACTGAAACTGGAGGCTGTTGTATTTTAAACACAACTAGGATGGTGACCCTGATCTCTGCCACTGTGGGAGCATTTCTTCTTCATAATCCCCGTCGTGAAGAGGATTCCATCCCCTCCCTACCGCATAAATGAACATTATTGTGACACCTTTCCCTACAGATGGGGAGGGTAAAATGTCTGTATTTATAAGCTCTGAAATTGCCTCAGTGTCCTCAGGGGTAATCAACGTGGCGGTGGGGGGAATAGCCTTTTTGCTATACTTGGTGGCGAGAGTGATTCAAAATGTTTCCATTAAGGCCAACTTGCACTTCACACGACAATATCCATCTATCTATCTATCTTTTAAACCTCCTGCACGATGAGGGAGTCTCTGTGTCCCGCACCCTTCCCCCAAAGGAGCGTTTCCAAGGATGATGGCAAGCGTAGCTCCAACAAGGCCCCAGATGTGCAATGCGGGAGAAATGAGCCATGATTCCAGCAGGAAGCTTAGTTTTAATTACCTCAGAATAAAAGGGCGTTTTTTTTCCACACAGTACGGATCAAAAGTGACCTGAGTTCCAACAAACCCCCTCTGAACCCTATGTATTTTTGTGTTTTTATGTTGTAAAAAGCACTCTAGCTCGGTGAGTAGAGCAGGAGACTCTTAATCTCTGGATCGTGGGTTCGATTCCCACGTTGGGCATTGCAAGGGGTTGGATTGGATGACCCTTATGGTCCCTCTACAATTCTATGAAATGTTCAGAACAGAGTTTTTCTGCGTGACGGTGGAGCGGGACCTTCTCATGGCAGAGGTGCCCTCTGAGTGAGGAGCTTCATTTCAGGGATGCGGGTTGGGCAACCCTTTGCAGTCCAGGGGCCAGGATACCTCACGGGCAACTTTTCAGAGGCCGCATGGTAGGAGGGGCCAGAGACGAGTGGGCGGAGCAAGGGATTGGGCTCTTATCATTGGACTGTAAGCTGCAGTCCAGCCACGCAGAAATTAGAGGCACACACACACGCAAAAGCACTCCACCGTCCATCGATGTAAGCAAGAGATATTATCAGAGGGCCTTCTCGGTAGTGGCACCCACCCTGTGGAATGCCCTCCCATCAGATGTCAAGGAGATGAGTAACTATATAACCTTTAGGAGACACCTGAAGGCAAAAGAAAAGGAAGGTACCTTTTATCATACTTTCTGGGAGATAACAGCAGGAAGACTACTCCTCGCACAGAGATGGAAACAACAGGATATTCTGACAATTGAAGAATGGCAACAGAAAGTATTGGAGTATGCGGAAATAGCAAGGCTAACTGGAAGAATCCGACAGCAGGACGATGAGAAATTCCAAAAAGAATGGTCCAAATTTATGGTAAACTTTGAGAAAACTGTACATAAATAAAGACACTCACAGGACTGGAATAAAACCCATAACGTTTATTGTAAACATTTTGTTAGATCATAAGATGTAATGCTGTAATATAATAAGGAATGTATGTTTAAAGTATAATACAAAAATCTATTAAGGAATTATAGACATATATAGAATGTATATATAGAATGTATATATAAGTGAGAGTAATGTAAGGATTCAGAAGAGGGGTGGAGGGAAGTTAATTCGGATAAGATATAGATTTATAGGAGAATAATATTGTTAAGCTGCATTGTGTTTAAGATACTTGGAAAAATTAATAAAAATTATTGGAGCACAAAAGCTTTCTGGGAGATGATATATAATGAAATGAAAAGAAATGTTTAAAATAACCTTTGTTTAAAAACCGGAAGCTTTCTTATTACAAATTATAGGTACCGACATCCCAAAGGAGCAGAAAAGGCTTTTTACGTTCGGGACAACAGCCGCTCGGATGCTACTAGCCCAGAGATGGAAAGAAGATAAAGTCCCTACCAGAGCAGAATGGCAAACCAAGCTGATGGACTATGCCAAAATGGCAAAGCTGACTGGAAAACTCAGGAACCAAGAGGACAAAAACTTTCAAAAAGAATGGGATTTTTTTTTATAACTTATATAGGAGACCACTGCAAGCAGATGGAAACATTAGCAGGATTGTAATGTAACAAATACTATGGAAAATATGGCTTGATATAAAATATAGATTATGGAATAATATGCAGCTGTAAATGTTGGCAATAGGACCCATGGAGGGGATGGGGAGAAGTCTCGAGATTCAGAGTAATATATGGATATGCATTTGGAATGTTATAAATTCATATTTGTAAAATTGAATAAAAACGATTTCGGAAAGGAGACGTCTGAAGGCAGCCACAGGTTCCGCAATCCCTGCTCTGCAAGAACCTGGCAAGCAAGGGCACTATGAGGGCAACAGAATGCCATCGTCCATAACTGTAGTTGATTAATTAACATGAGTGGAGCAATAGGATCATAGAATTGTAAAGCTGGTAGGGACCACAGGGGTCATCTAGTCCAACCCCCTGCAATGCAGGATTTTTTTGCCCAACGTGGGGCTCAAACCCGCATGCCTAGAGTCTCATGCTCTACTCATCCAGTGCTCTACCAGCTGCACTGGCTCCCGGTGGAGTACAGGGTCAGGTTTAAGGTGCTGGTTTTGACCTTTAAAGCCCTATGCGGCCTAGGACCCTCGTACCTAAGAGACCGCCTCTCCTGGTATGCCCCGTGTAGGACCTTAAGGTCCTCAAATAATAACATTTTGGAGGCCCCGAGCCATAATGATGCTAGGCTGGCCGCAACTAGGGCCAGGGCCTTCTCAGTACTGGCCCCGACATGGTGGAACGGTCTGTCACAAGAGACCAGGGCCCTGCGGGATTTGACATCTTTCCGCAGGGCCTGCAAGACAGAGCTGTTCTGCCTGGCCTTTGGGTTGGTTTTAGTTTAACCCTGATGTTTCATTCCTTTATGGTTTGATTGGTGGGCTACTTAAAAATGAGGCTGCATTTTAAACTTTAAATCGTATTTTAACTTGCATTTTAATTGATTGGTTTGTATGTTTTGTTGTGATTTTATGGGTGTTAGCCCGGTCTTGGCTGGGAAGGGCGGGGTATAAATAAAATATTATTATTATTATTATTATTATTATTATTATTATTATTATTATTACTGATGGAGCTTCTTCTTCTTCTGCAATGCAGGAATACGCAGCTGTCCCATATGGGGATCGAACCTGCAACCTTGGCACTCCAGATGTTTTGGGACTACAACTCCCATCATCCCTGACCACTGATCCTGTTAGCTAGGGATGATGGGAGTTGTAGTTCCAAAACATCTGGGGTGTCAAGGTTAGCCATCACTGCTCTAGGTGATGCTTGCAAGGTGGTGCTTGGAGACTTTTAAGTATATTAAAAGTCTCTTTCATATGCATATAAAAGAGAAGAGAGGCGGGCAGTGTTGGTGGGCCTGGATCTGGAAAGAGATGGGGGCTTGACTCACTCCCTGTGCAGCATTCAAGGGTATGGCTTCCCCCACCCCTAACCTAATGTGGAAGGAAGATCAGTTAACCCTGTGAACCCTCCCTATCTTATACTCTGCCTTGTAGATATGTGTAGATGACAGGATATGTGTACATCACAGAAAAAACACCATTAGTCTTTGCTGACCTTCATTCTAACCAAAGGTATGCGATGGGACTCCTGAAATCTCTCACCGCTTGGAGGCTGGGATGTGTGTAGCTGTATTCTAAGCAAGTAATAAAGTTTTAAAGCATAACTTTCATTAGACTATTTGAACTGTTTTAGAAGGGTTTAAAAAAGTGGGCATGTTTGCTGCCTTTGGGAAGAAGAGTGGGATATAAATTCAATAAATATGATTATGATGATGACGATGACAATGATAATAAAGCAAAGAAACAATGTGATTTGGCCACTGTCTGAGGGCAGAATCAAGCCTTCTCTCCCCCCACCCCCACCACATCCTTTCCACTCCCTACTGTCATGTTGTCTGTGTTAAATATGGGGGAGAAAACCTCCTGTTTTGAAAAAGAATACACAGAGAGAGAGTGTGTGTGTTATGTACTGAGTTGAATAGGATCCAAGAGAAACTGAATTCAGGGCAAAGCTCAGCTATACATCTGCTTTGGTTGTGGGCAGCCATCTTGGAAACTTCCCGCTATAAACATCAATGAGGGCTGTTAGCTAAACTGTACCATTCCTCACCTTCACGTCGCATTACATGGTGCTGCTGGTGTCAATTAGCAGAGCTCCACTGCAAACCCACTCAACAAAGCAACATCTGCCCACACCCGCTGAGCATCTGGGTGCACCACATATAAATGACATTCAAAGGTTTTTAACAGCCATAGGAGAAATAGGAAGCCTGCCGTTTTACAGATCTGGACGAGGGACCCGAGAGCAAAAGGCCGACCGCACCGAGCTGGGAGCTCAAGTTACTGCCGCATCGCCCCGCTAGCCAGAACCAGAAGCAGCCCGTCCTATGCGCTTGATGTGGACGGCGGCAGGGAAGAGATCCTGCATGTGTTTTGAATTGCCACGGCTGAAAGGGAGCACATTGCCCTCAATTTGCTACCACATAATGGACGAAGAGGCTCCTAACTTGAGGTGACCAACCTCTGGGGCCTGCGCTACTGGGGTTTGTGGCATGGCTGCGCAAGAGGACATGGGCCTGGCTATGCTGTCTACCTCTCCAGAAGAGTGCGCTGCCTGCTCCCTGGATCAGAAGGCTAGAGGGGAAGTTTTTAATAGGTGTTGGTAGCTGCCCAGAGTGGCTGGGGCAACCCAGCCAGATGGGCGGGGTATAAATAATAAAATTATTATTATTATTATTATTATTATTATTATTATTATTATTATGCCAAAGCACAAGGCATTGCATATCACCTTGCAAGAGCACATTGGACTGGAATAAACACATGCTTCTGCACCGCCTGGTTTGGCCAGCGCCACTTCAAAAAAGAGCCTTCAAATGTTATGCAACTTCTACATGGAATCCTAGAGTTGTGAGGGACCGCCAGGGTCATTTAGTCCAACCCCATGCCGTGCAGGAATATTTTGCCCAACGTGGGCCTCAAACCCACAACCCTGAGATTAAGAGACTCATGCTGTACCGACGGAGCTATTTATCCATGTGGAGGACAGCACTCACAAGCATTTTTCTGCACATGTTGGGGGGGACACACACACCCATATTAGCACTTTCCTGTTTTAGGGATGCACACATTTCCTTACACCTGAGTTTAGTCAGCTGCAGGATAAGCTGTGGGATAGCTCAGTCCGGAGAGCACTAGACTCTTAATCTCAGGGTCGTGGGTTCAAGCCCTGCACTGGGCAAAGTTTTCCTGCATCGCAGGGGGTTAGACTAGAGGACCCTCGTGGTCCCTTCCAACTTTACGATTCTATGAAGCTTTACCGCTGCGAATGAGAGGCACTCGTGAGCAGTACTCTGGCTCTGCAACTTTAATCCAGGCCTCCCACTCTGGAAAATAACTTTCTTGGGAACATAATAAACAGCTTTCTACCGATACAGACCCTGGGTCCATCTAAGCTCAGCATTGTCTGCAACGACCACCAGTGGTTCTTCAGGGTTTCAGGCAGGGGACATATCTAACCCTACTATTTGGAGATGCCAAAAGTTGAACCTGGAACCAGATCTCAAGCTCTACCCTTTTCATAATTCACTAGCTGACCGGGCCACGCCTTGCTGTGACTGATTTGGTGAAATGCAAAAGTAAGATACAGTATGAAAGAGAAGGCGTGTGTTGTGCTGTACTGTTTAACGTCCACTAGAGGGCGCTATATTTCTCTCTCACAAAATCACATTTTTACCTGGGAAAGGTGTGGTATTTGTGCAATGTAAGTACATATGATCACTCCCATATGGGCATGGAACGTTGTGTCCAAATTTGAACGGAATCGATCAAGGGGTTACGGAGAAAGGCGATCATTAACAAACATCCAACTTGAACGATTTTATATATATAGATAGTTATTTAAAAACATATTAGGAGTTGCTTAGCCACCATAGAAAGGAAAGGTGACTGACCTAGGTTAAGGTCTTGTGAGAACAGGCCACAAAGTTTGTCAAGGACATTTTCAACACGTTAACAGGGGCTGGAGGGAGTTGAATCTAACAAGTTTCGGAAGGTCACAGGTCCCCCGACCCTGCTAATGTACACTCCAAGTGCCAAAGAACTCAATGGGTCTTACTCCTGAGTAGGATTGCTGTGTATAGTCACTAACTTCAATGCATGCACTCTCTTCCCCCAGATTGTGTTTTTCACAACTTGGAATAATCCTGAGCGTTCATAAAAGAGAAGCTCAATATTTATTCCAATACACATTTATATTACAACACTGCACTTGTGTTGCTTGCACAAAATGTACTTTCCGCTGCTCAATAATGCGTTCCCACTTAATTGCTCTGATATTAAATAAAAAATCCCAGAAGAACCTTCTGCTCCCAGCAATAATTTCCGTCTTTCCTTCGGAGGCCAGGCTGACAATAATTTACTGAAATGTGTGGCGAGCAACATACGAAGGAGCATTAAGTGTTTAATATCGGTGGTTATTGTGTGTGGAGGAAGAAGAAAGCAATATTGTGGGCTGGTGCTTTTTCCAGATGGGAGGATTATGCTATAAATAGGAGATGAATATCAAAAAGTTCAGCCTCAGATATGGGAAGGCAAAGGGGATCTTTTAAGAGGGCCATGAGCTAATTCATTTACACGCAAAGACGATTTAACAACTTCCATCCTCAGCCTTTGCATGACTTTCTGCATAACTCATCTTTAGTCTTTGCAAAAGTCTGGCCCTGGAGAAACCAACGGCAACTCCAACATGGACCTTAGCTGATATGATCAGGCAAGCATTTTAAGCACACAGCAAGAGACTTCCTTGTGTGAGCACAGCTGCCCTGCATGTACAAACGTGCTGCTTCTTCTTTGGGGATCACTCATAGCCAAATAATATTGCCTTCAATAAACACGGTTTTAAGAGTGAGTCCGCAAGTGACTGTGGAGGCCAATTCTGGATCCACATGTCCTTCCACAGTGGGGGCATAGGTTTCCGGGTGGGAGTTGATCTTGGTGAGGGTTTGCCAAGCGTGCCTTCCTCTTAGCACGTTTCTCCCTTGCGTCCTGAGTTCGAGTGTCTTCAAATCCCATGACACCTTTGGTAAAGGCTGTTCTCCAACTGGAGCGCTCGCAGGCCAGTGTTTCCCAGTTGTCGGTGCTTATACTACATTTTTTTAGATTTGCCTTGAGACAGTCTTTAAACCGCTTTTGTTGACCACCGGCATTACGCTTTCCATTTTTAAGTTCGGAATAGCGTAGTTGCTTTGGAAGACGATCATCAGGCATCCGAACAACACGGCCAGTCCAACAAAGTTGATGTTGAAGAATCATTGCTTCGACATTGGTAATCTTTGCTTGTTCCAGTGAACTGGCATTAGTTCGCCTGTCTTCCCTAGTGATGTGTAAAATTTTTCGGAGACACCGTTGATGGAATCTTTCGAGGAGTTGGAGATGGCGTTTATAAGTGGTCCATGCTTCACAAGCATACAGTAAGGTTGGTAGTACAATAGCTTTATAAACAAGCATTCTGGTTTCCCTGAGAATGTCCTGGTCCTCAAACACTCTGCACTTCATTCAGGAGAAAGCTGCACTCGCAGAGCTCAGGCGATGCTGGATTTCGGCATCCATGTCGGCCCTTGTGGAAAGATAACTGCCCAGGTAGGAGAAGTGATCTACACTTTCCAACGTTACACCATTGAGCTGGATTTGTGGCGCTGCACAGCACCCTTGGGCAGGGGTAGGGTGTGGAGAGAAAACCCAGGCATCTGCCTTTACTTAATGGTGATTACTCACAAGGAACAGCTGCAGAGCCACAGTTTCTTCATCCCTGCAGCGGGGTTCAACGGAATAGGAAGAATGATGATGACGACGATGTTTGTGGAGATAGGGGACCTTCTGGCTTTGGTGATGGGTCCTACTGTTCCAGGTCCTGTGCACTGACCCCCACATCCTTGCCAACCTCTGTCACCCTGCGAGTACTTTCTTCCCCATCCCCTGCGAACTTTCGCCGGGATCCTCTTTCTCCTTCCCGTCGTCCTGCCAGGTCATGACACACTGTATAAAAACGGGAGGTAAAAGGTAAAGGACCCCTGGAAGGATAAGTCCAGTCGAATTTGACTATGGGGTTGCGGCGCTCATCTCACTTTCAGTCTGCGTTTGTTCACAGACAGCTTTCCAGGTCATGTGGCCAGCAGGACTAAACTGCTTCTGGTGCAACAGGACACCGTGATGGAAGTCAAAGCACACGGAAACGCCATTTACCTTCCTGCCGCAGTGGTACCTATTTATCTACTTGCACTAGTATGCTTTCGAAGTGCTAGGTTGGCAGGAGCTGGGACAGAGCGACGGGAGCTCACTCCATCGCAGGGATTCGAACCGCCGACCTTCTGATCGGCAAGAGCAAGAGGCTCGGTGGTTTAGACCACAGAGCCACCCACCCCACTGTATATCAGGGGTAGGGAATATCTTTCAGCTTGAGGGTCACGCACTCACACATACATCTCTCGATCCTGCATTCAGGCAACACATTACAGCAGCTGAAGGTCACGTGCCAGCCAGGTAGGCCGCATACACGCCCCACACTGAAAGCATGTGACCTCCCACCACCATGCAAAGAATAGTGGGAACTGTAGTTTGCCAAGCTTGCTGGGAATTGTGGCTCCATGATGGGTAAACTACAGTTCCCATGATTATTTGGGGGACATCATGGGCCTTCAATGCAAGTGTGCACACAGCCTTAAAATCACTAGGGAAGGATGCAGAGCAGGGGTGAATATTTGGGGTTGCAATGGACTGGGGCATCTCAAGGGCCAGACAGAGAGAGCTGGGGGCCACATTCAGTTTCCGGACCTGAGGTTTCTCACCTCTTCTTTAAAAGGTGTAAAGGGCACAAGTCTCCTCCTGGGTTGCTGTTAGGCAGGATGGAACTATCCCATGCCCTCCAACATTTCTCCGGTGAAAATAGGGGCATCCTATTCCATAATAATAATTTTGCTATTTATACCCCACACATCTTACTGGGTTGCCCCAGGCACTCTGGGCAGCTTCCAACATATATAAAAACATAATAAAACCTTAAACATTAAAAAAAAATACCTTCCCTATACAGAATTGCCTTCAGACGGCTCAGGGGTCGGATAATTCCATACCCTCCAGCATTTCTCCCATGACAATAAGGACATCCTACCATACTCTCCGGGACCCAGGTGGCGCTGTGGGTTAAACCACAGAGCCTAGGGCTTGCTGATCAGAAGGTCAGCGGTTCGAATCCCTGCGATGGGGTGAGCTCCCGTTGCTCGGTCCCTGCTCCTGCCCACCTAGCAGTTCGAAAGCACGTCAAAGTGCAAGTAGATAAATAGGAACTGCTCCGGCGGGAAGGTAAACGGCGTTTCCGTGTGCTGCTCTGGTTCGCCAGAAGCGGCTTAGTCATGCTGGCCACATGACCTGAAAGCTGTATGCCGGCTCTCGGCCAATAAAGCGAGATGAGCGCCGCAACCCCAGAGTCGGACATGACTGGACCAAATGGTCAGGGGTCCCTTTACCTTTACCTTTACCATACTCTCCAACATGTCTCCAATGAAAAGAGGGACGTCCTAAGGAAAAGCGATAAGATAAGATAAGATTTCTTTATTGTCATTGTACAAGTACAATGAAATTGGATGCCAACCCATAAAAACAACATGGGGGGGGGGGGAATAGCTTTCTAAACAAGCATTCTGGTTTCCCTGAGAATGTCCCGGTCCTCAAACACTCTGCACTTCATTCGGGAGAAAGCTGCACTCGCAGAGCTCGGGTGATGCTGGATTTCGGCATCCATGTCGGCCCTTGTGGAAAAATAACTGCCCAGGTAGGAGAAGCGATCTACACTTTCCAACGTTTCACCATTGAGCTGGATTTGTGGTGCTGCACAGCACCCTTGGGCAGGGGTAGGGGTGGAGAAAACCCAGGTATCTGCCTTTACTTAATGGTGATTACTCACAAGGAACAGCTGCAGAGCCACCAAATGGTCAGGGGTCCCTTTACCTTTACCTTTACCTTCACCATACTCTCCAACATGTCTCCAATGAAAAGAGGGACGTCCTAAGGAAAAGCGGGACGTTCTGGGATCAAATCAGAAACCGGGACAGCTTCTCTAAATCAGGGACATCCCTGGAAAATAGGGATACTTGGAGGGTCTGCTATCCTCTGTGTAACCTACCAAAAAGTTCTTCACTTTGAGGGAGGGAGGAGAGTCTGCAGCGGCAGGTGGGGAATTTCTAAGGGAGAGGTGGCACTGGGGCTTTGCTCAGTTACAGGTGTCTTTGCAAAGCAATTTGCACCCAAAAAGCTGGGCGTCTGGGCAAATGAAGATGATGGACTTTATGGAGCTGGCAGACCTGACTGGACGAATCCGCAACCAGAAGGAGGAGACGGTGAAGGAAGATTGGAATAAATTTTGAATTTATTTAAAGAAATATTGTAATATTTGAATTTAGTAAGTTTCAGAAGATAAAAAGAGGCTCAGACTAGAAACAGATCTTCAGTAGATAAGATATTAAGTATTTAAGAACTAAGATATAGAGACTAGGAGAAATAAGTTCATAAAGAAAAGATTAAGAGGAAGTAAGGTAAAAGTGGAGAATAATTAAGAGTAAAGAGGTAATGAAAGTGCGAATTTGGATAACTGCTAAGGAATGGAACTTCAGTAAGGGAGACTCAGAGGAAGTCAGTTTGAGGTGATTTTAAGTAGTTAATGTGAGGTTTAGGTATAATTTCTTTTGTTTTGTTTGTTTGTATGTATGTATTGTATGAGTTTTATGTTATATGTATTTAAATGTTTATGAATATAAAATATGTGAGTCCTATAAAACCTAGAAAGTACCAATAAATTTTTTGGGGGGGAAACCCCCCCACAAATAACTGGGCATCTTTGTAGAGAAATTTGAACACCCCTCCAAATTGCTTTGCAAAGACACCCAAGTTATTGACCTATTGGGAACAATCAGAGCTCTAAGCCTGAGACATGTTTGGCCCGAACATCTCCAAATCATGATTTCGAACCCCACGCTCTCCCATTTCTGCTGCACTGCTCTTAACCAAAGACACTGGCCAATTAGTCAGAGTTGTGCTGCCTTCTCATTAGTCAGATAATTGGCCCCAGATTTCTACGATCACTACGTACAATTAAATATATTTTAAGCAGCATTAATCACTAATCTCCTTGCACATGTTTCAGATTTTGCAAAGCGATCAAATGAAAACACTCGCAACTGATTCTGTTCCAGGAAAGGATTCCTCCCCGCTATCAGCTCCAGAATCCCACCATTTGTTGACCCCCTCCCAGGAAAAAAAAGCCTGGGAAAACAGACCGGCCTTACAAACATACACATGTTGCATATAAGTAAGTTCATCACGTAAGTCACTGAAACAGCTTAAAATGCCGTTTTAAAGTCCTTTTTTATAAAGACATCGCCATGGTACTGCTAATTGGCTTTCCGATCATATTTCATACACATACGTCATCATGGAGTTACTTTTATTTATTTATTACCCAAGCAGAGCGTTATCCTGGGATGGACTCTTTTAAGAATAAGGGCTTGGAGTTCAATTGAACTGTTGGACTCCTTTTGAATGGCTAACAAACTCCGCATCCCACCCCCAAGGCCAAATCACAAAATGCCTTTTGAAAAAGAGGGGGGTTTTATAAGCAAATCTGCCATGCGGTCATCCGTTTGCCATGTGCTGCTGAAGAAAAACAAGTCTAAAGCTCCCTTGGGCTTGTGCAGTTGCACTGCTCTCTGGATCAAGGCCCATGGCGATAAATCAGCATTTCTGGATAGCTGAGGTTCACTCTTCTATTGAGTGAAAATCAGGAACATAGGGAGCTGCTTCAGTCAGTCCATCTGGCTCAGTTTTGTTTACACCGACTGACACTGTTCTCATAGTGTCCAGTGATGCCACTGAGGCGTCCACAGGCAGGACCTGACTGCATGGGCCCTTTCCTCTCTTGCAACACCTGGGGTAGCTCAGCCAGTAGAGCATTTTAACATTAAAAAAAACTTCCCTATACAGGATTGCCTTCAGATGGCTCTTGGGTTGGTGAGCTGCTGGCTGGCTGCGCACCCAGGATTTTTTGGTGCTGCCCAAACCCAGCAAAAATCAGGGACATGTACTTCAGCAGAAGGAACAAATGCAGTAGTTCCTATCGACTACTGTAATGTGTAACTGAAATGATCATGAATCCTTCTTCCATCTCCCTTCTCCAGTTCCCTTCCCTTTGAGAAAGTTTGGCTTGTAAGCTCCTCGGGGCAGGGAACTGTCCCCTTACACAATTTAAACTGGTATGCAGGTTGACGGTACAACAATATTAACACCAGCTTAAATGTAACAATTTACTTCTGTTATTATTATTTAATTAAATAATAATAATTAAATTTTACATACCAAATTTCCATTTAAACATATCAATCGCCCTTACATTTAGGATTCTCAAAATCCCTTGACTTCCCTCCACCCTTCTCTGGTTTCCATTGTCCATCCCTTTTTATTCAACTTATCCTCCCCCCCCCCCAATTTGTTAGATCTATTATTAACTTTTCCATTATCATCTTTCACAAGTATTACACTAATCCTGCCAAAGCTTTTAACTGTTTACAATGTTCTCTTACCAGTAAGTAACCTATAAATTTTTCCCATTCTCTCCTAAACTTCTTGTCGTCCTTGTCTCTGATTCTCCCAGTCAATTTACTTCTATTTGTCCGTTCACTAAATCTTTGCGGATGCATGCAAAATACAGAAGCATACTCTCCTTCTCGCACGGACAGACCTTGGCGACTCTCAGGATAAGTCTTTGAAAAGGAATGACCTCCGATTCTGGCTTTGAATCATGTACTGACACACATGCCGTCCTTTGCCAGCAGTGACCCAGTCATAATGCTCAACGGGCAATTTTCAGTCACACTTTTAGCCTAATTAATTGGCCCTGGGCCATGCGTTAGTGCCAAGATGACATCAATGGTGAATCCAGCAACCCACACGAGTCCCAGCCTCACTGGCGTTCCCTGCTTATGTGCAATCCTTTTATAACCAACTAGCTGACCCGGCCACGCCTTGCTGTGGCTATGTGTGTGAATGCTGTGGTGTTGATGGCTGCGTCTGTGGGTGGTGGCAGGAGAGGAGAGGGCCGGCAGCGGCTGTGGGGATGGTGTCCGGCCTGCCTTTCATGGCAGCTGTGGTGGGGAAGTGGGCAGCGGGCGGCCCAGGCTGGCTCTGACGGCGGCGGCGTGAGCGGCTGTGGAGAAGGGCCCGGGCCTGCCTTTCACGGTGGCGGGGTGGCTAACCTTTCCACTGGAAATAATAGATCTAGAAGTAGTTATTGCACTTTGGAGCCTTCGGTGTGCTTATCCTTTATAAAGGAGCCCTGAACCCATTAGGAGCATTCATGTGTTAATGATGCCCCAACCAGGACAAACCTTCTGTTGCCCCTGTAGCATTTCCAAGACAAAACAAAAGACCCTGCTTTGAAACGTCCACAAAAAAGTTAACCACCAGAACTACAGCAACAGCCAAAGAAGCAAAATAAAAAAATTCCTTCCAGTAGCACCTTAGAGACCAACTAAGTTTGTTCTTGGTATGAGCTTTCGTGTGCATGCATCTGAAGAAGAGTGCATGCACACAAAAGCTCATACCAAGAACAAACTTAGTTGGTCTCTAAGGTGGGACGTGGGTGGCGCTGTGGGTTAAACCACAGAGCCTAGGGCTTGCCGATCAGACGGTCGGCGGTTCGAATCCCCGCGATGGGGTGAGCTCCCGTTGCTCGGTCCCAGCTCCTGCCCACGTAGCAGTTCGAAAGCACGTCAAAGTGCAAGTAGATAAATAGGAACCGCTCTGGCGGGAAGGTAAACGGCGTTTCCGTGCGCTGCTCTGGTTCGCCAGAAGCGGCTTTGTCATGCTGGCCACATGACCCGGAAGCTGTACGCCGGCTCCCCTGGCCAATAAAGCGAGATGAGCGCCGCAACCCCAGAGTCGGTCACGACTAGACCTAATGGTCAGGGGTCCCCTTTACCTTTATCATCTAATAATAGAAGATTTGCCTTTGCATTTCAGAAGCTATTTAAGGCAGTGGCTGTAATGTGAACCGGCAAATCCCACAAATTACCTACCTGATGTGTGAATAATTGACTATTACTGCAAGATGTGGTGGTGACTCGGAGGCGTTTGACGTATTCCGGGAGGATAACAAGGCTAAACGTGGAAGCAGTTGCCTGTTCTCGGCACTTTCGGTTTTGCATCATGTCCACCAGAGGGCAGCAATTGCAAATCCTCCCTTTAAAATGACAGTTTTCGCTATTTTGCTATCCTCTTGTTTTGCCATCCAGCGGCTAAGGAGGGAACTACTCAGCAAGGAAAGTTTTATAGTGCATGTGCTCAAGGATGAGCTATTGACATGCAAATGTTATTGTGCAGTTTCCAGTCTTGGTGTCGGGTAGTGGCTGCCGTTCATTAAAAAGGAAGAAGCGAATTTCTGTTTATCTGTTATGGACTATATTTGGGCTGCTCGAATGTTAAGATGCCTCGTTGTGTGGTGGCACGAATGAACACCCAGGAAAAATCCTGGTTCAAATCTCACTTATCATAGAATCGTTGAGTTTGAAGGGACCCCGAGGGTCATCTAGTCCAACCCCCTGCAATGCAGGAATTTTTTTGCCTAAATGGGCCTCAAACCCATGACCCTGAGATTAAGAGTCTCATCGCTCTACTAGCTGAGCTATCCCAGGCACTTCTGGCCTTTGAACTCACTTGCTGGCTTTTCCTAACACAACCCGCTCAAATTCAGCCCCCAGCCCTTTTGCAACAATTCTTTTATTTAAATATTGCTGTTTCTGCATTGCAATGTTTTCATCCTGAAGATGTTTCAATGAAGGAAAGTCTCTACTTATATTGATGTTGCATATAGGTAAAAGGTAAAGGTAAAGGACCCCTCGATGGTTAAGTCCAGTCAAAGGCGACTATGGGGTTGTGGCGCTCATCTCGCTTTCAGGCCGAGGGAGCTGGCGTTTGTCCACAGACAGCTTTCCGGTTCATGTGGCCAGCAGGACTAAACCGCTTCTGGCACAACGGAACACCAGAGCACATGGAAATGCCGTTTACCTTCCCGCCGCAGCGGAACCTATTTATCTACTTGCACTGGCGTGCTTTCAAACTGCTAGGTTGGCAGGAGCAGGGACCGAGCAACGGGAGCTCAGCCCGTCGCAGGGATTCGAACCGCCAACCTTCCGATCGGCAAGCCCAAGAGGCTCAGTGGTTTAGACCACAGCACCACCTGTGTCCCTTAGTAATGTTGCTTCTCTCCCACTAGAGTCCCTCGACCCTCCAAAGAGGCTTTTCTGCCGGGAGCAAAGGAATGTGGAAGTTGCTGGGAATCTCACACTTGCATGGGCACCTCTATGCTTGGGATGTATTGCCTACAACCGGTTATTTCTCATAAAAGCAAAACTACGTTCACTCACAGATAGGACGGGTGCTTACACGTTGTCCCCCCAAAGAGGAATGCATCACCCCCCAAAATGGGGATGAAGATTACATAATATTGTAGGTGCCAATTTATATGTATATAGGTGCGTCTCTTTAGCAATAACTGCTAACATGGAAGTACAAATACAATCCATCTCACCATAGTGGTAATGACAGTATCCTGTGTGCCTGGCTCAGGCTGCTGTCTAGGTGCTGCTAACTTTTGATGGGCAACTCCCTGCTCGCTCTTCTTAATGGCTCTTTACTTTTAGACTGAACTTACACTGAGCAAAGGAGGGCTTCAAGGGAAGGGGGCTGTTTTCTGCCACCTTGTTCACTCCGCAGCTGATGAACTGGTTCAGCTACGTAAATTGTTCAACTGGAAATGGGTGAGAGCTTATTTGACCCAAGTATTGGTTGGTTGGTTGGTTGGTTGGGTTTTTTTTGTAAAATAATAATAATAATAATAATTTATTATTTATATCCCGCAACGGGAGCTCACCCCATCACGAGGATTCGAACCGCCGACCGTCTGATCGGCAAGCCCTAGGCTCTGTGGTTTAACCCACAGCGCCACCCACGTCCCTTCTTATTGGATGATAGGTAGCTCTAAAGGGAAGCACTCTAGAGAGGGCATCATGGAAGCGTGAGCCATTCCCCCCAATAATTACAGCAGGGATTCTTGCTTTTCTCTTGGGTTTTATTGCTGTCAACGCAACAGCCTCCCAAGGGGGACGTGGTAAACCAAGATTAACCTCCAGGGAGATACTTTGGTGCTCCAGTTGTTGTCGGGAGTCCAGATTACATGAGCTCTAGCCGACGTGGTCAGGGATGATGGGAGATGTGGTAGAATGAAATGTGGAGGGCATCAAGTTGGCTACCATATTTGCCGCTCCCATGTAGCCTCTTTGGCACGGATGAGGTACAAGAAGGGAGGAGAGAGGCTCTAGGACAGGGGTCAGCAACCTAAGGCCCATGGGCCACAAGCGGCCCACGGGGGTAGTTTAACCGGCCCACAACCCGCCCCCCGAACCGAGCTGCCTGCTTGGTGAGCCCCCGCGCACTGCGCTAAACTGGCACAGCGCGGGAACTCACTTCTGCAGCGCCGGAAATCGCGTCTGTGCAGATGCAGACACCGGAAATCGCGGATGCTCACACACGCGCAAGATCTGGCCCACGGAGCTATCTCCGCTGGAGTGAACCGGCCCAGGCGAGGTAAACCTTGCCAACCCCTGCTCTAGGACAGGGGTGAGGGAACTGCCGCCCTATGGCCAGTTGCAATCTGCGAAGCCTCCCCATCTGGCCCACTGAGGTTCCAGCCAAGACTCTCTGGAGTCTATCCCTTTGCCACCCATTGCTCCTGGAGAATCAAGAACTTGCGACTGTGCTGGAAAGTAGCCACTTGCTGGGTTTGGGGGCAACTTTCCAAAGCATATACTTAATGGTTTTTCTGCTTTTCCTAGTCTCTCGGAAGTCGTACGCCTTGGAACACCAGTCACTGGAAATCACAAATGAGGACTGTTGCATTCAAGTCATAGCTGTCAACCTTTCCCTTTTCATGCGAGGAATCCTATTCGGCATAAGGGAATTTCCCTTAAAAAAAGGGGGAAAGTTGACAGCTATGATTCAAGTCCTGCTTACAGACTTCCCATAGGCATCTGGTGGGCCAGTGTGAAAAAAAGGATGAACTTCTGGCCTAATCCAGGATGTCCTAATTCTGAGCAAAGTGTTAGTTGGATACACTCTACATAAATGCACATACAATGGTTTTCTAATAATAATATTTTTTTATTTATACCCCGCCCTTCCCAACCAAGACCGGGCTCAGAGCGGCTAACACCAATAAAATCACAACAAAACATACAAAACAATCAATTAAAATGCAGGTTAAAATACGATTTAAAGTTTAAAATGCAGACTCATTTTTAAGTAGACAACCAATCAAACCATAAAGGAATGAAACATCAGGGTTAAACTGAAACCAACCCAAAGGCCAGGCAGAACAGCTCCGTCTTGCAGGCCCTGCGGAAAGATGCCAAATCCCGCAGGGCCCTGGTCTCTTGTGACAGACCGTTCCACCAAGTCGGGGCCAGTACTGAGAAGGCCCTGGCCCTAGTTGAGGCCAGCCTAGCATCCTTGTGGCTCGGGACCTCCAAAATGTTATTATTTGAGGACCTTAAGGTCCTACACGGGGCATACCAGGAGAGGGTGTCCCTTAGGTACGAGGGTCCTAGGCCGCATAGGTTCTACCTTGCCAGGATACATTAGTCTCCTGGCCCCCAAAGGTTGCCTTGGAATTAGCAAGGAGAAGAATTTTAAACAGTGATTGGTAACCATTTTTTAGCCTGATGGCAGGTTTCTGGAAGTTTCACACCAGCGGTGGTCAGCTCCAGAGGTAAAACTTGGCACAGCAATTAGTGTAATTTTTTTACCTTTGTACAGTAGGCTAATTTCCACACAATCTGACACAACCCTGTCCATCCTCCGTACAGGCAAGATAGTGGCAGGCTCAGGGTTCAATGATGCGCTCCAGCCAGGCAAAAACATTTGAGGATCACTGAGTGGGGCAAGATCCTGTCTGGGGAGAGGGCGTGCAGAGAGCCTTGGAGGGTCACGTGACTCCCGGGTCTAAGGTCCTCCACCCCGATTTAAAGCCAGCAAACAGCAAGGCTATCACATGAAAACGCCACCCCGCACCCTCCAGAATTCACGGACAACGCTTGTCAATGCGTAGGCAGCGCATCGTGCGCATTCCTCTGGCGTAAACCCAACCAGAGCGGTCCCAACGGTGCTTACTCCGCGGTCTCTAGCTGCCTTCTTAATGGAAGCCTCTATCAGCCAAGGCGACACGTAGTGATACGTTCTCCCGAGAATGCTGTAGGAAACATATCCCGATTTTTCGCCCGCGGCACACCTGGTGTCATGGTCGTCCAAGCTTTCCACGTTGCACGCTATTTCGATTTGCCCGTTGTGTGGGAAAGCCATCGACTGCACGCCCTCCAGGCCTCCGGCACTACTGCCCCGGACGGAGCCTGCGATTGCCTTGGCCGTAGCCAAGTCTTGCGTGTTGACCGTCACGTTGCAATTCATCACGTAAGGGCTGGCCCCGACCCCTGAAACAATCAGAAAATGAGCCACCAGTGCGAGTCAAAATTAATGGTTGTTAGGTTGGTTTGGCTTCTGCATCTGCTCTTCAGATACGGTCAAGTAGTTTCTAAGCCTCAGAAAAGGACTTTGGCTAATCCTTCACTTATACGCCAGGCAATATAAGCTATTCAGTTTTCTTTATCAAGAGAGAGTAGTACAGTCGTAACTTGGTTCTCGAACAGAATGCGTTCCGGGAGTCCATTCGACTACCGGAACCGTTCGAAAACCAAGACACGGCTTCTGATTGGCTGCAGGAGGGCCATTCCATGAAAAATGAGCCTGATAAGAAAAAAATTATTTTTAAAATATACTTCTTTTACTTATAGTTTCATTACCTAAACAGATTCCAAACGTGCAGTTTAACCATTTTTTTTAAAGCTAAAGACAAAAGAAGTTTAGTTTATGGACCTTCTTTTCAAAAGTCCACCCACGTAGCCTTCACAGAAGTGTTCAAGTTAAAAGTTTTCTGATGATTGTCCCACCCGTGACAGCATTTTTTCCTTAATTTTGTATCGTTAAATTTCTTAAACTTAATTTCTGATTGCATAGTTGTAACCAATAAACATTGATTTAAACAGATATGCTGAGTTTATCAATGATTCACCTCCCAACTCACAGTTTTTCCATAAATCAAACTTATCTCAAGCTCCATGTCCTTTTTTTGTCCCACCCGTGACAATACTTTAACATTTAATAAAATTGTCAAAAATATCCATAAAAATAATGAAAAAATAGTAAAATGTTCAGTATCTTATTAAGAACATAGTTTAACTTTTGGTTGTTAATTTTTATGTATATTTACATTGTTACACATATGTGAATACCAAAAAAACATGGTCCAAGTGTCCCACCCGTGACAATGGAATGGCCCAGGAGCATCCTGCAGCCAATCAGAAGAAGCAGAAGCCATGTCAGATGTTCGGCTTCCGATAATCGTTCAAAAACCGAAACACTCACTTCTGGCTTTCAATCGTTTGGGAGCCGAATCGTACGAGTTCCAAGGCGTTCGGCAACCAAAGTATGACTGTAGTTGGATCCAGCAGACCCAAGGAGAGTCCAAAGCAGGCCTGGTGAGTTTTATGGCCTGGAGAGACTTTCCAGGACTGCAAATAAAGGTCTGGAGGAGTGCATATGCCCCCCCTAGGCCCGCAGTTTCCAAGCTTTTACATAGATGTTCTAGATTCGAAGTTGCAAAGCAAAGTCTGTTTCTCACACTGAGTACTGAGCTACCTCGGTGCAAATAGAAGCCAGCCAGTGGTGAATATAGTAAGTAAATCAAAGGTACTGCACTCAAGACCTATTCCCAAGTGAAAAGCAGTTTTATATCTGCCTCTTCGTAAGCAAGGTGAAAGGAGGAAGGTGAGAAACTCCACCTGGGATAAATCACCATTGCAAATTGTTCCTCATGAAAAAAAGAGTGTGAAAGTTTAATATTTCTCCGAGGTCTTTTCCTTTCCTCCTTGGGGTTCTGACTCATTGTCTTTGTAGTTTATGAGCCAGAGCCTGGATAGAAACAAAGATCTTTACAGCAAACGAAAAAAAAGAAAAGAACACAAACCCTCAAGGCCCAATTGTTGAGGTAGAGGGAAAATAAAAACAAATGCACTAATTAACATCTGGTGTGTGTTCCTTTCTCACAAACACAAATGCAGTATGTGTGTGACAGCACTGGCAATAATAAATGGTTTAAGGATTCTTGCGGCAGAATGACGTCTGAAGAAACAGGATTTTTTTTTTTTTTAAATGGATTATTCAATAAAAGTACATAAGGAGCTTTGTTTTATGCAGAGCTTTTTTTAAGTAGGTTAATTCTAAGTGGGTCAATAGGAGAATAATTACTGTTTTTCTCTTGTTATCCACCGCCACCCCTATTCTATATTAAATATTTAACCAGTTCTCTTCAATGGATTGTAGCAATGCCTCATCAGTCTTTCCTTTCAAAACATTTGAGATAGTTTACTGGGCACAATCCAGGGTAAAATCCAAGCCCCATTGATATTGTGGGGCTTAAAAATAAAATAAAAGAAATCAATGGTACCCAAATGCTTGATAGTACATGCTCAAGAATGGCTATAATTGACTGCTATTGACCACATGATGACCAATTGTAAACTCACATGGAAACTCAGAAGCCATGTGATTTGACCCCCTATTATTGCTGACAATTAAAGTTGTGCAAATTATTTAAATGGGCAATTTGCCTACTGGCAACGCAGCAGAGTCGAAAAGAGACTTCTTTAGCCACTCCAGGAATTCTGGGATTTTTTGTAGTTGTTGTCCCTGTTTGGTAATGCCCTTCCAGGTCTCTCACATCTTTACACAGGGTCTTAAGATACACAACACTCGAAATGCATCTTATAAGACAGGGATGGGGAAACTGTGGCCCTCCAAATGCTGTTGGATTCCAGTTCCCATCAGTTCCCAATGAAGACAGTCCATGGTTATGGATGATGGGAGCTGGAGTCCAACAACATCTCTAGGGGTCACAGTTCCTCCACCCCTGTTATAAGAGACAATCGTTTATTGGTTTCTTCGTAGACTTCAAGAAGGTTCTGGAGTTACCTGAAGAGATACAACACAAAATATTGCTTACACTGGAATAGATTAATTGATTTGTTACAGCCTACATCAAATTAAATGGGACGCGGGTGGCGCTGTGGGTTAAACCACAGAGCCTAGGGCTTGCCAATCAGAAGGTCGGCGGTTCGAATCCCCGCGACAGGGTGAGCTCCCGTTGCTCGGTCCCAGCTCCTGCCCACCTAGCAGTTCGAAAGCACGTCAAAGTGCAAGTAGATAAATAGGAACCGCTCTGGCGGGAAGGTAAATGGCGTTTCCGTGCGCTGCTCTGGTTCGCCAGAAGCGTCTTTGTCATGCTGGCCACATGACCTGGAAGCTGTACGCCGGCTCTCGGCCAATAAAGCGAGATGAGTGCCGCAACCCCAGAGTCGGACACGACTGAACCTAATGGTCAGGGGTCAAATTAAGAGCAAAAAGCTGCCAGCTACCTCGAGGTCTTCTGCTCTTAAATAACTCAACGCATTTCCTGTTGCTTCTTGGTGCTCTCGCTTCCTCAACACCCCCACAAGTCGTCCTCTCCCCAGTCCTTTTGAATGACACGTTATTCCCCCTCTCAAAAGCCTAAGACTTCAGCCCTACAAGTGCAATTGGCTTGGGAATAAGTTCTAATGAATTCTGTGACACTCCAAGTAAGCAAAGACTGGGCAGCAAGCTTATGCAACTTTAATTCCTTATTAGTCTTCCTGTCTTCCCTCTCTCAATTTTTGGTATACTCGCCTGTCTCTTATCTGCATTCTCTCCCATTCTCAATATTTATATGTAAGCTCCTTGGGGCACAGACCACCGGGATGTGGGCTATATTCCTCTGTGAAGTCCTAGACACATTGATCGTCTTGTACCCATGACAAAAACAGCAACAATGAACACTGCCATCATTTCATACCTGTTAAACCGTGTCTTAAGGTAGGCGACAGTCCTACATCAGGGATAACAGTGGCTGCATTGAAAGCTCTACGGTTAAACCATCCCAGCTGTTTTCTTCTTTGAACCAGACTTTGCTTCTCTGGGAGATGAGCTTGCCCAAAAAGAAATATGCTGCATCCAGGAACACGGCAGACCAGGGTCTCTGCTATATCTGAGGGAAGGGAGGAACAGAAGGGAAGTACCACAGCTAGAACAGGGGTGGCAGCCTTTGGGGGCCGGTGAGTACTCTGGAATTTTGAAGGAGTGATGTGGGTGCAATCACAAAATGGCTGCCGTGGGAACATGATGGAACACAAAATGGCGGTCAAGTGGATGTGGTGTAATACAAAACGGATGCTACATCTATTTAAAAAAACAGAAAAAAAGAGACAGGACAAACAGGTCTGGGCATGCCCCACATTACCCGACAGGGGCAGGGAAGCACCTCTCTTCTGTTCAGAAGAAGAAGAAGAAGAAGAAGAAGAAGAAGAAGAAGAAGAGTTTGAATTTGATATCCCGCTTTATCACTACCTGAAGGAGTCTCAAAGCAGCTCACATTCTCCTTTCCCTTCCTCCCCCACAGGAAACACTCTGTGAGGTGAGTTGGGCTGAGAGACTTCAAAGAAGTGTGACTAGCCCAAGGTCACCCAGCAGCTGCATGTGGAGGAGCGGAGACGCGAACCCGGTTCCCCAGAATGGAAGATGATTGCCCAATCCTGGCCTTCAACAAAACGTGGGCAGGTTTGAGGAGGCGTGTTCAACGTACTAGAGGCCCTTGCCAGTGCTAACAAAAACTGAGCAGGAAAAGCAAAGAGTCTGTTGTGCATTGTGGGTTTTGGAGGGAATCATTACTGGCATTTTTCTTGAGCACCAGAGGAGGCATGTCAGGCATATGGGCTCCATGCTGGTGACCCCGAGCGAGAAGAAACGCAACAAGAAAGACTAAGATAGGCTGTAGACTGGGGCTGCCTACTCTATGCATGTAATGCCACTTTTGAAAGAACTGCAGTGGCTTCGAATTTGCCACCAAGCCAAGTTCAAGGTTCTCCTGTCAACCTAAGAAACCCTAAACAACCTGAGACCTGGGTACCTGAAAGAAAATGGAGGACTAGCTGGTGGCCTGCAGAGATCTATCTTGCAACAAGAGGCTTGCCTGGCGCCTTTGTTATGTATCCTTAGGCGCCAGGCAAAAACATTCCTCTTCTTCCAGGACTTTAGCTAATTAAACTATCAATGGCCTTTTAAACTGTGTGTATGGGGTTACTGTTTTTGTTTGTTATCATGGTATGTGCCAGTAATTTTGTGTTGTTCTTTCGTAAACCTCCCTGTGATCCTAGGATGAAGGGCGGTATAGAAAACAACCAACCAATCAGAGGAAAAGCCTTTTCCATTATGGCACCCAGTATGTGGGCACCCTCATCTCCCTTCAAAAATAAGGCAAGTGCTGCCTTTGTTACATGATTTGATGCATGCTAAGAACATTTCTAATGTACCCAGGCACATGCTAGTAATTAATGCAAAGCTTTTAGTAGAATTGGCTGGTTTTACTGTGATGGTTGTATTTTAACACATTGTTTTTAATATATATATACATATATTTGTACTGCTGTGAACCTCCCTGGTGTTTCTAGTGAAGGGTGGGATATTAATGTGTTAAACAAACACACAAGCAGGCAACAGATCTGAGAAAGTGTGAATATGTGAGAAAGGTGGCAATTGGTTATCCCAAATGCTGTGCTGTCATTCCAGTTGTAAATTGTACAACTATGCTTTGGAGTATACATTAAACAGCTGCACTAAATGGTTTAGAATGGGGTTAGCCAACGTGGTCCCCTCCACTTGTTATTAGACTCCAATTCCCATCACCACTGGCTGGAGTTGACAGGAGTTTGAATCCCAAGAACATTTGCAGGGTGCCACCTCGCCCTACCCCTAATTTAGAGAGATGCCTCTGCTTTGACAGAGGAACAAGCCAACATCCATCAGTGACTACATTTAAGGATCCTTGGGTCAGATCATCAATAGGAGTATAGCATCTAGATCAAGGGAAGTAATAGTACCAGGTCAGACCCCACCTGGAATACTGTGTCCAATTCTGGGCACCACAGTTCAAGAAGGATACTGACAAGCTGGAACGTGTCCAGAGGAGGGCAACCAAAATGGTCAAAGGCCTGGAAACGATGCCTTATGAGGAACGGCTTAGGGAGCTGGGTATGTTTAGCCTGGAGAAGAGAAGGTTAAGGGGTGATATGACAGCCATGTTCAAATATATAAAAGGATGTCATATAGAGGAGGGAGAAAGGTTGTTTTCTGCTGCTCCAGAGAAGCGAACACGGAGCAATGGATTCAAACTACAAGAAAGAAGATTCCACCTAAACATTAGGAAGAACTTCCTGACAGTAAGAGCTGTTCGACAGTGGAATTTGCTGCCAAGGAGTGTGGTGGAGTCTCCTTCTTTGGAGGTCTTTAAGCAGAGGCTTGACAGCCATCTGTCAAGAATGCTTTGATGGTGTTTCCTGCTTGGCAGGGGGTTGGACTGGATGGCCCTTGTGGTCTCTTCCAACTCTATGATTCTATGAGATCTTCTGCAGCCAAGATGGTGCCCTCCAGTTGTTGCTAGACTACAACTCTCATCATCCCTGACCAAAGCTCATGCTGGCTGGGGTTGATGGGAGTTGGAATCCAACCAACCACATACTGAGGTCACTACCTGTCTGTGCTGGATGTTCAGGTTCTGCTTACTTCGAGCCACTGTTCCGCACTCTTCCACATCGACACCCGACAACGGGTAAATGGGCACCAGGTCTACTGCGCCAAGGCAAGGGTGGATCCCAGCGTGTGCCGCCATATCTATCGATGCGAAAGCCTCCACACAGGCAGCAACGACAGACCTGCCTAACAAAACACAAAGAGAGCGAGAGAAATTTCATCAAACCCATTACTAACTAAATCTGAAAAGGAAAACTAAATCTTCGCCACTCTTGCCCCAAATGTGTTTTAATTAAAAACATTCATACACAAAGAAAGAGCATAGACAAACTCTCCCCCCCACCCTTGCAACTGTTTCTAGTGACAGTGATAAGGTAACCCCTTTCTCATTTACACAAAGCACTAATTTTGGGAGAAATGTGAAGGTCTTACGACTCTTACAAATCTACCGACCTTGAAGCAGGGTTCTTATTATATGCAACAAGCACACTTAAAACAATATACTAACAAAATAGCCCACTTGGTATCTTGGAGGCTATGCTATTGAATCACAATCTACAAAGGTGTGTTTTTTTTAGTGAAGTACTGAACACAACCGTGTAAAATTATGGCCACCTGACATCCTCCTGCTAACTTTGTCTTACAAGACGGCTTTTGATTCACTTTGTAAACATCCCTACAGAACGTCCTTAGCAGAAAAGATAAAAAAGAATATTTTATTCTGCTCCTCCTCCTTCACACAGCCTGAATTCAAAAGTAAGCTTTGCTGCAGCCCAGACACAAATTACCTGGGAATAGGTTCCCATTGAATTCAATAGAATTTAATTCTGAGTAGACATGGTTAGGAATGTGATGTTAATTGGGGAACGGGCTCTTGTAAACCAGTGTTGAAGGGAAAATCTACACAACACATCCCTCTCAGATCTAGCTGAATGTTATCTATTTTGAAAAACTGTTAAGAGGGCTTCCAGACAAGAGCTTCTTTCTCACAAACCACCAGTCACAGTCACATCATATTTTTCTGAGTGTGTGATTTTCGTGCAGCCACCCACCAAGGAGATTAAAATGTCACTCTTTTTTTGGAAATATGTGCCTTTGTGTTGGTACTTGTTATTTATATAATTTTTCAGCTGAGGAGTTCTTTTTTTAAGTCTATCAAGGAAGCTAAACACTAGAGCATGGTTTTTGGTTCCACTCCAATCCACTGAATGTCTCCTCAGAAGTAAGTCCCACCAAGATCAGCTGGACTTAGGACCACATTCACACTATGCATGGCTTCCCCCAAATAATCCTGGGAACTAACGTTTATGAAGGGTGCAGGGAATTGTAGCTCTGTGAGTGGTAAACTACAGTTCTCAGGATTCTTTGAGAGAAGCAATGCGTTTTAAAATGTACTGTTTTACTCTCAGGCAAACATGTATACAACTGCAAACTTAGCATCCAAAAACACAACATTCAAAGGCCAAAAATAATAATAATGTGAGTTGGGATGTTTTAATACACATTTTTAAAACTTACCCAGTCTGTCAACTGGAGCTGCAATAGTTATGACGGACCTGTTATAGTCATAGTCAGAAAATATATTAAGCACAGTTGCTGGGAGATGCTCCTGGCCTACGGGGAGGGGAAAAAATGGAACAATTATTGTGGTTCAGACAACAAATAAGGTAAAGATAAAGGGACCCCTGACCATTATTAGGTCCAGTCACGGATGACTCTGGGGTTGCGGCGCTCATCTCGCTTTACTGGCCGAGGGAGCCGGCGTACAGCTTCTGGGTCATGTGGCCAGCATGACTAAGCCGCTCAATTTAGCTTAAGCACATGCTATGTTTTGAAGAGGTACATTCTGATCCTAAATCCATTGATTGCAAAATAAGTTCTATCAAGCTAAATGGAGCGTACATCGGTGCAAGCATGATAGATTAGAAAAATATTGAACAGTTTTGCTCAATGCAATCTGTGGCCTTAAAGATATTGCTCCCATCAGCTACAGTCAGTATGGCCAGTGGCCAGAGATGATGGGAATTGTAGTCTAGCAACACCTGGAGGGCAACAGGTTCCCCACCCCTGTCTGAGAGAGTACAGATAGGCAACACAATCCAGGGCTAGTCATTATACTGGCTGAAATTCCCAATTCTTGGCAACATCATTAACAAGTGAGGGCTGGTCCTCTTCTGCATCTGTTTGCCCTACGTTTGTTCACACAATGAACTTCAGACTTCGCCTGAAAGAGATGCCAGGGCAAAAAACTCTTACAAGTACGCAAACAAAAAAACGCCACCCCGAAGTTTTAGAATGTGTTAGCTAGTGATTAACAGATCAATGGGCTTCTTTTGTGAAACCACAACTCATGCAAACCATATCCCAAAACTTCACAAAGGCTGCCATTTGGTAGGACTTCAGAAATGCATGGCTGACCAAACCATAGCTATCATAAAAACCAGAGGGCTGGAAGGGACTCAAGAGTGTCGTTTAGTCTCAGCTCCTGCCCTGAGGCAGGACTTTCTATGCATATTTCACCCCCCAACATACGGCTTCAGAGCTTCATAAGCATCAACGTCAATGTTTGGGCGGGTGGGTGAGAACGGAAAGCTCATGCTTGAAAGCTCAACTAACGTTTTCTAATCAAAGCTTCATTTGTGCCAGGGCTTAGATACACCATCCAGGACCACGGCTAATGTTGGAATACGTACAGTCAAGTGCCTCTGAGAATGTGCAGAGTGCAATTTTCTTACCGAATCAACAACCCTAAAGTAGCAGGTAATGGGAAAGACTGAGACCCTGGGGAGCCACTGACAGCCACAGCAGATAATGCTGGACTAAATGGACAGATAAGTCTGACATGGTATAAGGAAGGTTTTTAAAATTATTTTAATCTCCCCCAGTTAAACAACCCTTCAAGGGAAATTAATTAATTAATTAATTAATAATAAACACACTTGCATTGATCATAATCATAGAATTGTAGAGTTGGAAGAGACCCTGAGGATCATCTAGTCCATCCCCCTGCAATGCAGAAATGTGTAGTTGTCCCATACAAGGATCGAACCTGCAACCTTGGCATTATCAGCAGCATGCTCTAAGCAGCTGAGCTGTGCTTCTGGTACAATGGAGAGAGAGGCTTATTCACTGGGACGCGGGTGGCGCTGTGGGTGAAACCACAGAGCCTAGGGCTTGCCGATCAGAAGGTCGGCGGTTCAAATCCCTGCAACAGGGTGAGCTAGTTCGAAAGCACGTCAAAGTGCAAGTAGATAAATAGGTACCGCTCTGGCGGGAAGGTAAACGGCATTTCCGTGTGCTGCTCTGGTTCGCCAGAAGCGGCTTAGTCATGCTGGCCACATGACCCGGAAGCTACCTCGGCCAGTAAAGCGAGATGAGCACTGCAACCCTAGAGTTGTCCGCGACTGGACCTAATGGTCAGTGGTCCCTTTACCTTTACCTTTACTTATTCACTCCAGCTAACTGGAGTCTGCGCTTTTCTATCAATACACTGTTTTGGATCTATCCTAAGTACTTTTGGCATTCAAGTATGACTGCACGGAGGGGCTCCCATGAAAGGACAGGATAGCCACCCCTCCTGGCCACCCCAAATCAGCATCAGTTTGAAGGGGATCCTGCTCACATCCGCACATAACGCTCCCTCCACCATCAGGATTTGCATCCCAGGGCAGGCTATCCTATTGTCAGGGACTGGGCAGAGGAGGAATGGTGGAGACAGCCTCCCCAACCTGAGCCTTCCGGAGAAGAAGAAGACAGTTCAGAATTACAACAGGGGTTTGAGGGAGGTCACAGCTCAGAGGCAGATGAGGGGGAAAGCTGGGAAATAATGGGAGAGGAGGAAGAAGAAGAAGATGCACCAGGGGAGAGACAACTCATGGACTCAAGTTTCTTTAGAAAGCATTCCAGACCCAACCCCTTTACCAGAACACGGCGGGCCTTGAAAGTAGGAGAGCAAAGGGCTCAGAGGGCCCTCAGCACCACCTGTAGGGGAGATGATGACAATGACGAATGAGGAAGTGGGAGAAAACGAGGGTGGAGAGTCAGTCAGGACAACGCCATTATCCCAAGAGGCTGTGTTCCAAGCCTCTCTCTGTAAATCTCTCTATATAAAAATGTTCCCATTGCGTGTTTGTCCGAAACACCCTTGCTGCGTAACCGCTGGACCAAATCGCATCAAATTAGGACACAGCGTTCCATTACCATGGCAAAAGAATCTGGCATAATAAAAATTCAGGAAAACCACACCTGTCATGCCTAAAATAAAGGAAAAACGGGGGGAAATTGGCTCCCCTATTACACGTCACCAGCAAAACAGTGCCCTCTAGCGGCAGCTATAGTGGTACTACAGCTACAAAAGCACAAAAATTGTCGCACCTATTAGACGTCACCAGCAAAACCTCGCCCTCTAGCGACGGCTATACTGGTACTGCAGCTACAAAACCTTCCCCCTGCCAGAGCTCCGTCGGCCATTTGCAAGCTCGCAAACCGGTAATAGAAAAGGGGGGGGTGAGGAGAGTAATTGAAAACGGGGGTGGGGACAGAGAAGGGGCAGACGGAAGGTGAACAGGGGAACTTCTTCAATTTCACAAATTCAGCCGCAGCAGGGTGCGACCGGGTAAGCTAGTATTGAATAAAAAGCAGATGATAATAACTTTCCCTTGTCTTGTACGTTCCTGGCAACCGGCCATGGGAGTTTCTTACTACCTATGTACACTCTCTGCACTTCCCTTCAAACAAACACTGGTCGCGCATCGGACAGAGGCCTACGCGCATGAAGATGGATACGTGCATGGGGCTCCTTCCACAGGCAATACTGAGGGTGGGGCTAGCCAGGTGCGTTCCAGAGGGCTCCTCCACACCACTACGTATAGGAAAGGCCTTATCCGTTGTCTCAACCAATTGGACAAACTTATTCCACACATGCTTAAGTTCCAAAGAGGAGTTCGGTGGAATTCTAAGCAAACGTGCCTAGAACTGGGCTGCAAATGTTTTAATTTCAGCTGGAACAGGTATATTTGGAGTAGATCTACATTATTCTTACCATTATCCTCACAAACCGCAGCTCTTGCTACTTTCTCAACAACGTCCTTTCTTCTTCCTTCTGAAATGTTTAGCAAACAAGCAGCCAGACGCAAGCCAGTTCTGCCAGAAGTCATTTTTGCCCCTGTAATAAAAGGATACTCCTCAATTCCAACGGAACAGGCAAGGTACCGGTAGCATTGTCCAATGGTGATGTCAGTGTGTTCCTTCTCTCTCAACAGGAGGAAACCGCTTCCAGTCACTTCACGATATCCCTTAGCACAGGACAAAATTCCTACACGAAAGCATTTGTTTCCATGCTGACATTCACATGAATCTTGTGTGTGCAAATATTAGCATACAACAGGCATAGGCAAACTCGGCCCTCCAAATGTTTTGGGACTACAACTCCCATCATCCCTGACTACTGGTCCTGTTAGCTAGGGATGGTGGGAATTGTAGTCCCAAAACATCTGGAGGGCCGAGTTTGCCTATGCCTGGCATATAACAATCCTATGTGGCAGTGTTTCCCAGCCTTGGGTCTCTGGTTGTTTTTGGACTACAACCCCCATCATCCCTACCTAGCAAGCCCAGTGGTCAGGGATGATGGGAATGGTAGTCCAGAAACAGCTGGAGACCAAAGGTTGGGAAAACACTGCTTTGTTGCTTTAAATCAGTCTCTCTGTGCATTGGGAAGCTAAAATTGGACGCCCCTTCTGTAGAGTGCATATACAGATATGCACATGTGTAAGTAACACTGTCATAATTTACGATCTGCACCATGCAGTTCCGCCTATCAAGCCCATCTTGACCAAGTGCAGGTGGTGTTATGAAACTCTCCACATTGTTATAGATTAAATGCCAAATTTAGGTTGCAATCTAGATGCTTCCAGATAATTGTTTAAAAATGGGATTGGTGCTCCTTATGGATGTTTTTTCCAGCATCCACATGACACCACTGACATCAAAATGACAGCCTGTATCCCCCCCCCCCCCAACACACACACACACACACGTTTAACACAGATTCGCTCTTTCTGGTGGAAATCAAATAACTTGTTTTCTCTTTTTTGATACCAATTACCCTTTTATCTCTTAAATCCCTATATAAGGGAGTAAGCTCCACTGAACAAAGTGCGCCTTACTTTTTGAGTAGACATGTATAGGACTGCACTGATTGCACTGTTTTCGGTTTTAAAACATATTTTGCTCGAAATGAATTCAGTATAAGGAAGAAAACAATGAGACTTTTGTTTCAGTACTTCTATCTTATTTGATCGCGGCATGTATGATCGGGTAAAATTATGCAGCAAACCCAAGCTGGAGGAGGGGCTGCCGGACGAATCCCCAAAATTAAGACAGGGCTGTATCTAGACTAACTGGTGGTCTACTTACAATGTTGGAAACAAGCCTGGTCGGCTAGCAGAGCAGGTCGTTCAGGGTATTTTGCAATTAACCAATACTAGTATCTCTGGTTTGCAGCCAGCATCCGACCAGACAGCAACTGCGCCAAAGTCTGTAAAGCGCGGAGGCAAAACAACCTAAGACTTCCAACAACAGAAACTTTTTTTCTTTCTTTCTGTGACTGTCCCTCGCAGACTGCAAACGCCACGTGAGTTTTTGAAGGCTAGTGCTTTGCTGGGAGCCTCTTCCGGGAAACTGGCGTGTGACTATTTTCACACTGCTGTTGGTGCGGGAGGAGCGCGGAATTTGTCGCGCGCGCTCCACCTCCCCTCGCTCCTCCCTGGAAATGCATCGCTCCGTGGATTAATTTCGCGCTGAGATTTGAATCGCTCTGCAGATTCCTCTGCATGAAAAGGCTGGTTGCAAGAAAGAGCTCGGAGGTGCCAGCTTGTTTCCTCTTCCTCTGCAAAGTCTGCTTTCGCGCAATCTTGTGTTTGTTTGTTTTTATATTGTATGGGCACTGGCGAGGTAGCATCGCCTACCTTATCAAGGGTGTAGCGGAGGGGGGAGAGCAGCTGCCGCCCCCCAAAATATTGTTGTCGTTCAGTCGTTCAGTCGTGTCCGACTCTTCGTGACCCCATGGACCAGAGCACGCCAGGCACGCCTATCCTTCACTGCCTCTCGCAGTTTGGCCAAACTCATGTTAGTAGCTTCGAGAACACTGTCCAACCATCTCATCCTCTGTCGTCCCCTTCTCCTTGTGCCCTCCATCTTTCCCAACATCAGGGTCTTTTCTAGGGAGTCTTCTCTTCTCATGAGGTGGCCAAAGTACTGGAGCCTCAACTTCAGGATCTGTCCTTCTAGTGAGCATTCAGGGCTGATTTCTTTAAGAATGGATAGGTTTGATCTTCTTGCAGTCCATGGGACTCTCAAGAGTCTCCTCCAGCACCATAATTCAAAAGCATCAATTCTTCAGCGATCAGCCTTCTTTATGGTCCAGCTCTCACTTCCGTACATCACTACTGGGAAAACCATAGCTTTAACTATACGGACCTTTGTCGGCAAGGTGATGTCTTTGCTTTTTAAGATGCTGTCTAGGTTTGTCATTGCTTTTCTCCCAAGAAGCAGGCGTCTTCTAATTTCGTGACTGCTGTCACCATCTGCAGTGATCATGGAACCCAAGAAAGTGAAATCTCTCACTGCCTCCATTTCATCCCCTTCTATTTGCCAGGAGGTGATGGGACCAGTGGCCATGATCTTAGTTTTTTTGATGTTGAGCTTCAGACCATTTTTATAGTAAACAAATAAAAAATAAAAGTAGAAATTGTAAAAAGTTTTTGACAGATTGTTCCGAGCACTTGGGGTCAAAAGAAAATAATTTAAAACATTTCATCCCGAATCTGCTAGACAGAGCCAGACAGAGGATGGTGACATGTGAGTGTCTTGCGCACACACGCACATACACACACCCAACATAAATCCTGGCTATGCCCATGCAAGGGGACGTCGTAAATCGCAAAGCAATGGCAACATTTGCTTGCTAAAGTGAGGTCCAGATTACTGCACTTTCAAGCAAGCGACAGACTAGGTTCTCTCTTACAACCCTGCATATTTTATTATGACATTTACATCTTGACTTTGCTACAGGGAGCTCACGGTGGCATAAATGACATGGTTCTGCTCCCCCTTTTGCTTTCACAGCAACCCTGTGAGATGATAGAGTGCTTAACTCAAGGTCACCCAGCAGATGCTTTGATCTCAGCTCCATCTACCTGTCTTGCAGAAAATTCTTCCTATATTTTTAGATTGTTAGCCTGTGGGCAAGGTCTTTATTGTTTGTATTGATCTATAAGGTGGTCTGGGGGCCTTTTGGGGCTGAAAAGTGGAGTGACAATAACAATTATTAATTGAAACAAAATTTCGTGAGATACTGTAATTTAAGGACAACTAGAAAATGTGAGAGTCACGTAGAGACAGCTGTTGGGGGGGGGGGGAAACCCTCCATGTAAAAAACTCAAATGTTAAAACTTTACAGTTGTGCTGCCTAATAAGTTTCTTAATAAATGTCAAAAGAAAGAGTTTGCTGGTATATATACTATCACTGAAAACGTTATGGTTAAATCTAATAATCAGATGGTAAAATATAGGATAAAGTAAATTTATTATTCAAGCTAGAATGTGCAGCACCATCTTGTGGTGATCAGAGTTCATTTTATATTTAGAAGTCAATAGAACATTAGATAGATAACAAAAGTATATTTCACATTAAAAAGTAACAGTGTGATCCTACCCACCTCATGCCACCTAGATGAGGAAAGGATCACTATTAAATCACCTTTCACCAGCAAAACAAAACATTATCCTTACACTGACAGAACACAGTCACCCCAAGGGGCACAAATGCATGGGGATGCAGCAGGAGAGGAGCAGAACAAATAAGATGTGCAACAATATGTTTTATTTTCCAATGAATACTTCATGTTCTGTGGCTACTGAGCATGCTTATTGGGCCATTTTTCTGCAGTTAGTGTTTGTTTATGTAAAGTTTTTTGTACTCCTGAAAACCTTGAGGTTGAAACAATATCTTCTACAAAAATGATAATGGGCTTAAGGGTGCGACATAATTCTAACTGTGTGTGCTTGCAACACATTTTAGGAAATGTAATGAGAAGCAAAATCACTTTTGTTGGTGACTCTCTTCACTGGTTGCATTAGCATATATAAAGAACATTTCAAAATAAAATATTCCTAAAGGATGTCAGATATAAAATGCACATTTAAAACAGCACAATTAACAAGAGAATAAAAGATTATCATAAGCAAATATTATTATTATTTATTGATACCCCGCCCATCTGGCTGGATTTCCCCAGGCACTCTGGGCAGCTCCCAACAGAATATAAAAAATGTGATCGTATCAGTTGTTGTTGCTGCCAATCCTGCCAATGGTGGTTCATGGCAAGCAGGCAGCTGTGGAAGCTCTGGCTCATTGACCTGGGTTGGCGCTAAAAGACAGCCAAGATGGTCTCTGGCCTCTTCAGCAGCCTCAGCTTTTGTAGTTGGAGTCAGTCATGGCACTGCCATCCCAGGCCAGGTGGGAAAGGCCTGCAAGGCAGAGAGCAGGTCTTCCAGGCCTAACAGCCAAGGTGGTATGGGCGATGCTGGTGCCAGGTTATTTTGCACCCTAGGCAAGGCCAACGACTTGCACCTCTACTTCCACCAACTTGCTAACTTCGGTTTTCAAAAACAGATGTTGGAAAAAATGAAAAGCGCAGAATGTGAAACTGCTCAATAGATTTTAAATTGAAAGAATAAGTTATACAGGTGGCGGACATTTTGCGTGCATCCAACTGACATGCGACCGACATGCGTACCACTTTTGGCTCCGGAAGGTGATGGAACAGACTTAAGTGTGACCGCAATGACCGTTGCACAATGACCCCCGCACAAACAGGGCGTTGTTGCCTGGGCAACAACCTTTGGTTATCTTTCTCAAATGCAAAATAAAATGTTTTAGCACACGAATCATTTTGAATAATATTGTGAATTTGTATAAAAGTGTGCCCCACTGAGGTCTGTGCCCTGGGACATGGCTCCATCCCAACGTGGCCCCAACCTTAGCTAAATCAAATCAAATTTATTGAACGGTCACAGACCAAATCTATTTCAGCAAACTGGTCAACAAAGCATGTACAGAAATGAACAGAGGACATTTACAATACAAGTTAAACCATAACATTTTAAAATTAAAAATCTTAAGTAAAATTAAATATTCGCCTTCGCCTGCGCATTGTCAATGGTGAGGTCTTGTTTCCTGCATCTAATAACAGATACGCAGAATTTGGCAACATTAGTCGTGATCTCAGGGACCTTATCTTCTACCAGGGCTCTCAGGCGTTGAGAGGAAAAGGTACCGACCTGGCCAGCGAGCCATGATGGAGATTCGGAAGAACCAAAAGTCCACCGACTTGCTCATCCCGAAGCTGCCCTTTGCCCGCATGGTGTGCGAGGTCTGCCTAGAATACACCCGCGAGGTTGACATGCAATGGCAGGGCATGGCCTTGCTTGCTTTGCAGGAGGCCGCCGAAGCGTTTCTCGTCTACCTGATGGAGGATTCCTACCTCTGTACCACCCATGCCAATCGGGTCACCCTCCACCCCAGGGACATCCAGCTGGCTCGGCAGATCCGGGGCATCCAGGGCGGCTTGGGCTAGCTTCGTGCCTCCGAGGGAGCAGCGAAAAGGCATCCGGGAGCATCCCAGAAACTGTGACGCACTCAGGGGCCTCCTTCAGGCTGGGAGCGGCTGGCTTGGGCCTAAAAGCCCCTGTGAGGGGGGCAGCGCGGCCTCGGCTCTTTGGCTCCCTCCTTTTTTCCACCTGCTTCCTGCCCCAACGCCTCCCTGAGGTGACTTAATGTGGGGCAAGGTGGGGTGGGAGCAGAGGCGTAGCAAACCCAGGTGGTACCCGGGGCGGAATTTTTTTTGTCACCCCCCACCACTTTAATTTTTAAAAAATTTAAAAAAAAATAAAAAGTGTTACCCCCCTCTGATGGTGCCACTTTGCGAGGTGTGGGGTTTTTGTGTGTGTGTGTGTGTGTGTGTCTATTATCTCTTTTTTTCCAATAAACTTAAAATAAATAAAAAATAAAAAAATGTAAAAAAATAAAAATAAAAATAAATAAAAAGTGTCACCCCCCCTCTGGGGTGGAACCCGGGGCGGACCGCCCCGCCCCTGGGTGGGAGTGTTGAGTTGTCATATAGGGCCGAATAAGAAAGGAGCCCTGTTCAGCTCCAAGTTGCTTTTCAAGCCCTGCTTTGACTCCAGCGAGGGAGATGCTTGACCCCTCCAGATGTTGTGCAGCTGCCGTCAGCCCTGACCATTGGTGGTGCTGGCTGGAGCTGATGGTTGTGGGCAGCTGCGAGTTCCTTTTAAAATGTTTCTCACGGAAAGTCAGTGGCGCTTTGCCGAAGTTGCTCTCACAATGGGCGGCTGGAGACCCAAGTTTGGGAAACACTGCTTTAGAGTTTGCTTGGTTTTTTAAGCATGAAGTTTTATCTTAACTGTTCTTGTTGCCTGTGGATGTCCTCTCTACTTGCTGCCATGCTTGCCCCCCCACCCCACCCCAAGTGGATACTCTAGTCAACCTGGGCCTCTCAAGGGCCTCAGGCCAGCGCCTTCCATGTCCTGCTGATATTCTGCCATCCATTTTATCTCTTCCCGCCTTATTCTCTCATTTCGCATCAGGAATGAGAGCATTATTGGAGGGGAGGAGAAAATGCTTTATCTCCAGCCAGACATGGAGGGAAGGCAAGTTCGCCTCAGACCTGATCCCTGCCAAAAACTAGGGAATGAAAAATCCTGTCAGAAACCAGAGCGAATACATACAGGTCCTTTTCTAAAGCAACAGTGAATTCCAGGGCAGCAGAACAAGGATGGAGGGAGAGACGCGGAATGAGTGAACCAACCTTAGCTAGTGAAGGAGCAGCTTAAAAAGAAGCCCATTTTTAAAAAAAAAATAATTGTAGTAGTAGTAGTTCTGGATTTGATATCCCGCTTTATCACTACCCGAAGGAGTCTCAAAGCGGCTAACATTCTCCTTTCCCTTCCTCCCCCACAACAAACACTCTGTGAGGTGAGTGGGGCTGAGAGACTTCAAAGAAGTGTGACTAGCCCAAGGTCACCCAGCAGCTGCATGTGGAGGAGCGGAGACGCGAACCCAGTTCCCCAGATTACGAGTCTACCGCTCTTACCCACTACACCACACTGGCTTTATGTACTTATTTGCATAAAGTCCTCTCTTTTTTTGAAAAAAAAAACACCAAACTGTTACAGAACTAACTGCGCGCGCAGCCGTTCCCTCCACTTCCCCTCTTCGAGCTTCCCTCCCTGCCACCCACACCCAATCAGCGGAGAGGAACCGAAGCTTCCCATCACACGATAGGGCGACTCTTTTCCCGCCCCTCCCCTCCCAGCAAAGCTCCTCTCGCTTTCTCGGGCGCCTGCGCAGTCGGCGTGGCTCCGCCCCGGAGGCGTGGGCGGCCCAGGGGGCGGTTGGATTGTTTGTTTTCGTCTGCGGGAGCCGTTGGGAGGTCTGTCAGTGCGCGAGCGCGCGTGAGGGAAGGAGGCGGAGCTCGCGCCGCGGAGCCTCCATGAGCAGGCGCTGCCCACCTGCCTCCTCAGTCCTGAGGGGACTCGTCGGCTCCGCGTTCCTCTGCCTCGCGCGGACTATGAGCCTGCGAGGAGCTTCGGCCAGCTGCTTGTCGGGGCCCTCGGGCGGCGGGAGCGCCGGCGGCCGTAGTAGTATCGGCGGCGGAGCCTCCTCCTCCTCGCCTCGGCTGAACCTGCCGTGGCTGCGGCTCCCTGAGGTGCCGGGCGCCGAGCCCTTCCGAGCCAACGACGTGCTGCTGCTGCTGCCGCCCGCCGCCGGCCCTTTGCCAGAACCGCCTCAGCATCATGTCGTCTATTTTCCCGGGGACGTGCAGGTAAGGCTGAGGGGAGGAAAGAACCCGGCGGCGGTGTAGGAAGAGGGGAGCCCAGCTGCCTTTCAGAGAGCCTGGGTAATCTAGTCCAACCCCCCGCCCTGCAATGCAGGAATCCTTTTGCCCAGTGTGGGACTCGAACCCGCGACCTTCGGATTAAGAGCTTCATGCTGTACCGAAAGAGCGCGTGGCGTGTTATTTACTGAGGGATTCCGAAGCTGCAGACTGAAGGAGACGACCCTCTCCTGCCACCTCTTCTTGTTGGGCACCCAAGCAGATGTGATTTTCTGGAAGAAGCCATAGTAGCCTCTGTTTAGGCCCTAAATTTTTTTCAGTCCGCTCGCCAGAACTTGATATTTCTTCCTCCTCATACTGGTTTTTCCAGCTTCTGATGGAGCACCTGTGAAGGTTAAAAAAACCTTTCGACCAGGGACTGTCGGGCGTTTTTGCTCCCCGTGTTAAGATGTGCATCTCTCCTGCATAGTTCTGTTTGCGAGTGCAGTGCTTGTAGACGTATTATGCAAGGGATCGCACACCGAATATTAATAGAAATGCACAGGTGTAAGCACCAAGGAGATGGTTGATGGTGCCCAGTGTAGAGGAAAAACTGGCACTTGGAACTTGCTTCCCTTGGTGCCCTTCACCATGGGCATAGCCAGGGGGGCAGCAGGCCCCCCTGAATCAAGTAAATAAAGAAAAATATTTAACTAAAAGTTGAAAGATTTTGACATTTTTTAAAAGCACTGTATACCAGTAGTGACAATGCAGAAGTTTGCAAGGATTCTTCATCATCAATGGATGAAAATTGAGAGTGACTATTGCCTTGGTTGCTGGGGCAGGGGGTGGGTGGCAGGTTGGGAGGAGGCAGAGAAAATGCATTGCTTACTTGAGAAACTGTACATGTTTGCTTGCAGGGAAGGTGTTCCAATGTTCAACCACTTCAATATGTCTTTTGAGATGCAGTCAGAGCTACAAAGTATTCTAAATGTGTTCACAACTTTAAATTATATAATGGAATAATGATTCTTGATTTGTTTTCAGTCTCTTTCCTAATTATTCCAAACATTTTAATTCTCTTTCAGTTGAGATTCACATACTCCACTTTATGCTGTTTTCTAATTTCATTTTCAAGTGCATACCTTATTAACATTTTGTTAGCTGCCAAGAATAACCTTTCCTAGCAACCTACTTGTGCAATTATAATTTAAGTGATTAATTGTGCATGTTGTGTTCCAAATAGTAAGGCTCTTTATATGTTGTTTTATTTCAGAACTATCATGAAATTATGATTTGCCATCCAGAAAATTTCCAGTGGGAACAATGGTGCTTAGAAAACGTTGCTTCTATTCTGGGTCGCCGCTTCCCTCAGAGTTACATTTGGGTTATAAAATGCTCCCGTATGCATTTGCACAAATTCAGCTGCTATGACAATTTTGTGGCAAGCAATATGTTTGGTGCACCTGAACACAGCACTGATTTTGGAGCCTTCAAACATCTTCATGCATTACTAGTTAATGCGTTTAAACTTGCTCAAAATGTTCTTCTGTCTCAGAAAAGCCTGTATAATTTGAGCAAGAATGCAAAGGCCATTGCTTGTCAATCACCTACTGTTGCTACTACTAATGGATGCCCCACAACAGAAAGGGGAAGAGATTGTGACTATTTCAACAGCTCTACCACGAACCTCATTGAGCCTTCTGTGATTGGTGAAGCGTCATTCACTTTAATAGGGTTCAGTAAAGGTTGTGTTGTCTTGAATCAATTACTTCATGAACTAAAGGAAGCTCAAAAGGGAAAGGACACAAATGCCTTCATAAAAAACATAAGAGCAATTTACTGGCTTGATGGTGGCCATTCTGGAGGAAGCAATACTTGGGTGACCTACCCTGATGTGCTGAAAGATTTTTCAGAGACTGGGATTTCAGTTAATGCACATGTTACACCATACCAGGTATTTGATACAATGAGGGCATGGATTGGAAAAGAGCATAAGAGATTCGTGCAAATTCTGGAGGAGCTTGGTGTAAATGTAAATAGCCAGCTTCATTTTGCTGATGAAGCACCTTCCTTAGACAACCACTTCAGAGTTCATGAAGTATTCTGACAGTGAATATATCAAAATATTCTGTTAACTGCAAAAATACATTTTAAACTTTGACTTGACAGTTTGAGAATGTGCTTTCTCCTAAGTCCTGGAAAGGCTTAATGCTGTGTGCGCTAATATTTACTTTTTAAGACCTTCAGTGAAGCCAATCTTGTCTTGCTTTTGCAATTGAGAAGCAACAACAAATTCCTGGCTTAAAGAAATTATTTTGTTCTGGTTGAAACAATAAGATTCCTGAGGAAAAGCCACACCAGTCCATCTGACTAATTTTCTGAACATCAGTTGGAACTAATGTTTGCTTTACAAGTGTGGATTTTTGTGAGCAGAATACCCAGGATCCCGGCTCAATAATTTCCATCCTAAAATGTTTTGGATGGTATACATTTATGGGTGTTGAGTATTTTTGAATGATTAGTCACTTTTATTCAAGAATTCTAGAATAGTTCTAGAATTAAAACTAAAGAACTATGAGATAACTTGGATTACGTTGCTAACGTTGGTGTTTAGCCCTTTGGCATAGCCATAGCGCAAGCAATACAGTAAGTTGGTAATGTTGACACGGACTGTGTCAACATTACCAACTTACTGCATTGCTTGTGCTATGGCTATGCCAAGGGGCTAAATATTCATTACAACTAAGTATTCATTACAACTACGGTAAGTATAAATGACACTTTCATGGGAAATAAGGTGCATAATGACTATTCTGTTGCCTCAGAGGTCCTGTGCAACTTCTAACCCTTGCTTAACATCTACTAGTGAATAACATTTTTTAAGACTTAAAGAGTATTAAACATCTATTTTTGTTAAGTGACCAAGAATGTATGATCTTGCTGCTGTTTCAACATTCCCTATTAATACGAAAGCTTGATTTAACTTAATGCATTTTTGAACTTTTATATTGTGAGACTGTTAGGCAAAACTGCTCCTAACATTCAGTAATGCAAACTGGTATCCTGGCTACACAAAGAAAAACCTCATTATCTGCATGATTGCCATTTGGTAACAGAGGAACTCGTAAGAGATAGTCTATGGATGCTGCAGTCACTTTAATGATAGCTCTCCGTAAATTCTTAACCATGTGGATGTTAAGGTGGTATAAAAGGTAAGGGACTCCTTTACCTTAGATTACCACGGCAACCAAGATTACCACTGTTTTTTGTGTAGCCAGGATACTAGTTTGCATTACTGAATGTTAGGAGCAGTTTTGCAGTTAGCACATTCCAATCATATGTTTCTGCAGCACTTTTGATTTACATATGAGAAGTAAGCAAAGTTTTTGCACTTCCATTTGTGGAGCTCACTTTACAAAATAATTGAAAGCCATTCCTGTTGGGGTGGCTTAACCATCTGTGATGTGACCAAAATATGCAGATTTTAGCAGTGACAGTTCTAGTATCAATTTGAAAGCTAATGTTGACCAGAATAGTGGAATAAGACTAACTTCCATAGTATGAACATGTTAAGTTGGCTTTTTTGTGCCATACAGCAAACTGCTGTTGGCCTTTGAAAGCTGCTTTTATGAATAAGCTATTCATTTTTCTCACATTAAGTGTTGATATATCAACATTAGTTTGTGTGACAACTCTGAACGGTCTCATTCTGACATGGCAGCCTTTGTAAAAACACTGTAAAATAGATGTCCAACAATCAGAACAGCTTAAGTACTGACTGGAACAACTGGCAACCACTTTTTCACTCTTCAAATTATTTTCAGTTTTAATTAAGAATGGTGACTCAAGGTTGCAAGATGTTCATATTAAGTGTTTGAAACTTGAATTCCACATTAGTGGGCATTATCCAAAGTACTCTTACCAGTTTAGCAAATATTAACACCGTTTATTGTAGAACTGTAATGTTTTATCTACAGTTAATGATATTCTCATATTTTGCAATGAAAAGACGCAATCCTAATCTGAGGAAACCAGATAATAATACTAGCTTATTAATACTTGGGTGAGGGGATCACCACAATCAGATTAGGGTTGTGCCTCTCTTCATTGCAAAATATGAGAATACTCAGAATATCATTTACAAAGGCTGCCATGTCAGAATGAGACCGTTCAGAGTTGTCATACAAACTAACGTTGAATAAATGCATCCTTAGATTTCTATAACCAAGATGAAATATTTCTAGTGTTTAAGGAAGAATATATATATAAAGCATGTTCTGACCTTGAAACATCATCCCCTTGGGCAAAAAGTAAATGAGCAGAATCCAATGCTGCTTATCCACTTAATGGGATGTCTTTAATCCAGTGGAGGTGTCGACTAATGTAAAAGGAGGTGATTTTCTCCCTTTTTTCCTCTTACATCCCACTGCGTCCCTCAATCAGTTCCAGAGAGTTGGAAGGATCCTCCAGAACATCATGGAACACAATGTGGGGGATTACAAAGGGAAGAGGGAGAAAATTGCCTCTCCATGTCTTTCTTACACTACCAGATGCCTCTCCTGTGTCAGAAGCTGTTACATAATCATAGTGGAAGCATTGGATTTCATTCAGTGAGTATAATACTTGCCTGTTTTACAGTCATTAAGAGTATTGTTACCCATTCATGTGATAGAATGCTGTTTTCTCTAAATTGCTGTTGACAAAAGAAGCTCACTGAATAATTTCGCCAGTGTTCCAAGAGGTTCCCCCCACCTCCTGCACAGACCGTTGTTTCTCTAATAGTAGTGCTTTCATTAGTGTTCCGTGCTTCATCAGATAAATCCACAGCTCTTGACTAGTTGCCCTCTTTTAAGTACTCCCATCTGACGGCAGTAGATGAGCAAATAGCAGCAAAAAAAGAATGCACTTGTTTAAAGCTGCTTGCTTTAAACTAGCCAGTCCCCTTCAAACACTCACATTTCTAGACCAAAACCTACAGAATGTTACCTTCTCATATACCAAGTATATACAGGAGACTTAATTAGTCAACCTTGCCTTGGTAGATGATTAAATTTGCCTGGCTGTTTCTTAAAGCCAAGAAATGTGGAATATACTTTCAGCTTCATAAATTTAGACTGAATGCTTACACCTGCACCTATTTTTAAAACGCAAGTGTTACTCCATATTGAATAAGTTTTAATTTAAGATTTTGTAGTAGACAACCCAAAAAATGCTTCTGGTAGACTACTCTTCAGCTTCTGTTCAAAAAGTGGAGCTAAACCCAAAGGTGTTCTGGTTATAGAATCACTTGCACAAATATGAGCACGGCTGTAGAAGCTCCCTATTACGGCACCATATGAATGTTTGCAGCTGCATTTTAAGGTCAGTTCCAGCATCTGTTGTCTTCCTTGCACAGTTCACTGGATCAATTTGCATTTTTATTTCAAAACATGAAATTTTAGTTTGCAAAGACATTTCTAGAAAGTGGGAATGGAAGTTAATGAGGAAGTTAATTAATAATGTTAATGACAAACTGTGTTTTGTCATGAGGAGGATAATAATGTTAGGGTAGTCTGCTCAAACAGGAAAAAAGATCTTGGAAGAAATAAAACAGGTTTAATAAAGCACTGAGGGGGTGCTCATTGGAATATCAGGATGGTATCTACTGGAGCCAGATGTTTGATAAGGCACGACCTGCTAATTTGTAGCCCCCAGCATCAATCCCATAATAACTGCAGTTGTTATTTTTCAATACAGTACTTTATATGCTTGACTCACTGTTTCATCTTCATGTAGAAAAGCAACCATTAAACTCTGTTCAATACCCGCTCATGGATTCTGCCATTGTGTAGACTTTGCTTGTATAAACTTTGTATTTCAGTTCGGGGGGGGGGGGGGGAGGATACTTTACTGTTTTTTATTCTTCTTTATATATTTAAAATCACCTGGTCCAGAGAGCCCTATGTGCAAACAAATAGTTGCCTGAAGCTACCACATACTTATAGTGCAGTTTTTAGAAGAAATGTTATAGGAAAGATGCACCACCCACATCTCTTTGTACTGTATAATCTAAACAATTAAAACAAGTTTTAAATAAATTCTTTTGGTGACAAATTATGTGTCTATTCCTTGATGGACCAGTACTGCAGCTTTACTTTTATATAAACTTAGGGCAAAGTTCCAACAAACACACACATTAAGTGGGGAATGGTGAACAATGGAAGTATCCATGGCAAAGTATCCATGTGCAATGTCTGTAGGCCAGCTCACCAGATGTCTGTAAAAAAACTCCTTATTCAAAGTTAGTACTGTAGGTTTTTTCTTGAATCCGTAAAACCATTCTCCGACCGTAAAAGTCTCTATATTCCTCTGGTAGCTCTTCTAGGGTTTTCAGTGCCCTGTCTAAAATCTGTACTGCTCTTGAGGCTGCCGCAAGATCTTTGTTTCCATAGGTGTCTGTCTTATCATAGCAATCAGAAGGAAGGTGTTTCCAGAAAACATTGACCCCCACACCAAACTCCTCAGAAGTCACATTATGGAACCACAAAGCTGTAAGTAGAGAGATAAAAACTTTGAATGAAAATGCCTTACAGACAATGCAGTAACTAGAACCTGTAAGATATTGCTGTGAACAGTTAAAGAGAATGCTGTTCCAAATGCTCTGGTGGTGGTGTTTTAAAATAAATAACAATTTTTATGGCTAGCAAACAGTAATTGTAGTTTAAGAATGTTTCAGCTTGGCAGAGACTGCTATATTTTCAGTATTCAGCCTTCAGTATTTTGTGTAAAAATTATATGCACAGTATATTTCTGTAAGTTAGGTGGAGCTTACGATTTTCTACAACTGAGACCACAGTATGACTATATTCTCAGTCACCCAGCCCTAAGATCCTGCGTGAATAATACAATACCTAGCAGCGGGGCTATGTAATTTCCTCACCAAGCTGTATATAATATAGCACACCTACCATGCAATCTGGACCTGCCAAGTGCTTGACACCTACCCCTGTTTCTGCTGTCCAAGCCTGGCAACAAAAATAGGAGGTTTATTTATTTGCTAGTGATCTGCTTTGCCATGGGCAGGCAGCTAGGTTTGATTTAGTGGCTCATAATTTGCAGATGCCTGATTTAGCCTAAGCATAAATTGAAATAAAGACTCAACACATTTTGAAGACTGTATTTTAACCTCAAACCAGCAAAGATCAGTTCATAGAAATGAGTCCTTATCTTAAATAGTGTTCAGACATAGCCTTTTGTAAGTCTTCAGGGACTTGTTTTTAACTGTTTAAAGGAAGGGAACTTGAAAAACCTATTCTGTATAGCAAAGGACTCTGCTTCCTAACATGCAGCACCATGGTTAACTGAAAAAAAAAGGCAGTAAGGGTTAAGGGGGGGGGAAATGTGATTTTCTGTTTTATACACCAATCCTCATTTCCAGAAATGTTATATAATTCAGTCAGCATTGCATTCAAGCATTATACTTGAAGGAAGCCTTCTGTTTTCTAAGAAAACTGAAGTGCTAAGTTTGTAACAGCCCAACTGTGCCATTTTTCCAGGTAGGATAGATTAATCACACTTATGACAAAACAAAGACTTGTAAATGCAACTATTTCCTCACCTGAGCATTAATGCTGTCTAAACTGCATGTCACATATTCTGATGCAAGTACATTGTTTAGATTTTAGTCTGCTTGTGTGCAATTTAAATACTTAAACCCTGTTGAGGAGAAGCAAATGGCTACAGCTGCCTAGTGTCCTCTAGGACAGGAGGAGGGAATCCATAGCCCTCCCAGAAGTTGCTGGACTGCAATTCTTATCCCGGACCACTGACCATGCTGGCTGGGGCCCAAGATCATATTGCGGGTCACAGGCTCTGGAGCAGACCTTTCCAAACTTTTCATGTTGGTGACACACTTTTTAGACATGCATCATTGGCGCTGTGGGTTAAACCACTGAGCCTAGGGCTTGCTGATCAAAAGGTCAGCGGTTCGAATCCCTGCGACGGGGTGAGCTCCCGTTGTTCGGTCCCTGCTCCTGCCCACCTAGCAGTTCGAAAGCACGTCAAAGTGCAAGTAGATAAATAGGAACCACTCTGGCGGGAAGGTAAACGGCGTTTTCGTGCGCTGCTCTGGTTCGCCAGAAGCGGCTTTGTCATGCTGGCCACATGACCCAGAAGCTGTATGCCGGCTCTCGGCCAATAAAGCGAGATGAGCGCCTCAACCCCAGAGTCGGACACGACTGGACCTAATGGTCAGGGGTCCCTTTACCTTTACCTTTAATTCAGTTTTACTAGCAAACCAGAGGTTAAACTAACCCTTTACAAGAGATGCGGATGCATATCGCACGACACACCTACACACTGCAACCAAAGAAAACGGGCATGTGCAGCTGTCTGCAACGCTGTCAGCACTCTGCAATGCTATTGGAACAAAACAGACTGTTACACTGTGTTAGCAGTGGACAGTACTAATTCAAGCATTCTGTCACTGAGGTGGTATAGTCCTTTCACATAATTATGCCAGGTCAATTTCTAAAAGAGCTATACTGAAAATGTATCCACATGTAAAGCATACCCGATACATAAATTTTGTAGGTGTGATGCAGCATTCATTTGGGTGCAATTTTTAAAAGATGCATCCTCTTGGAAAAATCTGGAGTGACACTATGTACCATGAGATTTAAGCTGATTAATCATATCACCATAATTTCTTTGGATTGTTACATACGTTGTACACCTATAGCCCCTTAAACAGCAACCCAATAAGTAATGGGGGAAACCAAACGAGATTTCTGTGCCCTCTTACCTGGAATAAACAAGACATCTCCTGCATTTAGCTGGCATTCATAACGTCTGGCCTTGACAAAGAGAGGGTATTTTTTCAAATCTGGCTCGTCCACATCAAGCACCTCTGACTTGGTACCTAATGAAGATGTGAACAAACAACGGACATGACTGTTTTGCTATTCGATTACTCTCAGGGATGCAAACATACTATGCAGGTATCCCAATGTGGGAAAAGGCAGAGAGCAAAAACTGCATGTGTGCGTGTACACTCCTATGTGCTGAAGGCTGTCAACAGTACCCTATTTCTATGACCCTAGCTGACATTTGCAGCTATCCAATATAAGTGATTCCAATTCAGCCAAGGTGTACTTTTAAAGGAAACATTGATCAGAACGGCTGGCATACCCTCAATCCTAAAAATACTAGAACCTGTTTTCGCTGATAGTGAACATAGCACAACAGGATTCCATACTAAACCACATGATTTCTCTGTTACAAGCCTTGTTATGTTCCTCCACTTTCCATAAAGATTGGTTGAATGTATGGCTCATTCTGAACAGAATCTGCTACTCAGTCTCATCTATGCAAACAGTGCCAATCGGAGTAACTAAAATGAACTCTACCAATTTGCACCTGGTTCATAAGTTGCCTACTCTGTCTAGCTATCTCAGTGGGGGAAAGGACTGGATTTTGTTTGTGTTTGGTTTTTGGGGTGTTTGTTTGTTTTTTCTTTAAATAGCTTGGAAGTGACTAAGTGCCGACCTAGGAGATGTGGAGTTGTTTAGAAAGCAATGTGCTCACAATCGTAGGCAATGCTTTTTTCTTTTCTTTTTTTAAAGGCATCCTGAAAATTACAGGGCAGTTAGCTTAATGTCTGGTCTGTAAAAAAAGTGGAATAAAGCATTACTTAGTATGGCATAACCCTGAGATTAAGAGTCTCATGCTCTACCAGCTGAGCTATCCCAGGGCCCAATGACCATCAATTGTTGTGGCTAAATGGAAACTCCAGGTTCAGAGGCAGTTTGACAGCAAATAGCAGTTGCCGGAGAGCAACGGCGGGGAAATGTTGCTGTTGTCATGCCCTGCTTCACGTGGGCTCGCCAGAGGCATCTGGTGGGTCACCGTGGGACAGGATAGGCCTTTGGTTTGATCCAGCAGGTCATGTGAGTAGTAAGCTGCCCACCACTGAGAAAAATGGGTTGTATCCAGCTAAGTCAGAGCAGACCCACTGAAATCAATGGACATGACTAATTCAAGCTCATTGACTTCAGTGGATCTGCTCTGGCCTAGTTAGATAAAACCCCATGGGCAGAATCCATTGTTAGGAAAGCAGACTTCCACTTATGCAACTGGATTTCTCCTTTTGCTTGTGTGCCTCAAAAATCAGCCCTGGAGGGTCTCCATTGGAGTAGTTTCTGGGGGGGGGGTCGCAGGTGGGACTCGGGGTGGGGGAGGAGACAGGGAGGGGGAATCCCACTGCACAAGTGAAAGTGAGTTCTTGTGGCATGTAACATACCTGATAAATACAAATATGGTGCATCACGAGGACTGTACAGTATAACCTTCTTCTTTCCGGTCACCTGAATTAAGAAGTTATCCATTACCTAAAAATGTGAAAATGACAAGTATTACTTGGCACACGACCAGAAAAGAATTTCAGTTATCACAATAGCTACGCTAAAGATAGCATTGTTGCAGTGGCTCTGGAAATTCAGGATGCTCATATCGGGGCTAAAGAGCACTGTTCTCTCTCATGCTACAATCAGAGGTCAGCAAACTTTTCCAGCAGGGGGCTGCTCCAATGGACCATCTGCGGGCCAGATTAAGAAGGCGATTGAGCCAGATCCAGCCCCCGGGCCTTAGTTTACCTACCCATGCGCTACATCATATACTAGATAAGTGGTTGTTTCTTGCCGTTTGTACACATTTCTCTTAATCTCTCTCCTGGGCTCATCTACATGTATGCAGTTACTCAGACACACACAGCCCCCAATCCCTTCAATTTGTATCAGCAATGATTGATATACTGACCTCAAATGCCCCATTTTCCTGCCACACGGACAATGCTAAGCCAATTGCCGACTTTGGAAGAGGGGGGCTTTTGGTTGCTCTGCTCCCCAGCACATCAGGAGCAGAGACTTAAAAATCCTGCCACTGGGTTGGCAAATAATGCGATTGAGCACCGTTACAACAGTTCATCTGGGTTATAGTCCCACAACCTAAACTCCAGGTTAAATGCCAGAGGGAAGGTCTAATTGCCATACCAAGTAGCTTGTTTGGTTGCCGGTGTGGCATACTGGTTAGAGTGTCGGACTAGGACCTGGGAGACCAGGGTTCGAATCCCAACTCAGCCATGAAGCTCAGAGGGTGACCTTGAGCCAGTCATAAGCTCTTAGCCTAGCCTACCTCACAGGGTTGTTGTGAGGAGGAGAACCATATACACCACTTCCCTTGAGTTTATTGGAAGATAAATGGGGGATATAATATAATTATTATTATTAATATTAATAGTTCATGAAGTTGAGTGGCAGATCACTGCCAATCAGGGTGGATAAAAATCAATGTTTTTTTAAAATTAAAATAAATCGGATTTTTTAGATATAAATCGGATTTTTTAGATATACCGGTAAATCGGATTTTAAAAATAAAATGCTTTTGGAGGAAAAATCGTTCTAAAGATAGTTTTCTGTTTAAGTTACATTATAGTCCAAAGGCTATGTGTGCTAAAACTCAGTCCAAGTTTTTTAAAATAATAATAATAATTGTTTAACTGCATCAGTTAACAAACATGGATACATATGCTATAATGTTATAGTTTTAGTTAAATAAATTGTTTAAATTGTTATTAAGGAAATGATCATTTTTCTCCTTCCAACAGAGTACAGCAGAAAAGTTGTCCAAATATAAACAGTTAACTTATTAAACCTCACCATAATTTCATAATTATCGGTCTATGTATTTCTAATAGTATAACCAAATCAGCAATATTTGATATAACTATAATAACTACTCTGAAAATTTATTATTCCAAAAATGAAACCTTCATCTGGTTGTAAATATTAAGATTATAGCAGCAAGATTGAGTCTTTCTGTAAAAAAAAATGATTTAAATCAAGTCTTAACTGACTAGTGATTTAAATCAAGCCTTACTGACTAGTGATTTAAATCATGATTTAAATTGATTTGATTTAAATCAAATCCACCCTGCTGCCAATAAAGCGTAAGATGAGCGTGTCATCATTCTTTGTTAAAGGATGCTTAGAGGCATATTACCTACATCATAATGTGTCCAGAGTTGCATTCCTGCTGAGCTTATGCGGAAGACAGTAGAGAAAAACTGTTCTTTTTCAAAGTACTCCGGGATCTGAATATCATCTGCCAGCAGAGGAAACTGCTTTCTGAGATCTGCAATCTCCTGAAACAAAAAAAAGGGGGAGGGGTCATATTTAAGGTTTTCTATAAAGTGTCCGATCCAAGGGAAAAGGATGGAAATCATTGGGATACTACATACAGGCATGATCTCATTCCTCAGCAGGTGCTGAGAATAATTAAGGAGCAGATCCACACGTATTTCTTCCCACATAAACATGAGGGGCCATTTGGAAACTCTACTGAATATTTGACTCAGTCGATTAACTAGTATGAGCTGCCAAAAAAAGGGCCTTTTCATTTGACAAGGATAAATTGGGTCCTTGAGCCACAATAACCAGGGTTGTTCGTGGTCTGTGTTTGGATAAATAAGGCACAATATGATGTGTACGTATGCAGTAACTATACATTTTGCATCTTACCAAAAAAAAAATAAGTCCCAAACGCCGCATTCAATTCCAAACCCTGCAAAAACGGGGGTTTGTTTTTTGCAAGGGGCAGGATAGGTAGGAGTAGATTAGGAGCATATTGCTAGAATAACATGGTTGAAGTTTGCGTAGGAAAACAAGGACTCCCAGTGTCCCACATTCTTCAGAACCAGTAGGGTCTTTTGCAAACACTACTTTTGCAAACACTACACTTTCAAATAGATCTCCAAAATCATATGAATCAGCAGGGCCGGATTTAGGTTTGATGATGCCCTAAGCTACTGAAGGTAATGGGGCCCTTTATATGTCCAGCTGTCCTTTGTCAACAACAAATTGTCGCTGATTTTTGTGTTGAATATATGCTAGATGGTAATTTATGGGCCTAATAGGTGTCTAAATCCATTTGCACATAACAAAATATGTGCATCATAGGAGCCAACACAACACAAAATACTGTTGCTGTATGTAGGTTTTATTTTATTTCTTTTTTAACTTATATTTTGGAAATGTACATCCAGTTTTTTTCCTTTAATTTTTTTTGGGGGGGCCCAAGAGAGTGTGGCCCTAAGCTATAGCTTGTTTAGCTTATACGTAAATCCAGGACTGTGAATCAGGGAGGACTGTAACAGGGAATGGTCCTCATGAATCTCATCCAGCATTTGGTGCCTAAAGGTAAAGGTAAAGGGACACCTGACCATTAGGTCCACTCGCGGACAAATCTGGGGTTGCGGCGCTCATCTCGCTTTATTGGCTTCCAGGTCATGTGGCCAGCATGACTAAGCCGCTTCTGGCGAACCAAAGCAGCACACGGAAACGCTGTTTACCTTCCCGCCGGAGCAGTACCTATTTATCTACTTGCACTTTTACGTGCTTTCGAACTGCTAGGTTGGCAGGAGCTGGGACCGAGCAACGGGAGCTCACCCCATGGTAGGGATTTGAACCGCCGACCTTCTGATCGGCAAGCCCTAGGCTCTGTGGTTTAACCCACAGCGCCACCCGCGTCCCTCATTTGGTGCCTACATGCCCTCTAACTGAGTGAAGAGGGTTCAGTCAATTCTCCCACCCACCCCCATCAGATCCAAACTTCCCTCCTTTCCCCTCTTTTCTTTTTTTCAAGACAAGACATATTCCAATGAAGTGTTTTATAGGAAAGAAAAGGAACACTCCTTAAGATGAGCCACCATTACTCACCTTCCTTGGGTCTTCTCCCAGGGATCGCAAATAATATTTTTCATCCTTAAGAAAGACAGAAGTCATTGCAATGAACACACATCAACATTTTGCTGTGGGGCCATTTAGGTGACACTAAATGGCTTGATCGATCCAGTCTAATTTGCTAAGTTGATGGGGGGTTTTCCTGTTGTTTGCTGAAGAAATGGAACATTGTTTAGAAATAATGCGAATCAACGTAAGCAAGGTCCTGACATCTTGGACAATTATTTACTCATTTAGATTTAAAGCCCATCCAACAGTAGCTATTTCATTAGCATTCATTCTGATTTGTTTGCATCAAAGCAACTGTTTACTTCATACTTTGCAGTGCATTTTCCAGTCACTTTCCTTACTGCAAAAAAATCTCATTTTTGAAAAAAGTGCTCTGTAGATGTGTAAAACAGAGTTGCAATTTGCCACTGACCTAATCATTGGCAGCTAACTGAATAAATTATTACAATATTAAAGTCTCTCTCAACCATTGGTTGTATGGTGATTTTTAGTCAAGAGGGACCACTGTCTTGTCTTTAATCAGCAAAACATACATCATTTAGCTAATCAGCGTAAAGATTTTAGGTCTTTGTCCACTCAAAGACTGCCATGCCAAAGAGAGAATGAGTCCCATGCTGAATACAGTGGGAGTTATTATTACTATTTATTAAATTTGTATACCACCCTATACCCGCAGGTCTTGGGGCGCTTCATGGGATAAAATTACACTATAAAAACACAAAATACATAATCAAAACAAAAACAACCCAATATCCCATCCAACACATTTTAAAAGAAGAAGAGAAGGGTTTGGATTTGATATCCCACTTTATCACTACCCGAAGGAATCTCAAAGCGGCTAACATTCTCCTTTCCCTTCCTCCCCCACAACAAACACTCTGTGAGGTGAGTGGGGCTGAGAGACTTCAAAGAAGTGTGACTAGCCCAAGGTCACCCAGCAGCTGCATGTGGAGGAGCGGAGACGCGAACCCGGTTCACCAGATTATGAGTCTACCGCTCTTAACCACTACACCACACTGGCTCTCTCTCTAAAAGGGCATTGGAGTTACTTCTGAATAAACACACATGCAGGACTACGTTGCAAACCAGTGTTCTACACCTATGCTGAGATCCCAAAGCCACACAGCTAATTCTGGGGGCCCAAGAGGATGTTAGACTCGTGCTTTTCAATCAGCAGCTGGGAGTACTTACTATTGAGTAGACAGTCCTAAAGGATTGTACTGATATAATGCAACCCTGTCCACAGTTACTTGAGAGTAAGAACCACCCACACCCAGTAGAATTTACAGCAAAGTATCGTTCTGATCTTACATTTCAAGGCATTTCACGGGATTAATATTTTGAATTTCAATCTACACCTCCCCCCCCCCAAAAAAGCCATATCTCAGTGTAATTACAATATCACAGTTTTACCTCTGAAATAAAGTACTCTGTATGTTTGGCTTCAGCAGCTCTCCTTATGAATACATTGAAAGGTAGCGTTCTGAAATAAAATACATATTTAAATTAAAACTCTCCAGGCGTTTTACATGGAATAGGACTTTGACCAGATATGGGGCACCATTGCAATAACGACTCCAAATAGATTGCTTCGCTTTTTAAAACCCACAAAGCTAAACGTGTTGGCGGGGCAGAGGTGTGTGGAACCCACCGCAAATTGCTTAACTGGCTTATATTTATACTGTTTGTTGATTTATGTTTTAAGCTTTGCACAGCATCGGTGGTTTTAATGTTTCATTTATGTTAGGTCATGTAAATACTGGCAAGGAAACATGTCCATGGACTTAACTCCAAGTACATTCCTTTGTTGTTGTTGTTTAGTCTTTCAGTCATGTCCGACTCTTTGTGACCCCATGGATCAGGGCACGCCAGGCACTCCTGTCTTCCACTGCCTCCCGCAGTTTGGTCAGACTCATGTTGGTAGCTTCGAGAACACTGTCCAACGATCTTGTCCTCTGTCGTCCCCTTCTCCTTGTGCCCTCCATCTTTCCCAACATCAGGGTCTTTTCCAGCGAGTCTTCTCTTCTCATGAGGTGGCCAAAGTATTGGAGCCTCAGCTTCAGGATCTGTCCTTCCAGTGAGCACTCAGGGCTGATTTCCTTAAGAATTGATAGATTTGATCTTCTTGCAGTCCATGGGACTCTCAAGAGTCTCCTCCAGCACCATAATTCAAAAGCATCCATTCTTCGGCGATCAGCCTTCTTGACGGTCCAGCTCTCACATTCCTTTAGGACTGTGCTATTAGCCCCACCGTTTACAATGGAAATCATTACAAGTAGCCCGACACACCAAATTTGTGGTTTTCATTTATGCTGGGGCATTGTATTCAAAAACCAAGGCTCTCGTTTTCTTTTACACGGAGAAGCCTGAAGTTTAAGTAAAGAGCACACAATGTCCCCCTTTGGTGTTTGAATAGGTCACGAGGATAGGAGCTGTCCAAGACAGCTTAGGAATTTCACAGGCAAATGATAATGGACAATTGGATAAACTGGATCTTGGTGGTAACATTACCCTGCTTGGTTCACTGGGGAAGAAGGGGCGATTGTTCAGAGCCACAGCGGAACAAAAAGGTCTGTGCATCAAGGGTCGTGAGATGGGAATACGGCAATTAGGCTTTGAAAAGCAGTTCCAACAATTCAAGAAAAAACACTCAGGGTAGCAGAATGCTCCCAAACCCAATGCCAAAAAAGTTGTTTTTTCATTTTTCATTTTAACAAAACTGCATTTTTCAGTTAATTGGTGCTAGATCAAATCAACTTTAAACTTCCAGTCATGGAAACTTATCAGAAACCTATTAAAATACATAATTGTCATATACAGTGGTCCCTTGACTTACGAAGATAATCCGTTCCAACGGGACCTTCGTAGGTCGGAAAACATCTTAAGTCGAGTCCCCATAGGAATGCATTGGGGAGAAAAAAATCGTAGGTCAAAAAAAACCCCATCTAAACTTCGTAAGTCGAGGAAACCCTATCTAAAACGGCCGCGACTTCCTTTCGGAAGTCAAAAAAATTCGGAAGCGTGCGGGCGCTTTGATCCCTCGTAACTCGAAATCTACGTAAGTCGGGTCATTCGTAAGTCGAGGGATCACTGTAATCAGACATACTGCTGTCAATTACACTGCATATATAAAGGGTATTTGCTGTTCTGGGGGTTCTCCTGAACCGCCAATGGGGGCGAGAATCCCATTGCGCTAGTGGGATTCCTTCTGCTGCCTTCTGCTAATGGAACTGGGTAGCTGAATCCCACCAGTTTCCTAAACATATTAGGTTTTTTGTATGTCACCTGCTTCCGTACAACTGGGGTAGTGAGCATGGTGCCTTCCAGGTGCTGCTGAACTACAGTTGACCATTGGCCATGCTGGCTGAGGTTGATGAGAATCATAGTCCAAAATTACCTGAAGGCCAAGACACTGGCTACCCCTGGCCCTTAGCCTATAAACCTCATTGCTTATTTTCCCCAAGCTTTCCAGGACCCAATGTACTGCTTCTTCACCACATACCCAGCTCATTCTCTCTTTCTCTCCCTCCCTCCCTCTCACACACACTGGAACATAGATTCTCAGCACAATCTAGAACCCCTTCCTTTCAACAATGCTAGTAGGATCACCCATTTCGGAACTCCTGGTATCGGAAGTCTTGATTCTTTATAGGCCTACTACCAACAAGACATGACACAGGTATATATAGCATTCCAAGTGTTGGTGCTGACCTTTAAAGCCCTAAACGGCCTCAGTCCAGTATACCTGAAGGAGCATCTCCACCCCTGTCATTCAGCCCGGACACTGAGGTCCAGCTCCAAGGGCCTTCTGGCGGTTCCCTCACTACGAGAAGCCAAGTTACAGGGAACCAGGCAGAGGGCCTTCTCGGTAGTGGCACCCGCCCTGTGGAACGCCCTCCCTTCAGATGTCAAGGAAATAAACAACTATCTGACTTTTAGAAGACATGTGAAGGCAGCCCTGTTTAGGGAAGTTTGAATATGTTTTTATGTGTGTTGGAAGCCACCCAAAGTGGCAGGGGCAACCCAGCCAGATGGGCAGGATATAAAGAATAAAAGTATTATTATTATTATTATTATTATTATTATTATTATTATTATTAAGCACGCTATCCTAACCCATGAAGTACACACAGTATTGACAGAGCCTAGGGCTTGCCAATCAGAAGGTCGACGGTTCGAATCCCCGCGACGGGGTGAGCTCCCGTTGCTCGGTCCCAGCTCCTGCCAACCTAACAGTTCAAAAGCAGGTCAAAGTGCAAGTAGATAAATAGGTACCGTTCCGGTGAGAAGGTAAACGGCGTTTCCGTGCGCTGCTCTGGTTCGCCAGAAGCGGCTTAGTCATGCTGGCCACATGACCCGGAAGCTATCTGCGGACAAACGCCGGCTCCCTCGGCCTATAGATCGAGATGAGCGCGCAACCCCACAGTCGTCCGCGACTGGATCTAATGGTCAAGGGTACCTTTACCTTTATGAAGGGTAAGAACTGGATCTAGCTGGAGTTCCAGTTCCTTCTCCCCATTCCCACCCCACTATGGGCCAACTCTAACAGGTGGGTGGGACCACAATTACCTGATGTCATAAAGATGGCAGGTGATTGACACCTGTCAAAGGTCAATGGCACAGCAGTTAATCAGCTGATTGGCACTTAAACGGAGTCTCCTGAAAACAGAGCATTTCTCCGTCTGCTGAGAACATGGTTGGGATTCAGAAACGTTTACCCCCAGAACCTTAAATTCAAACTGCATCCTCTGGAAAGAAAGAAAAATGCTCTGTTTTTAAACGGAGCATATTTTCTCTGTCCAGCGGAAGCAGCTTGGCTTCAAAGTCTTGGAGGAAGCTCTGTGAATCAAAGCCACTTCCTGCAGCCCCTTTGGCGGCATAAGGCAGCTTCCCTCGTGCAGCCCATCACAGCTGATTGTCGGTGCCTACAGAGTCTGCACTGCGCTTGAAGCCCCTCCAAACAGCGGACAGTTCCTTCAAAGTTCCCTGCAAAGGGCTTTGCAGGTGCCCCTTTCTGGCCCAGCCACTACTTTACCTCCTCCACAGCTCATGTTGTAGATCAGGCATCCCCAAACTGCGGCCCTCCAGATGTTTTGACCTACAACTCCCATGATCCGTAGCTAACAGGAACAGTGGTCAGGGATGATGGGAATTGTAGTCCAAAACATCTGGAGGGCTGAAGTTTGGGGGTGCCTGTGTAGATGAAGCAAGGCCTAATTAGGCCTACAGCCCAGAAGTTCCACACTCCTAGTATATATATTTCCCAGTTCTGGTTTGAAAAAGCCACAATACCCAATTGTGATGTCATGACAATAGGAAAACAACAAGGTGAGTGTACAGAAGAAAGCACAAGTCATCAGCAAAGTGGTCCAATCTTTGAATGTATCGCAAAGCCACATAGGCAGGGAACTGCTTTTGCCCTGGTGGACCATAAGATGTCAAGGCCTGAAACTAAACTGAGGAGCAGAAGAGGTCACAGATAGGGTAGGGTGATATATCAATATATCATCCATATCTTGATATTGGTTTCATAGTTTTTGACCTGGCAATATACCATGAATCATGATGTGCTGGGCAATATATCATCCAAAACCAGTTTCAAGTCCATATCATGATATCAGTTTCATAATTTTTGACCTGGCAATATATTGCGAATCCTAACGTGTGTGTGTGTGTGTGTGTTATGCAAAAATCACAATGGGGGGACAACATGAAGCCAGCCAATGCCTCTACATAGCTCCAACCTTATTTCAGACATTGTGATATATCAGTATGTCACAATGTTTAGCTGGTGATATATCGCGTTGAAAACCAGATATCGCCCAGCCCTAGTCACAGAACATCAGGTCAACTGTTCTTGGAAAGGAGAAAATCTCTTATAGCTTCAAAAGCAGCACAAGATAACTCGTAATTCTGAATGCCGTTTGCAAAGTGAAAGCACGGATCCCGTATAAAAAGTTTCAAGCAGAAGTATCGAGTCTCTAAAAGTCTGGAGCATTCCTCTAAAAGCAGAGAAAGTATTGAAACGGAATACCTATACAGAAAGTTCTTACTGAGGAAGTCCATCTGTGGCACCGCAGAAACATGAACCTTTACTTCTTTATTTCCTGATGCTTGACTGAGGTAATCCACGGTCCACTTGGTCATGCAAGGGCCCAAATCGATACCTTTCAGCACTACAGGCTTTCTCTAAGAATTAAAAAACAAAAATATTATTACAGAACATTTTTGCAATTTTACTACCTTCTACCAACAACCATTCTCACAGTACGGACAGTTATGACATCTAAGAATATACTGGCATAATGTTACTAATCAATGCAAATACATACATGCTTTCGAACTTCACATCTTTGTTAAGTTGAGTTTCAACTTAAAAATGCTGAAAGTCAATATGTGCATCATGTTGACGTTGTGATGTTCTGGTAAAATACAGGACGAGGCGGTTGGTGGATTATTATTTTTTCATCTGGTGCTGAAGTGACTTGAAAGCAATCCATTACAATCTATTGCAGCCTAACAGGAGGACCCTCCTGGAATTTGCAACCCACATACACATGAATTTGTAAATCTGTTTGGGCTTGGCTACTGTGGTCTAAACCACAGAGCCTAGGGCTTGCCAATCAGAAGGTCGGCGGTTCGAATCCCCGCAACGGGGTGAGCTCCCGTTGCTCGGTCCCAGCTCCTGCCAGCCTAGCAGTTCGAAAGCATGTCAAAGTGCAAGTAGATAAATAGGTACCACTCTGGCAGGAAGGTAAACGGCGTTTCCGTGCGCTGCTCTGGTTCGCCAGAAACTGCTTAGTCCTGCTGGCCACATGACCCGGAAGCTGTCTTCGGACAAATGCCGGCTCCCTCGGCCTGAAAGGGAGATGAGCGCCGCAACCCGATAGTCAAATTTGACTGGACTTAACTGTCCATGGGTCCTGTATCTTTACCTTTTTTTTACACTTGGTACAGTGTCCTCATACCATACCATTGGGCCTCCTCGTGGCAGCAACGCACAAAAGTATAGAACTGTAGTATAGGCCTATAGAGCGAGATGAGCGCGCAACCCCAGAGTCGTCCGCAACTGGACCTAACAGTCAGGGGTACCTTTACCTTTACCTTACCCAGAGCTTAAATGCACGACCTTCCACACACCCTTTCAAACACATGCATTTGGAAAGGACATCATGTGGTGTTGACATTTTACAGACGGCGAAGAAGTAGCATGCCAATCAGTCTGACGGTTTTGTTTTTGTTTTTTTATGAGTTCTACAAAAACATAAAGCTCATTATCGTTACAACGCTGGTAACCAGGGAAGTTAAGGTGCGATTTTTTTTTCCTACCAGAGGGTAGATGTCCTGCAGAAAGCGCTCCCGGGTGACACCGGGGTACTGAGCCAGGGGGATGACTCGCTGCCCCTCCATGCCGGGACCAGATCCTCTCTCCCTGTCGTTTCCGCGATTGGGTTGCTTCCTCCAGGGAAACCAGGCTTTCCAGGCCAAGAAGACCGCGCGGCTGTTTTCTCCTTTCGCAAGGGGAAGGTAGGATAAAGCAGACTCCTGCCTGGAAACCCCTTGCGAGGCGCTTCCAGCCCAGCGTGTAGTAGACGATCCTGGGCTGGGTGGACTGCAAGGGCAGCTCACCCAGTAGGGCAGGGTTCCCCACACGTGGGTCTCCAGCTGATTTTGGACTACAACTCCCATCACCCCTAACTAGCAGGACTCAGTGGTCAGGGATGATGGGAATTGTAGTCCGAAAAAACAGCTGGAGACCCAAGTTTGGGAAACCCTGCGACAGAGCCCGATGCTCTTGATCAAGCGCTATGTTAGGCTAAAACAGTACTCCACAAGCTTGGGTCTCCGGCGACTTTTTTGGACTACAATTCCCATCATCCCTAGCGAGCAAGACCAGTGTTCAGGGATTGCAGTCCGAAAGCAGCAGGAGACCCAAGTTTGGGAAACACTGGGCTAAAAGATCCCTGCGTTGCGAGGATTCTGGGTGAGATGGTCCCTTCCGACGATTCTATGGCTCGGCCCTAAGGCGTTGGAGGAGCGGGGAGAGGAGGCGCCCGGAACCTTCATCCCGGCGGAACCTTCCTCCCGGCGCTCTCTCGCTCCGCCCGGATCTCTTTCGCCGCCGGACTCCCGCGGGATGACGGGAGGGCTGAGGCGGGGAGCTATGGCGCTGCCCGTGGGCGCCTCCCGCAGCCGCTGCCCGTGGGCCTTGCGGGTCCCCGCTGCCCACCCGCGCCGGTACTTCCTGCTCCCGGCGGCGGACCAGGCCAAGCCCGGCCGGGCCGGGTTCCCGCGGCCTCCCTCCCCCCGCCGGGCGCCCCGCTTGCCTGTGGCCCCCTCGCGCCCCTGCAGCGGCGGCCCCGAGCCCGGCGGGCGGCGGAAGGCCGGCGTGGTGGTGGTCGGGGTGCCCAACCCGCTCATGTGGCTCCGCACCCGCCTCTACTTCTTCCTCGTCCGCGCCTACTTCGACCAGGAGTTCAGCGTCCACGAGTTCACGGAAGGGGCCAAGCAGGTGAGGAGGGGCTTTGGGCAGGGCCGGCCCACCCAGGAGGCGAGGTAAGGGTGGCCGCCTCAGGGTCAGCAGAGCCCGGTGTCACGTCTTTCTCCCCATCGGCCCTTGCCAAGTGCCGGATTTACGTATAAGCGAAACAAGCTTCCTTAAAGAAAAAGGCAACCTTGCAAATGAGCCCACAGGGGTTACTCGCCTGTCCCCTCTCAAAACCAGCAGCTACTGAAGTAGCTTGTTTTTCTGTGCTGTCTGCAGAGGAAAGGTAGCCTATCCCCCTCCCCCTGCCCAGCATGAAAATCCAAGTGGCAAGCATTTTAGCAAGATAGTGTGTGTGTGTGTGTGTGTGTGTGTGTGTGTGTGTGTGTTTAATATCCTGCTTTATTAAGGCAGCAGAGAGCATTGTTGGCTGCTCGCTCTCCACCTTAGAGCAGATTTATGCCATGAGGTGCCACAGAAAGGCACTGGACATAGTGAAAGATCCATCGCTTCCTGGTCACCGTCTCTTTGAACTTTTGCCATCGGGACGGAGATACAGGACGATGACAACAAGAACAAGCCGTCTTAGAAACAGCTTCTTCTCCAGAGCGATCGCGGCCTTGAATGGGAAGCCTGGACTTTGAAGTCATCTAATCTTACCTGTTATGTTTTATCATTGTATGGTTTTAATCAGTGTGTATGGTTTTAATCAGTGTTTTTGCAGTTGTTTTGTCTTTGCGTGGAGTGCCCTATCTGGGTGGATGGAGCAGCCAAGTAATTTCGTTGTCCCCAAAGGGGACAATGACAATAAAATATATTCTATTCTATTCTATTTATTTATTTAATATCCTGCTCAATTGTACAAAAACAAGAACGAAGTGGTTTACCAAAATGATAAAACAATAAAATCAAGAAACAATTACAACCATACATTAAAACATTACAAAAGTTAAAACATTAAAAAGAGATTAAAATTACCTAGTAAGGTAAATAAGTGAAATTACCTTATATCAAATAAAGTGGTGGAGGAAGGATGCAACAATCCAGCCCACTTTCGCCAGCCTGCTTGGTTTCAATGCTGGTTGTGGTTCTACTTTCTCTTCAGTTACTGTGGAAGCTAAGGGAATAATGAGAAAACTGTGCTACTTCCACCTAGCAGCCCACTCATTCCTGGTTACATGTGGCAAGTTGTTAAATGCGAGTCTGTTAAAAGTGAAATCCATGGAGGGTATCGGTGATAACTAAATGGCCCCTCTGGGCACATGGACTGTATCCCTTTGAGTATTAGATGCCAAGGAAAAACAGTGATGGAGAGCTACTGCACCACTTGTAGTTCAGACATAGGATGTTGGATTAGATGAATCCTTGGTCTGATCCAACAGGATCCTACCTCTCTTTCCCTGCCTCCCTACCACAACTACTCCAAAAGTCTAGTGATGAAGACTGCAGTGACTATTCCATTCCTTAGTTTTCAGGATACTGTTAAAGGTACAGCAATCCAGCTAAGAAAGAAAGGTGGCATCCCTAACTCTGATTTCCCAGTTGGTTGAAATTTTTCTCTATTGATCCTTTTTCTACTGCACTATTTCTTGGTTGGGTAGGAGAGCCCTTCTTCCTTTTCTCTTGCACTATCCATTATTTGAGTCCGTTTTCAAGTTGCACAAACAGGACACCATTAAGCAGTCTAGGCAACTGAGCATAAAGTAACTCCCTGTTTTCCTGTTTGCCGTTGCTTTGTTTGGGAATATAGCTGCATGACAAGAGCACATTGATTTGTGAGACATAATATGTACTTAATAGGTAAAGGCTAAAGGGACCCCTGACCATTAGGTCCAGTCGCGAACGACTCTGGGGTTGCGGCGCTCATCTTGCTTTATTGGCCGAGGGAGCCGGCGTACAACTTCCGGGTCATGTGGCCAGCATGACTAAGCCGCTTCTGGCGAACCAGAGCAGCGCACGGAGCGGTACCTATTTATCTACTTGCACTTTGACGTGCTTTCAAACTGCTAGGTTGGCAGGAGCAGGGACCGAGCTCATCCCGTCGCGGGGATTCGAACCACTGACCTTCTGATCAGCAAGCCCTAGGCTCTGTGGTTTGGACCACAGCGCCACCCGCGTCCCTATGTACTTAATACACAGAGAGAATACTGTGAATTTACTTCTGAGTAAAAAATTGATATTTGTTTGTGTGTCCTGTCTTCTAGGCTTTTGCTCTTGTTTCAAGGCTAATTTCTCAGTGTAAATATGATCTACTGGAGGAGCTTGTATCAAAAGAGGTAAATGTTTATTTCCATTGTTATGGTAAAATTGATGTATCCATTGTTCCTTAAGCTGACGTAGTAGACCAAGACTAGAATATATTATTTGAGTCATATTTACCCTCATCTACTGCTTAAGCAGGGATAGCAACTGACACCTCAAAAAACTGGGTTTAGCACCTGAGCTTCTGGGAACAGAAAGCAGGCTGTATCCTCCCTCCTCTGTGTCCTGCAGTTTATAAACTACTCACTGCCACTTCGTACTCTCTTCATTCTTTCTTCAGTTTCCCCTCCAATTTAACTCCCTCAGTTCTGTTGCCATCTCTTAAAGAAGCATATGAGCCAAGTCACAGGTCCATAACTCTTTCAGTGGGAGGGCTCATTCCTGGAAGATGTAGCAGTACTAGGAAGACCATCTATGAACACATGCAGAGTACTTCTCCCCTCATCAGTGAGCAATCTCCACCAGCAGCCACTCATGTGAGGAAAGGCTCCCAAGTTGGAGACTGTAACCTTTATGTAGGGACTAAGTTGTGAAACCTGAATCTCTCAGTTAAATAAGAAATATCAAATTGGGAGTCAAAAAGGATGTCAACAGATAATGTAGCGTAGTAAAAATGGAATAGAAGCATCGTAACTGAGTTGTATTGCGTTCAAAAATAAGATCGGAGTATGCATTGGGGGAAGACGGGAAGTCACCAGGGGAGGGAGAGGGAGGGGAAAAAAAAAAAAGAATCTCTCAGTTAAGCACCTTGTGAAAACGAGCGTGCCTGGTGCCCAAACTCAGCTCCCTGTAGAGCACATCCTTGGAGATCTTGCCGTCTTCAGTGTTAACAATGATCCCTTCTCAATCAGATGCTGCAGGTGCTGAAGGAGAAGCTTTCTTCACTCTCCGAAAGCCACAGAAGTGCCCTAGCTGCTGACGTGGATGACATAATGTACACAACAGCAGGAGATGTTGGCATTTACTATGACGACAGTGGTATGCAACAGGTTCAGAATGCTTTGCTTTAAATCCTTTGGCCGCTTTTGGGGAACACTTTTCATCCGTTCTCTGTCATACTGTTCAAAGTACTTTTCTTCAATCTGAAGCTAACATTAATAATATTAAGGGCTTCTATGCCACTAGGGTCCTGTACATTGTTCATCTCTTGGTGTATCCTTGCCGCACCCTGTATAGGAGGGGTGGAGAACTTTGGACAGCAAAGCCATTTTGGGCAAGCCATGCCTGTCCGCCCTACACGTGTTGTTATATACAATAAAGCATGGAAGTGCAGAGCTGTAGAGGAGCAATGAGGAGCTTAAGGTGAGCTCCCAGTTAACCTTTTGCTGGAGCAAGGTGCGCTCCTGCTACCCATTAGCTTTGAATCATTGGTTCAAAGATCAGCATGGAGGTGTTTGAAAGCCCTTTTGTGAACAATCCCATGCTGCTCTCTCTCCTTTGCAGTCCCAACAATGTTTCTCTCTCCTTTGCGGTCTCAACAATTGGGCCTTCAAAGGGCAGCATCACCTGATGGCATAGTGGTGTCAAGTGATTGACAGGTGGGCAACCTGTCAGATTTGTAGTGTCAGGGATGGGGAGATGAGCATCTGGCCTGCTGCCTAGGAAAGGGTCCCCAAACTTGGGTTAGAGTGCGAACTAGGGCTGAGGAAACCCAGGTTCAAATTTCTGCTCAGTTGGGAAGCTCACAGAGGTGAGCTTGAACCGGTCGCCCTCCCTGAGTGCAACGTAATTGTTTGAACTCATTGGAGGATGGGCAAAACACGTGTAATGAATGGACAGCAGTAATTCCAGCGTTTGGTCCAATTCAGATTTGATCAATGAGCTCCCATGCTTAGTACTTTAAGCAGACATAGGATTCTATTGCGACCCTCTTTGCATGGCAGCACTTAGAGAAATAGGGGTTATCCCAGATGGTAAGACCAGGTTCCATGTTGAGGGGGTGAGAAGGAAGAAGAGGGCCAAAGAGGAGGATATAGGAGAATCATTAGCCCTGTCAGGGAGGCAATGAGATGCCTGAGAGAGTAGCTTGCTTGTAATTAGAGGTCTACTCACAATCAAGCCAAGGGACTCTGAAAATGGGTTATGACTGAAGAGCCACTAAACTTGAAGGAGGAATTCAGTAGCTTTCTGTGTTCAGAGATGCAACCAAGAATCTTTGAATAACTGAGTGGAAGTAACATCTTTTCTCCATCAGTGATCTGTCGCTTATCCCACCACCTTCCTCACCTCCTTGAAAGCTGTAGTATGTGTATAATAGCCTTCCAAATTAGGCTGTATGTGTCGAGATTCCAAGATGGCTGCCGAATGCTGAAACAGGGTTTTGAGCTCTAAGGCCAACTCCAAGGCAAGTTTTTGCCCTATAACCAACCCCCAGCACTTTTTTTTATCCTCTCTTCAGTTTTAATTAACTCCTTTTAGTGCTTCACTTTGTTGTTTTAATTTATTATTTTATCTCATTGTTTTATTGTTCTAACTGCAAGGCTGCATGAAGCTGGGTTGGGGCTGAGCACTTCGCTAGCCAGTGCCAAACGCAAGGTCGAGTCAAAGTTTACAAGATACCAGTCATAAATTAAAGAAGAGAAACATCTTAATTATCAGAACTGTTGACGAGTGAGCCCAGGTGGCAGCTGCAGAGAGTCTCCGAAACGCTCCCTTCTGCTGGATGGCATTGACTCCGGACTCGTAAATTCAAGGCCGCCACATTTGTAGATAATTGACTCCTGCAAACTACCGACAATCATAATTATTATGGTACTCACTAGAAAGAACTGCAAAGATCTGGAAATAATGCCAGACTCATTAATCAGCTCCCAGGAAACCCGAAGGAGACAGCAAAATCACACAGTATTTTCCTCAAAAGCAGGAGATTAACGAGTTAATTCTAGACAAGGTCATCCCCCCTCCTTCCACTGTTTTAGACTGGTCAATTCATCTTAAAGGGCCCCGACAAGACTCCGAAAATACTAACTACTGAACAGGCCTGGCTCAAGAACTGATCCTGGCGGAGAGATCCTTTATGGCTGTATGTGTGTGTTTGTTCTTAAATGGAGCCTCTGTCTGCTCCATCCTTTTTGTACCAATCCACGTGTCTGAAGCTGTAGAATCGTATTTCCTCTTCTAATACCCCTTTCATCTTGAAAACAGGAAGAAAGTTTGTTAGCATCCTGATGCGTTTCTGGTATCTGACGAGTGCTGACCTCCCTGATGAGACTCCGGATGGAACCAAAATATTCCAGGTCGTGTTTGGAGATGAAACTTCACAGGAAACGAAGCGTCTTTTAACAGCAAATTATGAGTAAGCACATCCTTGGCTTTCTACACATTGTGCTCTGTGTATAAAGAAACTCCCATCAAATCAGTGCATTTTAGTTCAGGGTTTACTTTCCTGAAAAAAAACCATGCCATTGTGAGAAAGCCATTTAGTTTACTATTTTCTCTCCTGAAATGTGAGCAACAGTAAGGTGGGTGTGCGGGATGAAGAAGATAATCGCATTTATGCACTTATAATTGTGAATAATACATAAATGGCAAATAAAAGTTGAGACCAGGAATAGGTGCATTAAACTTCTCCTGCAAAAGAGAGAATGTTTTAATGGGTCTCCTAAAGTATCCTGCCAACCTAGCAGTTCAAAAGCACGTCAAAGTGCAAGTAGATAAATAGGTACCGCTCCGGCGGGAAGGTAAACGGCGTTTCCGTGCACTGCTCTGGTTCGCCAGAAGCAGCTTTGTCATGCTAGCCACATGACCCAGAAGCTGTACACCTGCTCCCTTGGCCAGTAAAGCGAGATGAGTGCCGCAACCCCAGAGTCAGTCACGACTGGACCTAATGGTCAGGGGTCCCTTTACCTTTAAAGTATCAATACAGAAACATTAAGATTTGATTGATTTATTGTCCCAACATTTATCGTACCATTGGAAAGTATTCAGCTACATAAAAATTGTGAGAGTGCTAGAACCATTAGACCAGGCATAGGCAAACTCCAGCCCTCCAGATGTTTGGGACTACAACTCCCATCATCCCTAGCTTACAGGAGCAGTGGTCAGGGATGATGGGAATTGTAGTCCCAAACATCTGGAGGACCAGAGTTTGCCCATGCCTGCATTAGACTTTCCCTGCACCCCACACAATCCCAAAATCTGCTCCAGAGGGTTGGGGGGGACCCAAAACAGACTATCAGGGGCACAGGGGGAGAAGAGTAGGGAAATGTTTCCTTTTGCAAGGAGATATCCTTGTGCTGGTGGAATATTTGCCTTATTTCTACATTGAATACAACCCACTGGGATTAAGCAGCCAAGTTTGAGCCTATTATTACATTGCCAAACGATACTTTATCCATCAGTTCAGTATTAGATTTGCTATAACACTAAAAGCTTTATAAAGGATTTGGGAAAGTTTTACTGCTTGGCTTGTGTTACAGTCTCTTATTTCTGTTTCTCCCTCCCAGATTTCGAAGAGAATTTACACAAGGTGTGAAACCAGACTGGATAATTACAAGGATTGAACATCCAAGGCTATTGGAATGAATTGACTGGACACTTTCATAGACAGTTATTAATATTCTGGCATATCAGAAGACATCTCAATTTTGTGTGCCACAATCTTTTGTGGACTGCTTTTGTACTTCTCGATTACGGGAACACAGTCTTGCTCCAAAGCATAAAAATAAAATCTTTTTCATCAGACTTGGAAACTTCACAGATGTGTTCTTTGCCCGCCATTGAAAGCGTCATTCGAAGTCACTTTTAATACGAAGCATGCTAAGTGGTTATGCTGAGAAATATTGGTGTAAATTTGAAAGAAAGTGATGCATCGTCTGGCAGTTCATAACTGAATGTCCTGTCCCCCCCCCCAATGATCTGTTCAAATGGTTTTTTCCTTCAAGGGGGGGGCACAATAAGGAAAGGAGAGAAGTAAGTTCCAAACTTCCTGTTTTATGTGTCACCGAAAGTAGAAGTTACATAATGGATACAGTCAAAAATCTTTGTTTTTCAGGAACATTAGAACTAATTTACAGCCTGTCTCAGTGGTGTCCAAACTTCTTTCAAAGAGGGCCGGATTTGAGATGAAGTGAAGGGCCATGAGGGCCAACCAGAGGGCCAACCAAAGTTGCTGACCTTTTTTTATAATAATAATAATAATAATAATAATAATAATAATAATAATAATTTTATTTATACCCCGCCCTTCCCGATTTAAAAACCGGGCTCAGGGCGGCTAACAACAAATATAAAACATTGATTAAAAATGACTTTAAAAAAAAAAAGCTTAAAAACAGCATTAAATACAACATAAATGAACATCACCAGGGCTAACTGGCCAAGTTATTCCTGCTAGGGCCAGTAAGGAGACCAGGGAAGAGTTTAATAAAATGTGGGGTCTCAGAAAGGGTTTCTTCAAAGAAAAAGGGAAGGGAAAAAAGGAATGATGGATCAGGCTAAATTGAAGGCCAGGCGGAATAGCTCTGTCTTACAGGCCCTGCGGAAGGAGATCAAGTCTTGCAGGGCACTAGTCTCGTGGGACAGCATTCCACCAGGTCGGAGCCATCACTGAAAAGGCCCTGGCCCTGGTGGAGGATAATCTGGCTTCTTTTGGGCCCGGGACCCTTAAGCTATTATTATTCATGGACCTTAGGGTCCTCTGCGGGACATACCAGGAGAGGCGGTCCCCTAAGTATGAGGGTCCTAGGTTTTTAGGATTGAAGTTGTTGTGCTTTTTTATTATTTTACCCCAAAGTTGTTGAGCTTTTTTTTGGGATTGAGATCTTTTTAGGATTTTACCCCAGGAAATAGACTGCCACAGGGGCCAGATTAAACTGACCAGCCCCCGAAACGGACTTTGGACATGCCTGGCCTATCTCATCTGTAGCATTCCACTGTGAAATAAAAGATGCTTAATAACTTATGGTTATACAGCAAGTTAGGCTTTGTGATGAGCTCTCTTCCTTCACTGCCCCCTTTTTTCCCATCTCTTAAGGTGAGGTACATTAACGGGTAAGAAGAAAGGGCTACTATAGGCTTGGTTCGATGAGCTCAGTATGATTGCAGAGAGACCTGTAGACCATGAAGCAAAGTGTGTTCTCTACCAGAGAGCTTATAAGTGAGTATTATCTCACCCTATTGAGAAGGCATGTGTTTTTTAGCTCCTGACTAATTCAGCAATGAAGTGCACAGTCGTGTTGCAATTTTGGCATCGCCTGTATGAATGTGGAAGGATTTAAACTCTGAACCTGTATGGAGGGTTAGGTATATCTTAACTCCACATCAGACTAGACATGTTGGCAAAACATGTTCTGTGACTTCTCGTTCCTCCTCCTACAATGGCCTGCTCCTTTCTAATGCTGACCATAAGCTGGCAGCTTAGGCACTTGTGGAAGAATCACTGCAGGTGTTACGTCAACATCAGCCATGATAAATGGATGCCCTGACTCTTCCCATAAGCCACATGTCACAGCCCTCTGGCTGTTGTTTCGATCGAAGCATTCCAGCCGAGTCCGTCATGTAAATCAATTAGCGTTTTATTTGGTCCTAATTACTTTACAACTTTCCACCGATGGTGAAAGACATCCATCTCAATCAATGGAGATGTCCTGACTGGTTTATTCCGGCTTTTCGCGCCTCTTGCTAAAACACTCCCGGAAGGGGAACCAACCCCCCCTTCTCCTGTTTCCTGTTGCGACGTCCTGGGGCTCTGATGCTACACAGAGCCCTCCCTCCAACTCTTCTTCTCCGGAGCTTTCGCTGGAATCTGTCAGAATAAGGGGCGTGGGCTCTCGGTACTGCGTCAGCGCAGGGGAGGGTGTGAGGCTCCCCAGTCCTCTGACACCACATATATATCTTGCCATTGATAGTGCCTACCAGCATCAGGGACCCAGGTGGCGCTGTGGGTTAAACCACAGAGCCTAGGGCTTGCTGATCAGCAGGTCGGCGGTTCGAATCCCTGCGACGGGTTGAGCTCCCGTTTCTCGGTCCCAGCTCCTGCCAACCTAGCAGTTCGAAAGCATGTCAAAGTGCAAGTAGATAAATAGGAACCGCTCCGGCAGGAAGGTAAACGGCGTTTCCGTGCGCTGCTCTGGTTCGCCAGAAGCGGCTTTGTCATGCTGGCCACATGACCTGGAAGCTGTACGCCGGCTCCCTCGGCCAATAAAGCGAGATGAGCGCCGCAACCCCAGAGTCGGACACGACTGGACCTAATGGTCAGGGGTCCCTTTACCTTTTACCAGCATCAGACAACTCATTCATATGAATGGCATTCTAGTAAGCTGTTGGAGGAGGCAAAACTGTTAACAAATGACCTAGAGACTGCTTTCCCAAAATGCCTACCTATTCGGGGCGGAAGGTGGGGTGCTTTTTCTGCTGCTATCTTGCTTTTATAATTCCCATTATCTGAAAGCTACCACACCTACTGGAGAGGGTATATCATACAGTGGAAGAGAACTGATTTGCATGCAGAACCCCTGGGATCTTAATTTAAAACAAGTGGGGGGGGGACCTTTGACTCTCCAGATGTTGCTGAACAACTCCCATCAGCCCCAGCAAGCATGGCCAGTGGCCAAGAATGATGGTTCAGCAATATCTGGGAGGACCAAAGGTTCCCCACACCTGATTTTAAAAACTTTAGGTAGCAGGTAATAAGTGTAGGAATGTTTATATAGAATATAGCAGGGTTAAACGTTTCCTTATTTAAATTTACACAGCAGCAAGCGGATTGCTGACTCGTTTGACTCCTTTTTATAATTATGTCTTCTACCTTCCTGCCTTCTTGGTTGTTAATCCCTTTTGTCCCTCTTAAAAGAAAAATACACATGAATCTGAATGATAACAAAATAAACTAGTTTACTGTCAGATTCATTGAGTACATACTTAGGTTACAAAAGATATGAACTATATATTAGATATTAAAAAGGTAAAGGGACCCCTGACCATTAGGTCCAGTCGTGACCGACTCTGGGGTTGCGGCGCTCATCTCGCATTATTGGCCGAGGGAGCCGGCATACAGCTTCCTGGTCAAGTGGCCAGCATGACTAAGCCACTTCTGGCGAACCAGACCAGCACACGGAAACGCCGTTTACCTTCCCGCTGCAGTGGTACCTATTTATCTACTTGCACTTGATGTGCTTTTGAACTGCTAGGTGGGCAGGAGCAGGGACCAAGCAACGGGAGCTCACCCCGTCGCGAGGATTCGAACCGCCGACCTTCTGATCGGCAAGCCCTAGGCGTTCTATATTAGATATTAGTGAGTCCTAAAAAGACTCCATCAGAGCATTTACTACTTAACACTTCTATCAGCAGCAGCCTAACCGACCAACGGACCAAACTGACTGTCACATAGAGGCAGTTAGTCCTCTCTTAGAATGTTGGATTTGACTGACATATCCCATAATAAGAAACCCTCTTCTGCCTGAGACTCCAGAGGGCTGCTTGCAGTCAAGAGTAGTCAACACTAGGCTTGGTGGACATATAATCTGACATCATATAAGAAAGCTTTCCCACATTGCATAACCCAAAACACATCTGATGTATGCTTGCAGGGTGTGGACCAGGCTAGTGATTATGCTGTCTCATTAAGTAGGGCTGCTCACCAATTAAGTATCTGAACTACTGTCTCTCTTCAAAACTGATCAGTCAAGATCATTTCATTAACCAAACCTTCATAACATCTTCCAACGAAAGTGCTTTTCAGGATCTAAAGCAGGGTTTCCCAAACTTGGGTCTCCAGCTGTTTTTTTTTACTACAATCCCCATCATCCCTGAACACTGGTCCTACTAGGTAGCAATGATGGGAGTTGTAGTGCAAAAACAGCGGGAGACCCAAGTTTGGGAAACCTTAACCTAAAGGAAGCATAAAAGACCTTACAGTTTTTAAAAAACAAACAAACCCAGCAACTGATTGTTAAGGAGAAAAGAATCTAAATTATTTTTAAGTTTGCCCTGTTAGAATAACACATTGATGCTGAAATGATTGTATAAAAATATAGTGTCATTAAGTCCCAGTCTCTCCTATGATTCCCCCCCTTGATCAATTAGAATTTGCTCTATGTAATATTTAAATTAGTTTTACAGGTAGCTTAAACAAAGCATAAGGCCCTGTTTGTGATGCTTTCAGAACCTTGTATGTGATTCTATGATGTCACTAGAGAATGTAAGAAGTGCTTTGCTGGGTCAGGCCAAAGACTCATAAAGCCCTGCATTCTGTTTCCGGCAGAGGCCAACCCGATGCCTTTGGGAAGCCCCTAAGCAGAATATGAAGGCAATTGCCGTCGCCTGTTACTCCCAGGGACGGATAGTCAGAAAGCTACCCCTCCTCTCATCCTGGAAGTAGGTTGCTGTAACGCCCACATGTACTTAGACATGCATGGCTTAATCCAGGGGTAGGCAACCTAAGGCCCGTTGGCCGGATGTGGCCCAATCACCTCATCCGGCCCGCGGACGGAACGGGAATCAGCGTGTTTTTACATGAGTAGAATGTGTGCTTTTATTTAAAATGCATCTCTGGGTTGTTTGTGGGGCATAGGAATTCGTTCATTCCCCCCCCCCAAAAAAAATAGTCCGGCCCACCACATGGTCTGAGGGATGGTGGACCGGCCCACGGCTGAAAAAGGTTGCTGACCCCTGGCTTAATCTTTGAGACAAGCATATGCTGCTGGCAGGATCAACCAGGTAGCCACGACCGACAGGTGGGTCGTCGTGGACGGTACACGATCGAGAGCGGAGCCACCTTGGCTCCCCAAGTGGGGAGCGACCAAGGGGGCCCACAACCCGGTAGACGGGAGCCGACCTCCGAGAGAAGGATCCAGCCGTGGAGGCAGGCGGCGCCGAGAGGACGCAGGCACTGAGGTACCTTTACCTTTACCTACCTATATTGCCATCACAACTAGAGAGTCAATGCTGTACTTCCTGAGAATTCTAAGGAAAAACCGTCTTCCACAAAAGCTGCTGCTTGCCCTCTATCACTGTGTCATTGAGAGCGTGCTCACTTATGGCTTATGTATGTGGTACGGAAGCTGTACTACCCAGGACAGGATGGGGTTGTGCAGAGTTGTTAAGGCAGCAGAGAGCATTGTTGGCTGCTCGCTCTCCACCTTAGAGCAGATTTATGCCATGAGGTGCCACAGAAAGGCACTGGACATAGTGAAAGATCCATCGCATCCTGGTCACCGTCTCTTTGAACTTTTGCCATCGGGACGGAGATACAGGACGATGACAACAAGAACAAGCCGTCTTAGAAACAGCTTCTTCTCCAGAGCGATCGCGGCCTTGAATGGGAAGCCTGGACTTTGAAGTCATCTAATCTTACCTGTTATGTTTTATCATTGTATGGTTTTAATCAGTGTGTATGGTTTTAATCAGTGTTTTTGTAGTTGTTTTGTCTTTGCATGGAGTGCCCTATCTGGGTGGATGGAGCAGCCAAGTAATTTCGTTGTCCCCGAAGGGGACAATGACAATAAAATATATTCTATTCTATTCTATTCTAAAACTGTGAGATCAGAAATGTCAGGGGAAGGAATATTGCTGGGGTTAAATGAGCTGGCATAACTAGAGACGGATGAATTGCAGGCGGTGGCGCAGGGAGCAAAATGGATTAGCCAACATGAAACCCCCTCGCCACAAGCTCGTGCGAGAAAACTCAGCATTAACTAAAAGCGTGTTGTTGTTTTTTAAAGTTCCAATATTTCCCGTTGTGATCCATGCTTTATGTTGATGAATGCTCTACAACAGGCAAACATTTTCTGATCTGAAAGTGGAAGGGTAGCCCTACCTTGCCCAGGTATTGGAAAAATAATCCTTGGTAAAGGTGACAATGATTAAATGAGCTATAGATATTGGTTAGAATATAGAAATGTCAGGGTGGGGAAAACTATGGGGGGAAACTGAACTTCTTTGCCTGCTACCTTATTAAGGAAAATTTACAAAAGGTGATGTACCGGTGATACTTGAAACCCAGCAAACTGGTGAAAATGTGCAGAAAGGGGTCGAATCTATGTTGGAAGTGGCATGAGGTAGAAGGAACCCTGATCCATATGTGGTGGTTGTGTAAATATGCTAGAGAATTCTGGGAGATGATTCATACAGAATTTAAAAAGTTCCTTAAGATCACAATTTCCCAAAGACCTAAGGCCTTTCTATTAGGGATAACAGGTGATGATGTCCCAAAAAAGGCACTCAGTCTCTTTTTATATGTGACTGTCGCAGCTAGAATGGTATATGCGATAACAATGGAATGAAAAAGAGATACCCATGAAAGAAATAATATGGCAGAATAAATGGATAGAATACACAGAATTCATACGCAAAACTTAGAAATAAGGATGAGTCACGGATAAGAAATGAGTGGAAGTGTTTTGAAGAGCATCTCAGAGGGTATGATAGTCAGTTTAACCTACAAGTAGGAATGAACATATGAGCAGCAGCTAACATTAAATAAAGGAAGATCTTAGACAAAAATGGGTGGGATATTAGATAATGCAGCATACAAAAGACTACCTAGAAAGCCATGGAGAGATGGACTGGGAAGTCTGCTGATAAGAGATAATGATGAATATTGTATGATCTATGTATAAGTTGTAAAACCAGGCAGAGGGCCTTCTCGGTAGTGGCACCTGCCCTGTGGAACGCCCTCCCTTCAGATGTCAAAGAGAACAACAACTACCAGACCTTTAGAAGACATCTGAAGGCAGCCCTGTTTAAGGAGGCTTTTAATGTTTAATAGATTATTGTATTTTAATGTTCTGTTGAAAGCCACCCAGAGTGGCTGGGGAAACCCAGCCAGATGGGCGGGGTATAAATAATAAATTATTATTATTATTATTATTATTATTATTATTATTATTATAAAAATGCATAAACAAAAAGGAAAAAATCCTTATACAGTGGACCCTCGACTTACGAAGGTAACGCGTTCCGACAGGACCGTCGGATGTCAAAAAAATCGTAAGTCAAGTCCCCATAGGAATGCATAGGGCGAAAAAAATTCGTACGTTGAAAAAAACCCCATCTAAACTTCGGAAGTCGAGGAAGCCCTATCTAAAACGGCCATGACTTCCTTTCGGAAGTAAAAAAAAATCGTAGGCGTGCGGCCACTTTGATCCCTCATAACTCAAAAAATACGGAAGTCAGGTTACTCGTAAGTCGAGGGACCACTGTATAAAACATATGCCAGAGGCCTTATTATTTGCACTTCCCTTCTGCAAACATTAGGTGGGAGTATTTTTCTACAGCTAGAACATTTGGTTGCCACTCCCAAGGAAGGGCTATTTTATTCCAGCAACTTGAAACGCCAATGGCTGATTTATTCAAACAGCTAGTTTTTCCTAAATGGAAGGATACTCCTCTGGTTGAACCCAGCCTAATGCTTTTTTATCTGCAGCAGATGGTTTGATGACTCAGTGGGGAAATGAAAACATGAATCCCAAATCTCGGCCAATTAAAAGTGATAATCTCTGATCTCTCTAATTTTGCAAATTAAACGATTTGTTCCTTGTTTACTTATTTGGAATTATTGTAGCTGAAAGTAGAATAAGCAGAATCCCACCCTCTAATAATAATAATAATAATAAATTTTTATTTATACCCCGCCCTTCCCAGCCAAGACCGGGCTCAGAGCGGCTAACACCCATAAAATACAACAAAACATACAAAACAATCAATTAAAATGCAAGTTAAAATACGATTTAAAATCTAAAATGCAGCCTCATCTTTAAGTAGCCCACCAATCAAACAGGGTTAAACTAAAACCAACCCAAAGGCCAGACGGAACAGCTGTGTCTTGCAGGCCCTGCGGAAAGATGCCAGATCCCGCAGGGCCCTGGTCTCTTCTGACAGACTGTTCCACCAAGTCGGGGCCAGTACGCAGAAGGCCCTGGCCCTAGTTGCGGCCAGCATCATTATGGCTCGGGACCTCCAAAATGTTATTGTTTGAGGACCTTAAGGTCCTACACGGGGCATACCAGGAGAAGCGGTCCCTTAGGTACGAGGGTCTAAGGACTAGTGGAACTTCTTGGGCTGTTTACCTCCTTCCTGCCGACCTTCCCTCCCTGACACGTTGAAGCCTATTTTGCATCCATAACGACTATAATTTTCCATTTAAAAATAAAATGGAGACTGCTGGGACTATTCACAATTTGGGGGGGGGGGTGTTTGTTTTTGTTTTTTAAAAAACATTTATTAACCTATTTCTCAGTACTCTATGGGGCTTTCTGTAGTCTCCCATCCAAGAATTGACTTGGGCCATAGAATCAGCCAAAGAACTGCATTATGTTAATTATTTGTTGCATCCAGCCCCGTACCACATTCAGTGCTTGCCAAAATTGCAGTAGTGGAATAATTAAAACAATATACACAGTCCCGGTGCTTTTTTTTCTGGGGTTACTCAAGGGTACTCAGTACCGGCACTCGCCACCCCCCCAATGTTAAACATGTGGCACTCACTTCATGGTAAGTGCCAGAACCTTTATTATTATTATTATTATTAAAAAGCATGGCACCCATAGGGACAGGATGCATGGTGCCCATACGGGATGGGGCGCGGCGCCCATATGGATGAGATGCGGCACGCGGCACTCATACCCATAGGGACGGGGCGCACAGCATGGCCTCAGCTGCCCTACAGCTGGGGGGGGAGGCAGTGGGCGGACAGTGCAGAGCCTGCGGGCGCCGAGACGTGTGGCTCGTGCACGCTGCAGGCCCCGCGGTGACGAGTGCCGTCCACCATTTTGTCACCCCCCATCAGGGTGGCACCCGGGGTGGACCGCACCCCCCGCAACCCCCCTTCGTACGCCCCTGGATAGAGGCACTGGAAAAAGCTTTCGACCGCAGGACCTTAGTATATTGTGCATTGCTCACAGGACCTCTGAGGGTGCTGCTTTCTGACTTCTCCAATTTCCAAAAGGTGATTGATAAAGCTTTCGACATGAACATGGTGGAAAGCCATAAATTCCTCTTGAAACCCTCCCAAGCATCGCCGAACTGAGAAAGAATATGGATAAGCTGGAGCAGTGTTTTCCAAAGTGGGCGATGCTGAATGATGTCATGGCTGGATGCTATTATCACTTTTGATCATGCGTCAAATGATGCGCCAATACCATGTGTACACCCATTTTTAATGTGTAATGTTTTATTATGTTTTTATATATCTTGGAAGCTGCCCAGAGTGGCTGGGGCAACCCAGTCAGATGGGTGGGGTACATAGGTTGTGGTTGTGGTTGTGGTGGTTGTGGTTGTTGTCCTAGCAACCTAATGTCAGTGGGAGAATTGCCTAATGCAGTTTCCCCAGCAATGTGGTTCAAAAGTGCCATGAGCAGTGGCGTAGGAAGCCACTCGGGCACCCGGAGCGGCAAACATGACGTGCACCCGGGGGCAGGGCATCGCTACGTAGCGCGCATGTGCATGCGTCATACGTAGCGATGCCGCACATGCGCACTACGTAGCGAGATGCCGGCGCTCCAGCGCCGTACGGACGGTGCCGGGATCCTCTGCTCACAGCTGCAGCCGCGAACAGAGGATCCTCTACATGCGGCTGCAGCCATGAGCAGAGGATCCTGGCACCGTCCGTACGGTGCTGGAGCGCCAGCAAACTGCATGCCTTGTCACCCCCCGGAGATGTGGCACTGGGAGAGCACCGCCCCCACCCCACCCCAGTGCTACGCCACTGGCCATGAGACCCTTTTGGGCCAAGAGTTGGCAAGCCTATTTACAGTTACCAGATAAGGCTGTTCTGGGTTAAAATTGCTGTTGCGATGAATTTGTCCTTCTAGATAGTTGTCTCTCTCAAGAAGCTTACTGCCATTCGGTACTGTTGCTCTAGGGTCACCCGGCTAAGAGAAGCTGACATTTAAACAGGGGCGTAACATTTGCCTGGAGGAGCTGACAAAGGCTGCCAGTCGGTGCGGGGAGAGGGTGTTGGGTTTTTAATTGAATTTTTCCGCTGCATTACATTGCGCCCTGCAAGCACCCTTTAAACCAGCAAATGGTGCTTTTAAGGTTTTGGCTGATAAAGGGGGAAGCCTGTGTGGCTAAATGCAACCTGTAAATGCACAGAATTCAGATTAGGCTTTTATGGATTCAGATTTGGGCTTTTTATGTGCCCACTGGATCCCATTTTGCACTATTTCTCTATTAGACTATCCATTGCCAAACACGCAGCGAGAGGAATGAATACTACACTATAGCAAAAGTGGTTTAAGCCTTTAATTACTTACCTGCGATTTTCAGATTTGAATCCCAGCGGGTCTCTGCAGAGGGATGTCTCTAGCTCACCTTGACTGCTATCCTGTCAGTTTGCTTTCACGTTCTTCAGCCTAAATGTATGACAGGATACTAGTCACACCTTGTGCTCTCCTCTAGCAATACGTTGGTATTAATTTGCATAGTGTCATCTATGTACATAGATAAATAATATCCTTGCCCCAAATTGCTTATACAGTGGTACCTTGTTTCTCAAATGCCTTGGTGCTCAAACAACTTGGAACCCAAACACTGCAAACCCAGAAGTAAGTGCTCCGGTTTGCAAACTTTTTGAGTGTTACGCTACCGTTTTGAGTATTACGCTGAGGTCTGTCTGTTTTTGCTATTTTGCGTTTTTGTTTTTGCGGCTCTTTTTTGTGTGTGTGACTGTGTGGAACCCATTTCAGCTACCGATTGATTGTTTGTGTGACTGCAGTACATTGTTTATTGCTTTCATTTTATGGATCAATGGTCTCGTCAGATAGTAAAATTCATGTTAAATTGCTGCTTTAGGGGTTGTTTTTAAAAGTCTGGAATGGATTAATCCATTTTGCATTACTTTCTATGGGAAAGCGCGCCTTGGTTTTGAAACGCTTTGGTTTTGGAACGGACTTCCGGAACAGATTAAGTTTGATAACCAAGGTACCACTGTAATCTAAAAATAAATACGAGGGGGACATCAGAGACAGATTGCTCTCAACAGAGGTCTGAATTTACCATCACTTGCAGAGGGCCTCGTAAAATGCGGCTGAGGGCCACCTACGCCTATCACATACTTAGAAACTCATACCACTTTAAGAATCCAGGTCTATGCAAACCGTGGGTATAGTTAAAGAACCATTCTGCTTCCATAATTCAAAAAGCCCAAAATCCATATACTGTATCTTCAAAGGCAAAAACTACCTTACGTTTGCAAAATTTGATATTATATCAGATCTCATTCTTTCCTCCTATGCTTCTGCAGCCACACACAAGTACAGATTTCCGAACAGACCACACACCCCAAAAGTCACTGCTTTGGATAATGAATTTAGGCGTTGTGTTTTTCTGTCTTCCAGCCTCTTCCTTCACTGCTAAAACAATCACTACACTTGCAGGGCTCTGGGATCTGTTCTAAGCAGTTTTTTCCTGTTCCCTCCATTCATTCCTGCTAGATAAACTTAAATAGGATCTGCAGCGGTTATGGCTTCCTCCCACACTGTTGCATTGTCTCTTGTGGTTTGAGAAAGTATTTGTGCAGGAATTTATGATCACTTACTATGATTTTATTTTTTTTAAGGCTTTCATTCACAACTCCCTGTCTATTTCAGCAGTTCACTTTCCTGCTTTCTTTGCGTGCGGCACCCGCTGTAATTGTTTTTCCATGCTCAAGTCTGTTCTTGAACACTTTGCTGTCACAAAGGTGAAAGGGCTATGCTTATGCTACACTTGTTTGTCTTGAGCGCATGCACGCACACACACACACACACACAATCTTAAAGGTAAAGGTAAAGGGACCCCTGACCATTAGGTCCAGCCGTGACCGACTCTGGGGTTGCGGCGCTCATCTCGCATTACTGGCCGAGGGAGCCGGCGTACAGATTCCAGGTCATGTGGCCAGCATGACAAAGCCGCTTCTGGCGAACCAGAGCAGCGCACGGAAACGCCGTTTACCTTCCCGCTGGAGTGGTACCTATTTATCTACTTGCACTTTGACGTGCTTTCGAACTGCTAGGTTGGCAGGAGCAGGGACCGAGCAACGGGAGCTCACCCCGTCATGGAGATTCGAACCGCCGACCTTCTGATCGGCAAGCCCTAGGCTCAGTGGTTTAACCCACAGCGCCACCCGCGTCCCTACACACAATCTTAGAACCATCTTAATTTAAAACACCCTGAGCTCAGGCATCCTCCAGTCTTTACATCTGTATTGATCTTGCATCAGTTCCAGTCACAGTGTATTTGGATGTTGGTTGATTCAAATTCATATACAATGCGTCATAACCCTAATGGACCATGCTAAGGTTTGTTAAGTTGGCTATTTTTATACCGCTTGCTACTTGTTGTCTTGGCTACTGGTTAAGATTATGTAGAGACCTGTGATTCCAAGTGCTTACTAACACCTTGTCTCATAAAGTGCTCATAGATTAAGTATTTGATGTTCAGGTTTGCTATGTCAGCAGAAGCCTCTTCCTGTTTGACAGGATTTGTAGGGGTTTAGCTCCTCTAATGTCCATCAGCCCACTGAAAGGTCTGGGGCACTTCCTGCTATGTGTGCAGAACAAGGAGGCAAGTTATCATTTATTCCTGTCATTTTAAAAGGGGCTGCTTTGCAGAATCACATTATCCAATGTTCGCCATCGTCGGAGCAAGCTGAACCTAAGTAGCTCACATCCATCTCCATTAGCTCCTCTCCATGCTCAGGGAGGGAAGGAATAGACCAGAAGGATGCCAACTTCACTGGTTCTCAGATTTGGGGCTGTAAAACAAAGCTCTGTTTAGGAAAGATAACCACTGAATGTGTTGAAGAATTCCCCAAACATCTAAAAACAGTGCTTTAAAAAAAATGTTTGGGGGTACTCTCATTTTCCTACTCATATTGAAATACTGCCCCTCAATGAGGCCAAACTTAGATGCACAAAATGTTTAGGGGTATGCATACCCCTGCGTCCCCCCCAGAAAAAAAGCACTGCCTAAAAATAAAGAGGAGGAGGAGGAGGAGGAGGAGTTTGGATTTGATATCCCGCTTTATCACTACCCATGGAGTCTCAAAACAGCTAACATTCTCCTTTCCCTTCCTCCCCCACAACAAACACCCTGTGAGGTGAGTGGGGCTGAGAGACTTCAAAGAAGTGTGACTAGCCCAAGGTCACCCAGCAGCTGCATGTGGAGGAGCGGAGACACGAACCCGGTTCACCAGTTATGAGTCTACCGCTCTTAACCACTACACCACACTGGCTCCCATCTAACCTCTCTTAGTCCTCTACCCCAACCTCCATCTGTTAGTTCTTGAACCATGGCAACTTAGACTGCATGTTTCTTCAGACAGGATCCTGTTCCCTCTTCCCATGTTACACTGCCAAAGGCTGTATACAATGATGCGCCATGTGAACAGTAACAATTTATATCCTCTTCCTTATAGGCTGTCGTGTTTGTAAGGCAGGGTGAAAGCGCTACTTCTATGGCATTGATGCGCCCCAATGTGTTTGTTTACGCCATTCTGCAACCAACACCCAGTGCTGATTCTAGTGTCTTTTGAACGCAGGATAAAGGAGGTCACACTCACTTTCACATAGAGCAGGAGATCTACTGAGCACTTAAGTGAGTGGACAGCATCTTAAAAAGCAGAGACATCACCTTGCTGAAAAAGGTCCATATACAGGTAGTTAAAGCTATGGTTTTCCCAGTAGTGATGTATAGAAGTGAGAGCTGGACCATAAAGAAGGCTGATTGCCAAAGAATTGATGCTTTTGAATTATGGTGCTGGAGGAGACTCTTGAGAGTCCCATGGACTGCAAGAAGATCAAACCTATCCATTCTTAAGGAAATCAGCCCTGAATGCTCACTAGAAGGACAGATCCTGAAGCGGATGCTCCAGTACTTTGGCCACCTCATGAGAAGAGAAGACTCCCTGGAAAAGACCTGATGGGAAAGATGGAGGACACAAGGAGAAGGGGACGACAGAGGACAAGATGGTTGGACTGTTTTTGAAGCTACCAACATGAGTCTGACCAAACTGCGGGAGGCAGTGGAAGACAGGAGTGCCTGGCGTGCTCTGGTCCATGGGGTCACGAAGTGTCGGACATGACTGAACGACTAAACAACAACAACATGTTTACTTCTCCCACTTATGTGCTGTTGATGTAAGAGAGCATCTCCCTCTCCTTTTGGTCCTTCCTACACCTCTGAAGGCAACATAAAGGCTGACAGCATCAACCCCTACCATGTGGGAATCTCTTGCAGATGACTGCTGTGCCTGGAGACAGACTGTCAGGTCATGTATCCACAGCAGTAACCAGAGGAGGAATGACCACTAGGAGGAGCACATAGAGAAGAAATGCCATGGTGCATCTGCAGTAGCACAACCGGACAGCTTCATCTACCCCAGCTTCATCTGCCCCAGCTGCAACAAAACATGTCTCTCTTGTATTGGTCTCTACAGTCACTGTAACTCCCCAATGGTTTGACTTTATCCCGAAAGGTCCACTTCTCCATTGTCTCCCAAGACAGATAGATGTCAACAGTCCACACCAGCGGTCTTCAGCCGTCCCCTTTTAACTGTCTTTCCTAACTCCTTATTTCTCCCCACTGACCATCAACTCCAAACTGACAACCAATCAGAGCCTGTCGTTCCCCAAGATCAATCGATATGAATTTACTTGATCCAGGCAAGGGGTTCGGGTTCTCTCTCTCTCTCTCTCTCTCTCTCTCTCTCTCTCTCTCTCTCTCCCTCTTCAAATCTGGTTACCAAGCAGCTACGTACCACTAAACAGGCAGCAACAAAGGAACGGCATGAGACCTCCAACGTCGGCAGAGGTCACAGAAACATAAGCAGAGCCACATCTAAACAGCATTTATCCATAACAACCTATGCTGTGTTCCTATTAATTTGGCAAAAGCTGTTAGTTCCTGGGCCAGCACACTACCAGACAGACAACAGCAAGGATAGAGTACTCAGTTCTTCCAGCCATCTCTTGTCCCTGGAGGGCTTATTCTTGGACCTTTATTTTGTTCACTAAGCAAAACAAACAAACAAAAAACTGATATGGGCCCGTCCTGATTGCTCAGGAAGTTGCAAGGTGTGGAAAGTTGTAGTTAGAGGGACATCCCTTCTTTGACATGCCCCAGGGATCCTTCTCTCAGTGGCTGCGAATGGGAGTGGAGCTGCAGAACCAGGATGATCATCTACCATGGTTGTGCTGGTCCCGTGGGTTACCCGAAAGGCGAGGTCCAAGTCCGGTCCGTGGTCAAAAGTACAACGTAAAGGCAGTCCGTGGTAACTGAAGCTGGGTGTAGGGCAGGGAGTCAGGCAAAGTCAGGAACAGGTAGGCAAGCAGGGAACCAGGGCGGGTCAGGAGCTCAGGCAGGAAAGCTGGACAGGTTTCAAGCAGGAACTGGTATCCAACAATGTTGCTCCTGCAACTTGGGCTGGGGCTGGCCGGCTTTTATCTGCCCCGAGGCAGAGGGCGGCCCCGATCCTCAGGTGACTCGCCTCTCCTGGCCTGGAGGCGAGCACTCCTCCTGTGGGAACTCAGTTTCCTTCGCCTCTCTGCCCTTCGCCTCTGCAGCTCAGGAGAGGCTGGAGGGTTACTGGACCCAGAGGTAACCTCAGCTTCGCCTGACAGGGCTGGGAGTGGAGCACTTGCAGGCAATGGGTCCTCCATCCCATCAGGAGCCAGAGCAGACTCAGCTGATGCCTGCACCTGAGTATCCAGCACAGGTGAGGCCCCTTCAGACTCAGGCCCTAGCCCCGGCTCTGCTGATTCTGGAGGCGGGGAATCCTGTGCAGGCTGGGATCCCTCAGGTTCAGCATCTGAGTCTGAATCCCAGGCCATCACAATGGTACAGATAAATGTCAGGAATAATGCTGAGGGCTGCAAAGAGAAGAGATTCGCCGAGCTCCGAACACAATTCCTCCAGCCACTATTGTCCCCAAACGCCTTATTCCTGGAACATGAAAACAGCTTTTAGATAAGAATAGAGACAACAGTGTCCAGGGGCATCAACTATAGGGGGCAGGAAGGGCTTTGCCCCCCTCAATATTATTATTATTATTATTCCACATTCTCCACCCCTGGCCTACACAATCAGCCTAGACCCCACCTGGAGGTGAAAGGGAGTCTCTCTGTCTGTGAAGACAGTAACTTAGTGAAACCCATGGCTGATGTCTCTGCAGAATAAGAAAAAATGTCATTGCCATGCTGCTTAAAGATTTTGTACATAATAATACAAGGTCATTCTCTGAATGTGGTGTTTCATTTCCCTCCCTAACCACGCAATTATGTTTTTCCAGCACATAGCCACTGAAACAAATGGCAGGGTCTTTGTGTCGAAATGAGTTCTGTGACCCTGCATTGAAAGCGGTGTTTACATCAAGGTTTGTAGAATTGACTTGCGCAGGCCTTCTTGACATGGAGCTGACCCCTAAAGCTGACAGCAGACCATTTGATGTGCTTGCAATTTGTTTGGAATGGTCATTGATTTTTACTCTAGCATTTAACATCTGTCAAGTTGTTATCTCTAAGCAAACCCGCTAAAGGCAATCCAGAGCACAGAGGACAGGGAGGAGATAAGGGCAAGTCATCTTACTTTCTATGGAACAACTTTGCTGATTTGGTATAAATGGTGTTCTCCGGGCTTTTTAACAAAATTGAGAAAATCAGCACTTTTCATATTGGTAATCTCACCCTTCCTCCAAGGAGCTTGGACGACGACGACGACATTTTATCTTCACAATACTGGGCTCATTCGCACAAAGCTCTAAGCCATGGTTTGTTTAACAAACCATGAGTTTTCCTATCAACCATTAAAAAGAAACCCGCAGCTTAATTTCTCAAACGGTTTTTTTGTCTTCTCACGGCTCTTGTGTTGTACCTTTGTAATTTCATAGGGTGGTATGATCAAACAAACTATGGTTAAGGAAGAGTACTGGCTTTACATGTAACACCAAGTCATAGTTAAGACAAACCAAGGTTCATAAGACAGAAGCAAACTATGACTTGAATAAACCATAGTTAAGCTCTTCGATAGGATTCACACGTAATACTAAGATGTGATTTAATAGACCCTAGCTTAAAAAACCACGGCTTAGCATTATGTGTAAACTAGGTTACTGAGAGGCTGATTTTACATATACATTTCTGAAGGCCAACTGGAGATCTTTATACTTCAAACCAAGCTCTTCTCTGATCCAAGTTGATTATACTCTGCCCACAGAGCCTAGGGCTTGCCAATCAGAAGGTCAGCGGTTCGAATCCCTGCGACGGGGTGAGCTCCTGTTGCTTGGTCCCTGCTCCTGCCAACCTAGCAGTTCGAAAGCACATCAAAGTGCAAGTAGATAAATAGGTACCGCTGCAGCAGGTAGGTAAACGGCATTTCCGTGCGCTGCTCTGGTTCACCAGAAGCAGCTTAGTCATGCTGGCCACATGACCTGGAAGCTGTACGCTGGCTCCCTCGGCCAATAAAGCGAGATGAGCGCCGCAACCCCAGAGTCGGTCACGACTGGACCTAATGGTCAGGGGTCCCTTTACCTTTACCTTACAACACATGTTCAGTTCTTGGTAATCACAGTGACAGATGATCTTGGATTTATGATTGTATTGAAAACCGAAATAGCTCTCAAGTAAAGTAAGTGTACTATTGAGACACTTGTAGAAACAGGCATTCTTACTTTTCAGTAACAGGAAAACCATGCGGCTTATTGCTGTACAAAATAATAGCTATACAAAGAACATTAAATTATAATTAGGGCTGAATTGGTGGTATGCTGAGGCTTAATGTTTGAAGAACATCCTTTTATTGGGATCTGCAGGTTTGACTTTTAGTATCTTTTGTTTGCCTCATACTTCTAATGTACAAATGTTATTATTTAGAGAGGGGTTGTTATTGGTGTGATTTTGCACAGGAGCAGCAAAACTATGAGACAACAGGTTACTCAGTGAATCTATAGCTAAGCAGGGATTGGAATACAGTGGTCTAAGGCCCAAACACAATACTTCATGCATTACTAGATGGATTGGTTGTGTAGCAGGATGGCTTTCCTTGTCAATTCCTCTGTACTTAGACTCCCTGCAGCTTGGCATACTTACAGAATCCGTGTATGAGTGTTAAACAAAAATCTTGCTCATCTAGCTCAGCAGTCAGTCTCCAACACTGATCCAGTAGATTAGTTTTCAATTACAATAATCCAATAGTAGCCTCATTATAACAATGCCAAATTATAATACTAATGCCAATCATTCAGATACCAAATTATATAATTTAGGTGGCTCCCCCATGTGCTAGAATTGATGGTTTGATTATTTACTTTATTTCTTTGTTCCAAGATCTAATTAATTTCCATTGCACTCCAGTCAAAAGAACAATCCCTTATACAACAACTGCAGTACAGTGGACGCTCGGGTTGCGAACGTGATCCGTGCGGGAGGCACGTTCGCAACCCGCAACGTCCGCAACCTGCAGCGTCGCATCTGCGCATGCGCGGGTCGCGATTCGGCGCTTCTGCGCATGTGCGAAGCGCGATTTAGCACTTATGTGCATGCACCAAAACCCGGAGGTAACCCGTTCCGGTACTTTCAGGTTCAGCTCGGAGCGCAACCTGAAAACGCATAACCCGCAGCGTTCGCAACATGGGGTATGACTGTATTAACAACTTCTATTTGTATTGACACATAAATCTACAGGTGAAGCGTTCAAACTATATCCTTGTTCTTCCTGTGTGTGGCAATTATTCTGTCCGTGTTGTTTCTCCCTGTCCTTGTAGAATATTATGTCTATCTTTTCCCAGTTGTTGCTGTTCTCCATCATGCCTTGGGTGGAGCTAATATCCCATTGGAGTTTCAGAAATTCCCCATTGCTCTGTCCCGTGCTTCATTGTTTTGCAACTTTAACAGCAGCTGCAAAAATCACACTGTCTCAATAAATAACCTGTTTTCACCATTTTTTCCTCTCAGTCTGGGAAGATACCATTAGATACCACTGCCAAGCTCATAAGCAAAGCATGATGGAGGCAGACATTCTGCACCTGGTTATTAGAGGCATGTGTCCTCTGAAAAAGAAGGTGATGTTGTTAACTAATAGGTGTGTAGCTAGATCTATCCTCCATTCAGGGGCACCAACTCCTGGGGGCCCAGTTCTTTTGGGCCCCACTAATAATTGGGGGGGATGTTAACAAAAGCAGGGGGCAGAGAAGGCCAAGCACAGAGCTGAGCATGGTGTGGCTTCAGTGGCCAGCTTCTTCTCTTCCTTCTGCCGCAGAGGGGAAGAAGGCGGGGGGGAATCAGCCCCCAGCTAATGTTGGCAGCTTGAGGAGGAAGAGGAGGAGGAGGCTGTGCACCAAAGAGGAGAAGCAGCCAGAAGCTGTACTGCTACCGCATTGGATTCTGCCCTATGGCTCCTCCCGACGTCGTGACATCCTGACACGATATTGTCACATGCTGCACGCCACATGTGTGACGTCACATGTACAATGTCAGCCCCCCCCCCAATCTCCCTCACAAGTTGGCACCTCTGCCTTCATTAATGCTTAATTCTGGAGTGGGACACTTGTGGCCCTCCAGGTGTTGTTGTGCTTGCATTTCCCATCATCCTGTTGAGCCAGTGTGGTGTAGTGGTTAAGAGCGGTAGACTTGTAATCTGGGGAACCGGGTTCGCGTCTCCGCTCCTCCACATGCAGCTGCTGGGTGACCTTGGGCTAGTCACACTTCTTTGAAGTCGCTCAGCCCCACTCACCTCACAGAGTGTTTGTTATGGGGGAGGATAAAGCGGGATATCAAATCCAAACTCCTCCTCTTCTTCTCTTCAGACATTTGAAGGCAGCCCTTTTTGGAGAAGCTTTTAATATTTGATGAATCATTGTATTTTAATATTCTGCTGGAAGCCACCCAGAGTGGCTGGGGACACCCAGCCAGATGGGCGGGGTATAAATAATAAATTGTTGTTGTTGTTGTTGTTGTTGTTGTTGTTGTTGTTGTTGTTGTTATCCCCAGCCAGCATAGACAATGGTCAAGGATGATGGGGGTAGTGGTGCAGTAACATATGGAGGGCCACAGGTTCCTCATGCCTGGTCTAATCCCACAAAAAAACTCAATAACTGATTTATATAACATTGCTGGCACTCCACCAGTGGAATTATAATTGCTTGTTGTTGTCTGTCATATGAGACTTGTGGTTAACTTTGTAGGGCCATGAAATGCATTGGAAGATACAAGAGAGATTAGTTATGTGATTAGCTATCACATACCGCTGGGGCGGGGGGGATAACAAGGAAACTAGTGCAGTTGGGTGAAATATAATAGAGTCTGGAACATTAAATGGCTAACATATTTATTATGACGTATAATTTGTCTTCAAGGTGCCACAGGGCCCTTTGTAGGTTTCGCTGCAACAAGGTAACATGGCTACCCTGTTCCTGAATTTAAAATAGCTGATTCTATATTTATGTAATGTGCTGAAAATTTGCACAAAACATTCCAGAGCATTCTAAGTGGACACAAATAGTTCACAGATTTAGAGTGATTCCTGTGGAGGAATATACATGGAATACTGTCATGCTGGCGTTGAAAATTCACTTAACTTTTCAAGAAATGATATCTTATGCTATTTAGATACCATTTAGATACAGGGTCGGAATCTTTTCTGTAAAAATCCACATGGGTTTTCAATTGCACTGCAATGCTTACCATATGTTTTCCTCCAGTAGAGTCATTCCAAAAACCTCCCTGAAATTAAATGTTATGATGGCAGGGCTAAACAGCCTAGAGACCAAGAGTTAAATTCCCAATGCAGTGAGCATTATCCATTCACCATGAGCAATGGAAGAATGCTAGGAATGTTTCATATAAGTCTAATATTTACCATCACCTCCAAACACTGTTTAACATACAGGACATTCACTGCCTTGAACTGCTAGCTAGTGAGTTCTGTCTGGTTTGAGGAAGACCATTTCAGACATGCTGAAAGGAGCTTCCCACAACAGGTCCAAATAAAAGGCTAGAATGTCTGGATATATTCTTAGCCAAGTTCAGCAGGAAAAATAAGGAGCAAAAGCCAGGAAAAACACATCCCATGCATTGCATTACTTTAAAGCCCTAAACGGCCTTGGTCCTGTATACCTGAAGGAGCGTCTCCACCCCCATCGTTCAGCCCGGACACTGAGATCCAGCGCCGAGGGCCTTCTGGCGGTTCCCTCATTGCGAGAAGTGAGGTTACAGGGAACCAGACAGAGGGCCTTCTCGGTAGTGGCGCCCTCCCTGTGGAACGCCCTTCCAGCAGATGTCAAGGAAATAAGCAGCTATCCTATTTTTAAAAGACATCTGAAGGCAGCCCTGTTTAGGGAAGTTTTTAATATTTAATGCTGTATTGTTTTAACATTTGACTGGAAACCGCCCAGAGTGGCTGAGGAAACTCGGCCAGATGGGCGGGGTAAAAATAATAAATTATTATTATTATTATTATTTAAGAATTTGTTAGACATAAAACTAAGGGATGGGATCAAGTGGAACAGGTAAAACAAAGAGCAGAGGAACAGGCTTTGATGCTGTAAGAATTCTTATCTGAACTACTAGTTGCCTTTTATGAGTGGAAAGTATCTTAATTCCAGTCCAGAAATGTAATGCGTCCAGGTTTAAACAAATACGAAAAGCATTCTTATTAATAGATCCATTAGTAAATCCATTAGTAGAGGAGAACTGTTGTTGTTATTATTATGATTGTTTTACTATTAGGCTGTTTGTCAGCATGCTAGTTTCTGCCATGTTTTTATTATGTTTCTATCATTGGTGTTTTGTAATGTGTCTGTTGTTGTACATCGCCCTGAGATCTTTCGATAAAGGGCAGTATATAAATTGAAATAATAATAATAATAATAATAATAATACAGTAATAATAATACTTGTTTTCCTTGCTCAAGGACTAGGAGTCTGTGGTCCTTCAGTTGTGATTAGACTTCAACTTCCATAATCCTTGCCCACTGGTCACGTTGGCTGGGGAAGATGGGGGTTGGAAATCAACAACATCTGGAAGACCACATCCCTGTCCTAGCCCAACCCCCTAAAGCAGGCATGTCCAAAGTCTGTTTTGGGGGCCTAATCCAGCTCCCCGGCCGTTTTGATCCGGCCCCTGTGGCAGTTTATTTATTTTGGTCAAATCCTAAAAGAAGCTCAACAACTTCAATCCTAACAAAAACTTTGGTTGGCCCCCACACATGTTCACTTCATCAAATCTGACCCTCTTTGAAAAAAGTTTGGGCACCCCTGCCCTAAAGCATCCCCAGTGTAGAAACCATATAGTGGATATGTGATTGGTAACCAGGTGAGAAATGCAAAGTTAGAATGGGCCAGCACATGCAAACTAGTCTCACCCAACGCTTTGGCCTAGAAAGTCTTTCTCAGCTGAATATATGAACCTGGCTTATACCATACATCTGGAGGGCATCACATTGACTATCCTGATCTACACAACACTGGCAACAGTGGCTAGCCAAGGTTTCAACAAGAAAAGAAGAAGAGTCTTCCCCAGCCCTGTCTGGAGATGCCAAGAAGTCTTCAGCATTTACTGAAGAGATGGAAGAGAAGCTTTGGGGATTGCCACCATCTGTCTGCCATCACAGGAAACCATTGTCCAGGAATTGGTCAGCAAAATGGAAATGGGGCGGGTTTTTGCCGAATCATCAAAATGTCCAGTAAAAGCCGGACATGTGGCAAGTAGGGTGAGTTTTTGGGTTTTTTTAATGCTTTCAAAATCCAATATGGCAACACTACTATAAGGGCTTCTGCAGAACCATCTTGCCCTGAAAGGAATGAGAAGAAGCGGTAACAGCTGCTTCTAAATAAATAAGCTGTCTTTTCCATTTTATTGTAACTTGTTTTTTAAATTGATGCTTATTGTTTTAATAATATTATCTAAACCGCTTTCTGAGGTCGGGGTATTATTATGGTTGGAGTATTATTATTATTATTATTATTATTATTATTATTATTATTATTATTATTATCCTATATAATAAAGAGCCTGTGTCCGTCCGTACTACTTTCCGTGTGTCAGAGGAAATCGCAAGTGCGCGTGCGTTCCAGTGACACACGGATTGGACGACGGGAGAGGGGGGCGTGTCCGAGAGGCAGCAGCGGCGCATGCGCGTTCTCAGTTGCACCAGCGCCGCTGCCTCGCACGGACGCAGAGCGCTCGCTCGCCAGGCCGCCTTCTCTCCCATCAGCTGCTGCCTTGCGCCTTCCTGCCGCGCTGCTGCCCCCACCCCCGACCCAACCTGGGTCAATGCCGGGCTCGCCCTCCGGCACCGCGCCGGGCTCTTCAGCGGAGCTGCGCCTCTGGGGAGAAGCCCGGGGAGCTGGGCGGGGAGGCTGCTGCGCCGAAGGAGGAAAGCTCACGCTGGCCTCGGCTGCCCGGCTCTCGGGGAGCGGGGTGGGGTCCGTGGCGGCGCCCTCGGAGCCCCCTCCTCCTCCTCCTCCTCTTCTTCGTCCTCCTGCTCCTCCCGCGGGCGGCTTCCCAGGCGAGGCCTCCGCCTCCTGCCGCCTCCTCCTCCTGGGGCTCTGCCGCCTCCTGCCTCCTCCTCCTCCTCCTCCTCTAGCGGGCGAAGCCAATCCAACAGGAGGTGGAGAAGCCGTGGTGGGAAGGCAGGCAGCGGAGGAGGAGTGTGTGAGGGGAGCGTTGCCCTGAGGGGAAGCAGCGCTGGGGCAGGAGGGGAGAAGAAGCTGCATCATCCCCCGGGGGGTGTGAGGGGCGAGTTTCCCTCAGGAGAAGCGGCGGGAGGGAGTGCTGAAGCGGGGGGCAGGGGTGGAAGCCAGGCGGGGGGCGACGCCCCGCAACCTCCTCGCCCCGGCCGCTGCCACAGGCCCGGATTGGGAGGCAGGCACGCACGGTTTGCCGCTGGTGCGCGCGGGGAGGAGGCCGCTGAGGGAGGGGAAGAGCGGGTGGGGCGTCGGGCCCGGAGAGCTTTCTAGCGCCCGTTTTTGTTAACGGGCTTAATTTACTAGTTATTTCATAAAATGGACTCTCTCCTTCACTAGATATGTCCCATGTGACCAACATTAGCCAATCACATGAGAACTACTAGAGAACTCTCTAGAATTGTTACCAACCAATCAAATTTAAGTACATGGTAATGCCCACAAGTATTTACCATTTCAGTGAATTAAATCACTATACTTAACAGACACAAGGTTCTCTAACTTGTTCTTAACTGAACAAGAGCCCTTGTGGATCACATGGCTCTCAGTCACATGCTCACTTGGACAGTTTTAAAATTCGGTCAGTTGTTAGGAATGCTTTTAATGCTTCTTTGCCACATCTCTGACAGACTTCAATTAAGAGATAATTTAATTTGAATGTTTAAGTTGACTTGGTTTCATGATGCCAACTGAAATATTGTTTATCTGCATATTCCATGTTATACTTCGCATCTTCCAGCCTTGATATTTTAGACTCATCAGTACATTGCAAGGCTATCCATTTCCATGCATTGCAAGTGACACAACACAAGAAATGACCGCTTTATTCAGCTTCTAAGGCGGGTAAAAAGGTTAGATCAGGCATAGGCAAACTCGGCCCTCCAGATGTTTTGGGACTACAACTCCCATGATCCCTAGCTAACAGGACCAGTGGTCAGGGATGATGGGAATTGTAGTCCCAAAACATCTGGAGGGCCGAGTTTGCCTATGCCTGGGTTAGATGCTAAATGCCAAGGATAGAAAGTCCTCCTGAAGTTATGAGTTCAGGAGCGTCTAGTGAGGAGGGGCAGTGAGCTTTACCTTTCCTCTCAGCACCAATGTCACTTGCTTACCAGGAGTGAGAGAGGCAAGGCATTGGGAGGTCCGCACAGGGCCAATCTGGTGGTCCTGTCAAAGCATCCTCCCCATGCCAACCTCCCCACCATCCTGTCCCCCTCCTCCTGACAGCATAGGCATATATCAACTGGGGAAGCTTTTCATGACATAGCGTCATTAAACATAACCACCTACCAATTGCTACAGATCCAGCAATTGCTATTGGAGCCAGCAATTATGATCAGGTTGAAAAGTCGGTAATGCTAGATGTGGTGCCACTCTAATTATTCTGCACACAGTTTAAAAAGGTTGGTCTTTTCACTTGAGCTTCACTACTAGCTTAACCCTCTTCAACGCTAATCAGTAATTCCTACTTTACAAGCTAATCAACTTGCCTGCTGTCACAAGTGGCATAATTACACAAGTAATTATCACTTCAGGTTCCAAGCAGGCAGGTAAAATAGATCAATTTGTTAAGGCTCGAAAGGGGAACCCAAAAACTAACAGTGAATTGGGGGTAAGTTCCGGCAGGGATTTGACTTTAGAAAATGCATCTCTAATCATGATGGGCGTTAAAAGAAAGTTATCCTAAAAGCGTCTGGGTCACTTGGCAGCACAGAACTTCAATACTAACAAATGTATTATGGCATAAGTTTCCATGGATGAAATATTTGACAAGATGCACAGTTTTAATTGGACTGTTCCACTGTTATATAAAAGCAACAGTGAAGGCAAGAAAAAGTTTATTTATACATTTCAAGCCACAGATACATAGCTGTCAACCCTCCCTTTTTTTGCGGGAAACTCCCTTATTCCAATGCCGTTTCCCGCTGCTATCCCGGATTGTTGATATCCCTTAAATTTCCCGGATTTCAAAGGAAGCAGCTCCTCTCCCTCCCTGCCGGCCAGGGAGGCTCCTCAGCTGCGTTGCTCGGCTGCCAATAAGGAGTCTGAGACTGACTGGGGGCGGAGCTTGCATGCCTTGTGCAGCCAGACCCTCACGCCCAACCCAACTCGCTCTTTCGCTCACCCGTTCGCGCGCAGCCTTTGGAGCACAGGGTGGCGAGGCTACTTGGTGCCATTGCACTGCACTCACGGCATCCCTTATTTTCAAATCCGAAAGTTTGGGAAAATCCCTTATTTTCAAATCCGAAAATTGACAGCTATGCACAGATATTAGAATCATAGCTCCAACTCAATATGCACTCTCTGGCATCTTTTGTAACCAAAACTCATTCCTCCCCGTTTTTTGTATTCCAAAGCGGACAGCTGGAAACCTTCATAGGATGCCAAATGTGTGTGACCTACATTAGTAGCTGGGATGAAATCTTAGATATCAAGCCTTTTGACTTAGATTCCTTTGAGAGTGCTATGTCCAGGATAATGGTGAAACAGATGCACTGCTTTTCTGCTTCGTGGCATTTGAAAGCTTTGTTAATCTGTTGCGCACAACTTTTTGAACACACACCCAAAGGGGCTCGTTTCTATGCCAACACATTGTTTGCAAGTATTTTTTAAAAAAATAAACAATAAACAATATTTCTACTTTTCCCAGCAGCATTAAATAAGGCATCTCCAATCAGCCACATCACTTTCAGGCTATAAATATATTACTGGAACTGGTTCATTTACATTTTGATGACATCAGCTTGCGCTCAGGGAATCAGTTTATCAGGCTTTTGTACTCAGTGGGTTCTGTTCATTTCTCTCTCTCTTTTTAACATGGATTATTAATCAAATCCTTTTCAAGAGCATATGTTACACTAAATATATCAAGGCAATGGATATACATTTGTTTTGTTGGGCAAGAGATTAGCTTCCTTTCATAGGTAGAGATTAAAGGTGACACCAGTCATTTCAGGCAGTTAATTTTGGGTGTTGTAAAATAGCTGCAAATTGTTAGTTATATAATTTAATATTACTATTTTTTTTTCTGCCAGAAAAGAGAGAGGTGCTTGTGGGATTTCATGCCTCAACTGCCAAAATAATTTAGCCAGCCTTGGATATATGATGCACTTTGACCTGCTGGTGGAGGCACAATTTGCTGCTGTGCTTCAGGCAGCCAAATGTCTTCGGCCAATCCCATGCAAACCTTTATTTCCTCATTTATTCAACAGGATTTATATATCACTTAATAATCAAAACCTCTAAGCCATTCATATAAAATATACACTAAGGATACTGATGAAATCAGGTGTTAAAAAGCAAGCTGACCTTAAAATACAAATAAACTCAGTGGTTTTAAAAAGGCACTATAAAGCAAAATTACATATTGATATGTCAAATTTGCATGTCTGGGTAGTTTCACCCAAACAAAGAAGTTTTAGGGAAGTTTTTAACCTGTGATATTTTAATGTATTTTAATATCTGTTGGAGGCCGCCCAGAGTGGCTGGGGGGATCCAGCCAGATGGGCAGGGTACAAATAATAAATTATTATTATTATTATTATTTAGAAGGTGACAAAAAGAATACTGTACAGTGAATATGTCTGCCTAATATCCGTGAGAAAAGCATTATGAGGCATTTGTAGCAGCTGCAACAGCCCGGACGGAGACATTACAGCTATCTTCCTCCAGCTGGACAATTTGAAGTAGCCCGCCTTCAAGATTGGCCAATGGCAGGTGGGCTCAGAGGCAGGCTCACTTTGGGGGACGGACCTGTCTGGGTCCAACAAGGACTTCACTCAGGTCCTCTCCCTGGGGATCCTGGAGGTGGTGTTTCTGTCCAGGTGTGGGGGGACTAGGGCCATAGCACTTCTTGAGTTGGCAATTGTAACGGATTGGTCCGAAGTTGGGAGATTCGTTACGCTCTGGCTTAGAAAGAGTTAATTCGCTTCCAACGTAACTGACAGCGTGGCCGTTGGAGGGTGGAAAGATGCCCGGTTTTTTAAAAGGAGGGAACAAGGAATTTGACAGTTGAGGGGGGAGAGTAAAAGACAGAGAGGAGCTGATGAGCAAAAAGAGAAAGAAAATATAAAATGGGTTGGTTACTTTTTTGTGAGGTTTAGAACAACTTGAAGTTGAAGTTCAACGAAGTTGATGTATAACTACAGTTAAGATTGTAACCTTATAAATCCTCAAGAACTATGTTTACAATACTATAAAATACATTTTTTGTGTGTGTGCCAAGAAAAATCATCTTCGTTATTTCATCAGGATTAAAAAAAAAACCTCCGGAGGGTCAATGAGATAGATAAGCGAAAGGGGGTTCGTCGCAGCAATCCTTGGGAGGTGGCACTTATTTGATGTATGTCATAGGGCCTCCTCAACATTGGTTTGACCCCTGGGGCCGGTTGACATCAGTTGTAACCCAATGCCTTTGCCAAACTTCTTGCAGCTGTAACCAATAAAGTTGTGGCTGAATCTGAACCACGCAATGTAATCATGAGTGGTCTTTTGGTCAGCGCTAACCTGCAGGGAGATTGGCACACAGCAAACCTTGGCCACCCATATAAATATTAAGACCTTCAAAATGTTATAGTAGGCTGTGTAGTGCAACGGTACAACAGTACCACACAATACCTGAAGGGCCATTGAAGACTAGAGTATATTCATTGCTCAGGGCTATCTCACCTAAAATGAGTTGACAGAGTACGTGCACTGTGATTTACTAGGGCCTATTTAGAACGGAAACAGGCATGGTTACATTGTTCCTCAGTGGTGCAGCTAGAGCTGGACTTTGGGGGCCAAGGTTCGGGGCCCTATAATCCAGAGGGCCCCCAAACAAACACCCAAAGGGTAGCAGATGTTGGAGATAGTGGCAAACAGCCCCATTGTCGGTGGAGTCTGGTCCATTAGAGCTAATGGTAACTGCCCTGCCAAACTCCACCTGCTATCAGCTAAGCTTCCTGCTTTCTTTGAGGGCACATATCTAGTACATTGACAGTGCACTACTCTTGAGTTGTTAATATAGGTATTTTCAATCATGAAAAATAGTATTAAATCATGAAAAAATGGCGCTGCTCACATAAGCAAGAATTAAGGTTTAGCTCATGCTTGTGGCTGCATTTAGTATAGTTTAGTAGGTTTGATTTTACCCTGAATAATTGCAGATGGTAAAGAAAACCGCTGAATCAGAGCCACAACCTTTTTCAAGTAGCGTCTGAAAAATTCCATTATTTGTGCAGAGTGCTATTTTTAATATATATTTAAAAAACCCTCGCCGAGTTCTGAGTACACGTTGCATTCCTAATCCTGATCAAGCAATGCATTATATTCAATAGGGAAAGAAATATGTAAACATGTCTATTGTAGCAGCTGCAGAGGATTAAAATGTTCTGATTTATGATATATTATGCAAGTTTCTCATGGGAAACCTTTCAAAAGGGGGGTGCTACTCACAAGCTGCTATTCAGCAACATGTCAACCCTTCATTAAGATGAAATGCACGATTGCCGTAGGTGAGAGCAGAGAAATATTGCAAGACTAATTGTAAAGATAAGCTGATGAAGCTGATTAGGATGACTTGATGCAAGATCAATTAGTGGCAACTACAGTTACCATATTTAGAAAGATAAAGCTACTTCCTTCACAGGCCACAGAGCTTTAAAAATAGCAGGAACCATGTAGAGTACTGGTGAAGGGACAAAGTATAAGAAGATATAGGAAGCTGACTAGACCCTTGGCTAGAGCAGAGTTGGAAATGTCAGACACTTGCTAAAATTCCATGGTTGCCCAAACTGGTCAGAAAAATAATGGTCTAATCTATTTTGTAAACTTCAGGGTCATTTGCCACTCTTCACCTTCAACCTTTCTTTGAAAGTTGTACATTTTCAGTGAATAGGCAGCTTTTGCATTGGCAAAAAAAAACCCCACTGGGCTTGACTCCTGGAAATGCTGTGCTTCGTATCCAGACCTGTCAACAACATGCTCCACTCTTTGAGATATTAGTCTCATATAACCATTATGCTTAAGTCTAATTAATGCACAAAAGGGTTAAGACCATAGAGTAAGCTGTGCTGCCAGACTTAGCTCACCTTGGAAGGGATTAGGTAATCAAGCCTTTGTTTCCCCAGTCTACCAGAGAAGCTCAGTGTGTGAGGAGGTCTGAGCTGGTTGAGTTCCTATACCAATAATCTAGGAACTTTCACCACTGTAGCTAAGCCAAGTTCTACTGCCTATGCAACATTTTCTGACTGCTGTATGGAAAAGCACATGAATCTGACCTTTGTAGCGCTTGTAAGTAAACCATTTTTAACTTACCAAACATGCGGTCTGTTTCTATGCTAGAGGGGAGAGGGGAACTTTGAAAGGAACTTAGAAGGGCATATTTTAAAGGTCTAACAGCCTATATTTCCACCCGTGCCAGCACACTTAATGGGTCTTTTCCCCCACCCCCAAGAAAAACTTAAAAGCTCTCTGCCTTACTTACTGGGCTCTAGAAGGAGGTTCTCACAAGACCTTTTGAGATCTTGCAAGAACCTCCCAGAGCCTGGTAAGCAAGGCAGAGAGCTGAAATTCTTCATCATTCTACTGACAATGAATGCAAGTTCACAAAATTGTCCCATATGGGTTCCCGCTTTCAAGGTTTTTTGACTAGGACAAAATAAACGAGTGACATATTAAGCCAATTTAAGTTACTCAGCTGTTCTGAAGGATTATATGTGATGTAGACTAGGGAGGCAGTCAAAGACTCTCTCACCCCCCAAACTCTAGTTACTAATCCTGTTCCTAAAATACAGTATATTAAGGATGCTGGCATTACTTACATATTTCATATGGCTATTTTAAACCCCAAAAAGCTAATTTACATTTCAAGCAGAGTAATGAAATAATGCATACTGCAAGTTAGATGACATATTTCATAGACATTAATCTTCGTAATTAAAACAAGACGGGAATAACAACTTACCAATACGATCAATTTGACATGTGAAGCACAAGCATTTATCATAAAATTAGGCACACTGCTAGTTAAGAACTGTTCTGCAAACTCAAGTGACAAATTCACTAATTATATACTATGACACAGGAGAAGTTGCACATAGTTTTTACACAGGGATCAGATACTCTTCAAGCTAGTAAACAAATACTGTTGAAGTCATTCAGCCAATGCTGTATCCTGAGGTTAGCTAAAATCAGCAAACGGGCTGCCCTGGATAGCCATCCAGAACAAGGCGATGCATAAAACACTCCCTAAAGCAGTGATGGCTAACCTTGATACTCCAGATGTTTTGGAACTACAACTCCCATCATCCCTGACCACTGGTCCTGTTAGCTAGGGATGATGGGAGTTGTAGTTCCAAAACATCTGGAGTGTCAAGGTTAGCCATCACTGCCCTAAAGCAACCCTTTTAAGGTTCATTTTTCTTGAAGCATTTGGATTCTGAGCTGCAATATGATAGTAATAATATAACAGTAACGGCATGGGGAATGATCTCAGGTTGCCTTCTTGGAAAACAAAGTCATTAAGGAGATAATGTTTGAGGCACTTCTCTTGTTTCTGGAGTTTAGTTGTTTTGAGATGACGGGGTGAGAACAAGCTAACTGGCTTCAGTGTGGACATTTCCTTGAGGCCATTTCCGGTCTCTAACTCTGTATCGAGAACATAGCATATCAACTATATATCAACACCTTAAAACAAGCTGCCAGATTCCTGGTAACTCCCATGTGTGTTGGAAGGAACACACCACGTTATCTTCTGAAATGTTTGTGCTGTGGTTCGCATCAGTTTCATGTTGAGTTGAACATTTGTTCTCAAGCCAAATGCAAGGGTGCTCACTTGGTTTTCTTATCCTCCCAATGTTATCTCCGCGAGTCAAAACAGGGTGAAATATTGTCACATGTGGTCACCATCCTTATCCCTTCCTATTAGCTATCGGTTTCGAAAACCATCCAAATTAAAGAGCTATCAAGGGCAGTCACAAAGAGTACCAGTCATAAGCATTAGCAGATGATGGATGTGGTGGTGGTAGGATTCGCCTGACCTAGCTGCAGAGTTTCTGCTACTTACTGGGAGGAAGTTTGGGATGGGTGAGGTAGCAGGGAGGTCAGTGTTGTGCAAGCAAATCAGCAGAGCCCATATGGCGTTCCTGCCAGTGTGCTTTACACAGTGCCAAACTCCATGCTGCCTCACCCCTTCCACTCTTCCCAGCTGGTAAGCAGCACCAACTGCAGCAGGGAGGTCAGGTAAGTGGCGCTTCTCTATCCCACCATCCACCGGTTAGAAAGAGACTTGAGTGGGATGGTTTTTTCATTATTATTAAGACAGCTACTTAGTGACTGTTTCATACATGCAATTCTAGGGTGGCCCAGATTAGTTTCAAGCCTCTTTTACTGGTGTGACCAATACCAGCAGGCTAGCCATGTTCGATCTGTTTCAGCAAATGCAAGAAAGGTGCCTTGTCTTGTGGCACCATAGAGACCAATCGATTAACTGATTGTCTTGAAAAAGACAAATGTCACTTGTAGATTGTCACTTTTTTTTGCAGGTGAGATTCAATGGAATAACAGCAGATTAAAAATGGATTTGGCACCCTTGTACAACAAAAGTGCATTAGCTCGTGGACTTTTTGCAGTAAGTGACAGGAAGGTGCACTGGAAAGTGTGGGATAACAATGGTTTGTCTAGAAGTGGTCTAAGCCACAATACTTTTGGTGGTTGCTTTTCTGGCGTTGTAAGTTTTGGGTAGAATTCAACTACTTTTTTGTGCTAGTGAAAAAGAAGCCTCCCCACCCTCCCTCCCCTTTGTCATTTTCACATACACGCAATGCCAATAATCTCACTATGCAAAACTTTGAAATTAAAACCCCCAAATTCGGAGTATGGGAGGGTGCTCCTGAAATCAGTCCTGAGTTTATTTTTGTATGTGTGTGTGGTGATCTTGTAGATGCTTGTTGAGATGGTGGTCACCAAGTATGAATGTGGAACAGGAAAGTTTTGTGAAAACTGTACTTGTGTAGTGAGGTTCAAAGAGGTTTGGGGAGAGGTTTGGAAAAGAGATCCTACTCTCCAGTAGCAGAGTTAAGCCCAGTGACAATTACTTGAAGCACATTCAGACTTGGTTAGAATTACATCTACCCTCATCCACCTTTAAACAAATGTTCCCCACAAAAATACTTAGGCTAGAATAAATTACAGGCACTTAGCTTTGCAAATGAGTGAAGGTTTTACTCACAGTTTTTCCAGAAGTTAAAGCAAATAAGACTCCATCCATGGGCAGTAAAATAAATAAGAAAAAAGTTTCCAAGAAACTTAAAAATGAAAAGGAATTGGTTACAAAAAAGGATCATGCAATGTTTAGGTTAGCAAAGATGCAGGCTATAAAATCTCATTTTAAAGAGATTCTTCATTCACAAGCAGCATTTGCTGAGTTGGGAGCCAAGCCACATTTCTCCTTCTTCATTGGTTTCAGGAAGCATGAAGAGAACAAAACTGAGAGGGAGGAAACAAAGGTTAACTCTTTCATGCATGCAAGTGTGAGTCAGTAAAGGTATATTACAAAAACCACTGTACATTTATATGTTAGTGAATGCAGAACAGTAGGTTCTAATGCCTTTATAATGCATATTTTATCAAGAACTGTAGCCTGCAGTTCTGCTGTGAAAGAGCACATAAATGTCGTCTGTATAGGCTATTTTTAGGGTAGGAAAATGTGTGGATAGAGAGATTTGGCCAGATTGTCAGCAGCTGCATTAAGTTATGAAAAGATACAGATCTCTTCTAAGGAATGATTTTATCATTTAATTATTTATGTGTGGGCAGTCAAGAAGTGACCCTGATTTATGCTGAACTCCTACGAAAAATGTTAAAATGAATATTATTTTTAGAGGTTTTAGACTGAACTCATCATTTTTGTAGCTTGCCTGTGTTCACTAGCAGCATCTTAAGCTCCCCCTCCTGCCATGCCTCTTCTATAGATTCCTCCCTTCCCAAACTTGTTTTGGTCTTAAAAAATAAATAAATGGCATTGGGATGCTGCTATATGCATTGCTACATAACTTGTAGTTAGCCCCATAAAGGAGAAGTGGATTTTTATTAAATTACCTTTATGGTGTTCTGGCATCTCTGGATATTTGGACTTTTCCTGGCAGACAAAAGTAGCACTGGATCAAATGAAAAATGTTTCCTATCACGTGAACCAAATGACTACAGGCTGCAAAACCAACTTTGGAGCTATGGCTGAAGTAGGAAAATTATTAACACAAAAACTAAATATTTTAGATAAGTACAAATGATACGTAAAATCTTGGAGAGTATCCTGATCTGTTTTAGCATTTACTTTCCTAATAGAGAAATGCATGTGTTATACACCCACCCACATACCATTTCTTATGCAGTCTATGAATCAAATGGAAAAATAAGCTAACTGACCTTTGGCTGAACATATACATTTGATGTATGAACTAAACAGCAGGACACTTTTTTGCTCACTTTCCAGATTTTTCTCTTCACTTTCCCACATCCAGATATAATTTGTAAATCTTTTACAGCCTTTTTATCTTATAGCTACATTCCGCTCCAAGACCTTTGTCCGAGCCTTTTGTAAATCCTGTTTTCCCAGTTGGTTTGCAATAACAGCTTTATTCTATAAGAATCCTCAATTATTCCCAAAATCCCCACCGTGCTGCATAATATAAGACGCATGTTTGAACTTAGTAACTAGAAAAGAACTTAGATTCCGGAAATTCAAAATGTATGCTTGGAAAATTCAGAAGTTCCACGCAATATTTATTTCGATCCTTTATCCCAGTCATAGGCAAACTCGGCCCTCCAGATGGGTTGGGATTACAACTCCCATGATCCCTAGCTAGCAGGACCAGTTGTCGGGGATGATGGGAATTGTAGTCCCAAAACATCTGGAGGGCCAAGTTTGCCTATGCCTGCTTTATCCCTAGTAGGTTGTATGCCAGTCATATGAAAGAGGGTACAAATGACAGCCCACATAACATAGTGGATCAGAGCTGATGTCTCCATTGTGACTATGATGCACAGTGGAAAGCCACCAGAAAGCACTGTCTCATTTTAACCTTTTCCCCATAGATTGCTTTAAGAACAAAATGGGAAACCCTTTCTACCCTCTCCTGAGCACGGGCTCTTAGTTTGCATATGCATTTCACACTAAACAAAAAGCTAGGGTGTGGTATTGTTGCATGCCACCCCAATCTCCGAGCAGTGCAAAACTTCAGGGTTTCCAGGGTTTGTGTTTGAGTTTCCTTTCAAAATGAGGCAGTCAAGAGTGTGGTGTCTTCAGGATTTATGGTTTAGTTACGCATATATATATATATACACACACACACACACAACCTGAGCATATGATGGAGGGGTTCCCAGCATCAACACCCCAAAAGGGTCTTTTTTCTCCCATAGCAGCAGCCTGTGATTGAAACAGAAATCAAACATTGCTCTGTGATCCTTTGCTTGCTGCTTTTGCTCCAGCTTCTCACTCACATAACAGTAAACTCCACCCTTCAACTCCTGCTTTGTCTTACTCATGATCTAAGAGAGAGAAAAGGAGGAGCCCCACCCATTTTGCCATCTGGCACAGAGCCCCCTTTCCTTAGTTCTCTTAATGGCCCGTTCGCCAGTCGATCAGCTCTGCCTGATTTATATTTTGACACTTGCTAGGATTATAGGGATTAGAAGCCTGGCACCCACAAATCCCTTTACCCACAAATCCATAACAGTATTATCTTGTCTGCCAGTGGAGACTAAAGAAAAGGAGCAACAGTTTAGTAACAGCACACATACGGTACTTAACTCCTTCCCAAGTTATCTTTGGACACCAGCACTTTTTTAGGGAAATCCCTCTGAAGCATCCTGACATAACCACAGAGGGGAAACTATTTAATTTTGCCAAAGTGATTACTGTTTGGGATTTAGGGCAACTCCAAATCAGTTGCCTGAGGTAGTTCCCTAACTCTACCTAATAGAGAGGCAAACTCCTCTGTTTCTTCCTTGCCAAGTGTTTTTCTTTAATACACACACACTTGCAAATATGCTTGTTGGCATTCATGTTTTTGTATGTGTAAAGTAAGTTGCATTGTTCCTTAAAAAATATCTGCATGAAGCATCCTTTTTGTTTGATCATTTCTTAAGAATATTGTTAGAAATGCCACATGTAACTGAACTACAGTTGCAAACACACACACAGAGAGAGATTGGGAAAGGTTAAGTACACAGTTGGAACAGGATCCTGCTCCTTTTCAAGCTAGTAGCAAAACTCCCACTGCTTTTTATAGGTCATAATTTCAGCCCTGGATGACCAGAAGCGAAGGACAAGAATGAAACAAGGTAGTTTAAACTGCCATGGAACTGACATTGCATTGCTCCAAAATACTGCACAATAATAATAATAAATCTATGCACATTTTACCTGGGAGCAAAACTCCACTGAACACAATATGACTTCCTTTTGAGTAAACTGGCATAGGATTGCTCTGCTGAAGCCAGTTTTTTAAAATCCCATATTTTGCCCATCAGTTAGCAGCTACAACGGTACTTGAGCATTACCTGAAAATGGAAATTACTGGTGTTAAGCAACCAACCAAATAAGAAGGGGGGGGGGAACCCTGCCACAATCTTTCAGCACCACCGTTTGCCTCATGGACAATTTGCTGAGATTCTTAGCTCCTTGAATGTGGTAAATTCAATCTGAGTACATAAAGTGTGGTTTGTTTATGTGTCCTGATGGGAGGGAGTTTATTTATGGGGCTTATTTATGAAAAAAATAGTTTGAGGAAGAAATTACTGGATCCTTCTGAAGCAGTTCAGTGAGTCACCTAGTGAACTATTGCCCTCTGTCTATGGCTAGTCTCTTCCGCCACCCATCTAACCCGCTATTTATTTTTTCCTCCTCGTTTGCCTCTTCGGTGTCTGCCCCAATGTGCTAGAATCGCAGGATCAATCGCATCTCGCGCAACCAGGGCAAGTTGTGAGGAACGAAGTCTTAAAATCTGACACAAAATCTGACCAAATAAGTGGGGCTATTTCCCTCAGGATCCTGTTCTGAGGGCGGGGGAGACGTGTTTTAGGCTGTGTGCCTCCTCTGTGAGAAACTCCTCGCTATATTATTCCCCCCTCTGGAATGCCTCATCGAGAAAATATGCTGGCTATGTCCCCTTGGCTTGTCATGATCTCTCTCTCTCTCTCTCTCTCTCTCTCTCTCTCACACACACACACACACACACACACACACAAAACACACACACACCCCTCCTCAATTCCAGGCAGAAGCTAGCAATGCACGAGAACGCAGAAAGAAGCCAAGGTTCTGCATTTCGGCGCGCAAAAGCGAGGAAACGCCAGTGGCGGCTGCTGCGGGGAGCCGTAAAGTCATTTGGTAGTTGTGGAGGAGAAGAAGGAGAGCCCCTTCGCCTTCCTGTGCATTGCTTTGGGGGGGGGAAAAAGAGGGGAGCGTAGAAAGAAAGAGAGAGAGTCAGGAGGGGGAGGAGAGAGATTGTGTGAGAGAAGGGGAGTGTCTCCGCGGGGGGAGCATCTGGGCGCGCGCGAGAAAGAGCCAGGGAAGTTGGCTCGACGTGGAGACCCAGCTTGGAGCGGAGAAGGGACGCCGCTTCCCTGCCAAGCGAGTTCTGTGAGGGGACAGAGCCAGAGGCGAGGAAGGGAGAAGAAGGCGCCCGCTCGACCTCGGCAGCTGCACGCCCAACTAGCAGCCTTTCCCCTTTTAGAAGAAGCCTTCCCTGGCCGGACCTCGACGCCTCAGGCGACAACAGACCATTGGCTGCGCCTGTGAGGTAAGGCACCCGGCGCGCCTCTCTCGCGCCTCTCCGGGGCTCAATGGCGCCTCGACTTGGGGGATGCGTTTGGCTCCCCCCCCCACACACGGGAGCAGCAGGGTGGGGACTTGCCGTCTTATCGTGAATGGTTGGAAGGATCCAGAACCCCCCACAAAATAAAGTGTCCCCTTCCCCAGCCAGCCCTGCCTTTCCAGGGCGCGCATATTTAGGAAGGCGATTTTGTGACACTGCACGGGGAATGGTTCTGGTGCTGTAGGGTCAGTTAGGGAACTCGTTTTCTCTTTCTCTCTCCTCCACCCCCCCCCAAACAAATGCAGTGTTGCTCTTCTGCCTTCAGCCCGGAGAAACGAAAATAGAATTGCAGCTTTAGGGAAAGTGTACATTGAAAGGAGCCCGCCCGTGCCATTGTCCAATCTAAACAGCCTCGGGGATCTGATCCTGGCACTCCTTCAACAAGCGCTCCCCTTGGATTCCAGCAGAGGGGGGCGTCAGAAGCCCAGGATCGGGTCCTTTGCTATGAGCTAGCTAGACGGGAGCTGCCGACCCATGTTTTGTTTTTGAGGCTCGTCTTACAGTACATAGTACAGTACTGATGCAATCCAATGCTCTCTGCAAGGGGGAATGTTATGTATGAGTCACAGATATAAACCACATTCCCCAGGCTCCCTCCCTCCTTCCCTGACTCCCATACCCCCCCCACCCCTCTGCTAAAAGTCTCTAAAGGATATCGGTATTAAAGTTGGATGGCTTTGTGGAAATATTAATTCTGAATGACTGGAGCAGCGCTGTGAAACTAAGAAGCGACAGTACTGGCTGCCCCTGGAAAAAAATGAAACAAAATGTGCTGAGACAGCAGCACTGCTCGTTTCTTCAAGAAAGGATGCATGGCATTTTCTGGAGGAACTGCCCCCAAATGTGGCTGTAGAAATGTGCTGAGATTTAACGGGCAGATGCAAAGGTGAGTGATCTGTAGCGGCTGTTTGCACGGCGGTTCTGACATTTTATTTTATTTTTTAACTGCTATTTCAGTCAGCGCTTCGCTGTTCACATTCAGTGTCTTCCCTTGCAGAGCACAAAAAATCGCTGTTGCTATTTTCAGATCGTTTTGTGTCTACTGGCAGCAACAGGATTAGTTTTGTTCCATATCATCACAGTGGTTTTCTTTTCCTGCACAACTGTAAATGCTGGTTCTTTCCTTGGTGAGGTAGAGAAGGAGGGAGATTTTGGTTGCCAGTGTGCAGCTACTGTACCCACATTCAGCGATAGCAAATAGGCAACAACCCATTTCTTGCATTCCTGCTCATGCAAAAACCTTTGTAACATTTGCAATCCGAAGTTCCATCCATCCATTAGAATATGTGAATGAATATACGTGAGCAATTATAAATTATATATGAGTGCTGATAAAATGCAGGGTATGTATTATCTGTTCTTAAAAGAAAAAAAGCCTACACTGAAATTCTGCATCAAGAAAAGCTGAATTCTGCAACTTGCATAAAATTAAGGAAAACCGAATAGTTCTGTTTCTGGTTGTCTAGAGAGGTGCTGCTGTAAGTCTTTCGGAATACAACTTTGTGGGAGGAGACAGACCCACAAAGAGAAAATACAAGCGTTTACAGCTTGATGCCTGCCCTTGTGGTCCATGACAAAGAGCCACATCTAGAAAAAAAAAAAAAAAAGAATTCAGTGAGCCTGTAAGGCTCATCCACAAATAACTACCCCAGCAGAGTAATTTGCAAGTCTGCTGGGAAAGATGCAAAACGGTAGGGGAGCTGTAGGAGAAACTGACTATCTCCACTGGCTTCTCCCTTGAGAAACCAGATCCCTCAACAAACTAGTGCATCTTGCCTGACCTTTCCTTTTTGACTGACCTCTGTTGGAGCAGTGGCCCTGCCCAAGCAAACTCAGCACAACTTCTTTCCAAGTCAGCCATCCTCAGGTCTTGAGGAAATAATTCAGTGACGGTGCCTGAATAGTGGGTTGGAAAATGTAAGGCAGACAAAGGGCAAAACCCACCCTGTGAGTGAAAAGGGTGGAGAAGAAATTCTTGCCTGCATCTCTACCCATGACGCTTTCCTACCTTGGCCTAAGGAAACATGGAGTCACTTAGTCTCAGCCCTCTCAGATGGTCACTGAAGCCTTTCTCCCATGACCACTGGGAATCCCAACTCCGAATTTCTAACTTTTGCTATTTCATCAAGCTTTGCCCACCTACTTTCAAGACCAGTGCTATTTTTCTAGAAAAAGAGGTTCTGGAAGTTATCATGAACGCCTCCCTCATTCTCTTAGAAGGCAATGGCGCCTACCTGAGAGGTGCAGGAACACAGTTTTGCTGAGTTCCGGCTGGGAAAAAAAGCTCTCTTCAAGACTGTGTTTGAAACTTTAAAAATAATTAAACCTGATCCGCCCCCACCCAACATACTTCAATGGTCTTTCATTTTCTCCCTTTCTCTTAATACCAGAACTCTGAGTGATCCAGAGAAACCAATTGGCAGAATCATAGAATCATAGAGTTGGAAGAGACCACAAGGGCCATCCAGTCCAACCCCCTGCCAAGCAGGAAACACCATCAAAGCATTCCTGACAGGTGGCTGTCAAGCCTCTGCTTAAAGACCTCCAAAGAAGGAGACTCCACCACACTCCTTGGCAGCAAATTCCACTGTCGAACAGCTCTTACTGTCAGGAAGTTCTTTCTAATGTTTAGGTGGAATATTCTTTGTTGTAGTTTGAATCCATTGCTCCGTGTCCTCTTCTCAGGAGCAGCAGAAAACAACTTTCTCCTTCCTCTATATGACATCCTTTTATATATTTGAACATGGCTATCATATCACCCCTTAACCTTCTCTTCTCCAGGCTAAACATACCCAGCTCCCTAAGCCGTTCCTCATAAGGCATCGTTTCCAGGCCTTTGACCATTTTGGTTGCCCTCCTCTAGACATGTTCCAGCTTGTCAGTATCCTTCTTGAACTGTGGTGCCCAGAATTGGACACAGTATTCCAGGTGAGGTCTGGTACTATTACTTCCCTTGATCTAGATGCTATACTCCTATTGATGCAGCCCAGAATTGCATTGGCTTTTTTAGCTGCTGCATCACACTGTTGACTCATGTCAAGCTTGTGGTCCACCAAGACTCCTAGATCCTTTTCACATGTACTGCTCTCAAGCCAGGTGTCACCCATCCTGTATTTGTGCCTTTCATTTGTGCCTTCAGAAGATTCAAGGCAGACAAAAGAAAGTACTTCTTCACAGAGAACCTATCGAATTGGCTAGCACAAGTTGAGGTAGTGGCCAGTAGCTTAGATGGCTTGAACTGGAAAGTAGGCAAATTTATTATACTATACTGGTAGATTACTGGACGTCTGCGGTAGATCACTGGTAGATCATTGGCTCCCCCCAAAGAAGCTGAACAACTCCCCCCAAAAAATCTCAACATTTTACCTCCTCCCTGAAAAAAACACAACTTCGACCCGAACCCCCCAACATGCCTTCCTCCTTCCTAAAAAAAGCTCAACAACTCTGACCTGAACCCCAAAAAAGGGGGTAGATCACTGCCAGTTTTTAACTCTGAGTAGATCGTAGTCTCTTGGGAGTTGGCCACCCTTGTTCTATAAATAGTTACTAGATAGGATGACTTAAGATTTCAGAGGTGGTTTGATTCTGAGTACCAGTTGCCAAGAGCAACATCAAGAGAACATAAGAAGAGTCTTCTTGCCACTGTAGAAAACAGGATGCTGGAGTGGAAGGACCCTTGGTGTGATCTGATGAAGCTCTTCTCATGTTCCTACACATGTGTGCAGAATCACATATAATAAAGTGCAAGTGTCTCTGCGTCCACTCCCTGTGTCCGTCCCTGTGTCCTACTGCACATGTGCCCCACGGACACAGGGATTGGAGCTCAGAGACTTCGGGCGGCCGGGCGAAACTGCGCATGTGCCCAACGGGCAGGCACGTCGGGATTGGGCCGAAGCACGAGCGGCGCGCGCACTCCCTGCCCAGTAACTGTGCAGCGCGAGACAAGTGATGGGCGGGGGGGGAGGGCGCAGGCCGACAAAGCGAAGCGGCGCTCGGCGGCGGCAACAACACGCTGTGCGCACTGCCTGCCGTATTACGTCAGTGTCAGCTGTCAGCCACCGCCGCCTCAGCGGATGGGGCAGGAGGCCGGCTGTGAGTTCCGGGGCGTGTACATGAAGGGAGGCGGGTTCCTCGGAGGATGCTGGCCGGCTGCGAGCGATGTTCTAGCACCCGTTAATTTAACGGGCTTAAAGTCTACTAGTGGTAGAATAAACAGCCTTGAGAATAGGTACAAAATGCAGATAATAGGAGGTGTCAGGATGACCTCCCAAAGAAATGATATTGAAATTAATTTTTAAGGCATGGGGCCCATCTAGCAAACATGTTTCACTCTTGTGTAAAAGAATGGGATACAACTTGTGGAAAGGTAAGCAGGTTGGCAATGCTTGGTGAAATCTCAAAACCCAGAGAAGTTGTGAGCTGGACTTCCGGAGATCAGGCAACAAGGCTTTAGTGGGCACCTGAGGAGGTTGGGAATTCTTCAGCCCAGGCCTTGTTTAAGGCTACTTTTGTCTGTGGTGCCAAATGATCAGTATTATTATTACTACTGCTATAAGTCACTCGGTTAAGTAGCTTAGTGACGGAAAGCTTTCATAAGCACAATGTCTGCATCAATTGTGGGTTTAAAATGTAGCTTGCTAATTGGGGTGTAATTGCAGCTGTTCCTGTAAGAGAGAGTTTGGTGCTGATGGAAACGGAACGGTAAAGAGTCTGTGTGCATTCAGGCAGGCTGTTTAGCAGCACAAACCTATGCATGTTTATTCAGAATGGAATCGGGTGCGTTGTGTTCAGTGGAGGTTACACTCAGATATGTGCGCAACATTATTATTCAAAAGTGCAAGTTAGCAATAAATGTAATTTTGCTATAAAATGGTTACCTCTATTTATTTATTTTTAAAAATATTCCACACAGTTGGAAACCCACAAAAAAAGCACCGTATTTTTCGATCCATAAGACGCACTTTTTCCCTCCTAAAAAGTAAGGGGAAGTGTCTGTGCGTCTTATGGAGCGAATGTGTGGTCCCTGGAGCTGAACTGCCCAGGGGCAAAAGCAGACCGTGCTTTTTTTAAAAAAAAGAGAGAGAGAGAGAAGGGGGTGTTGAAAGGAAGCCCCTGAGCAGCTGCTCAGCAAACGATCGGGGAGAGAGATAAGGGAGAGAGATTCCAGCCCCGCCCCCTTGCAGAGGGAGGCTGTTTCCCCAGTGACATGAGACTGGCTGATTAGATTATCTGTCTGGAAACTGTAGAAATGGCTCCCATTCCTGAAGTTGCAGAACTGTGAGTTAAACCCCATAAAACAGGGTTTTTTCCCTTTGCAAAGTAAGCTCAACAACTTTGAGCTGATCCTCAAAAAACGGGGCTTTTCTCCTTTGCAAAAGAAGCTGCAGAAATTTGAGCTGATCCTCAAAAAAATGGGGCTTTCCCCCTCTAAAAACTAGGTGCGTCCTATGGTCAGGTGCGCCTTATAGAGCGAAAAATACGGTATCGGGGTGAAAGGAGATTTGTTCCTTTGCTGTGTCACCCTGCTCAGCTTGGAGCCTGGGCTTAGCTCAAATTTTTAACCAAGACACACTTCCCAGCCCAGCAAGAAGTCTGGATTAAGCAGAGGAACATTGGTCCTCTGCTTCCTTGCTGCTCAGTTTGGAGCTGGGGCTTGGCTCCAGGGCTGTGCTCTCCCATCCAGCATTGGAGATGAGCTGTTGTGCCCCTTCTCTTCTGCCCAGACCCAACATGACTTTTTAAAGGCCTTGTGTAATCCAGTGGAAAGAATGATACGTGAGCCCCCAACTCAGCTAGCATAGTTCCCCCTTCTGTGTGTATGTTGCCTTCAGCTGCTTGGATCTCAACAGACTGGAAGGAAGGAAGCATGACCGCACATTTATCATAATATAGATAAAACCAGCAGTTTCCAAACCATCATTCTGCAATACTATTTTGTCATAAGCAACCATAGTCAAATTTGGTCCAGGTTATAAGTTTACAGCATCTGTCATCATCAACAAAACCTCCTCAAAGTGAGTGGAAATAGACAACCGTGTACTGTATACCATCTTAAGCTCCTTTGATCCAGCATTTGAAATAGTTGCTTCCTTCTTTTCCTGCCTTGGGATACTGTAGTTTGTACTAGACTTTTTACCCTTTACCCCCTGGAAGTGGCTGATGCTGCATCTTGGATTAATGACTTTTCAAATATGTAAGATGAATTTTTGTTCATTTTTTTAAGAGAGTAAAGCTGTTCAGGGTTGGCATGGGCTAGCTACTCTCAAAAAAGTGGCCTTGAGTATATAGTATACTTGGACCATTTTCCAGCTTAATTAGTCCAATATGTATTTGTTGAGTATGTGTCGGTCTTGAGCAGATTACTGTTGTCTACCCTCCATTGACTTCTCTGCATTGGGAAGGAACCCTGTATATTGTGGACTCTCCTTCCTTGGAGGTTTTTAAGCAGAGGTTGGATGGCCATCTGTCATGGATGCTTTAGTTGAAATTCCTGCATTGCAGGGCATTGGACTGGGTGACCCTCTACAATTCTAGACCTCATAAGAAGTACAACAGATTTTTTTAAATGTTTCAAGTTGGAGAGCCAACTTTCAGCTGTCAACAGTTATTATTAGCTAGGACCATCAGGCCATTCATGTTAATGTTTAGCATGCTCCCGGATGCTCTAAATTGTCAGATGTTTGATGGGAACCCTCCATTAGCTTTCTCCATTGTCGTATGACTTCTTATAGCTTTATATAGGATGTGGGTGGCGCTGTGGTCTAAACCACAGAGCCTAGGGCTTGCCGATCAGAAGGTCGGCAGTTCGAATCCGCATGACGGAGTGAGCTCCTATTGCTCTGTCCCAGCTCCAGCCAACCTAGCAGTTTGAAAGCATGCCAGTGTAAGTAGATAAATAGGTACCACTGCAGCGGGAAGGTAAACGGCGCTTCCGTGCACTCTGGTTTCCGTCACGGTGTTCCATTGCACAGAAGCGATTAAGTCATGCTGGCCACATGACCCGGAAAATTGTGGACAAACGCCGGCTCCCTCGGCCTGAAAACGAGATGAGCGCCGCATCTCATAGTCACCTTTGACTGGACTTACCCATCCAGGGGTCCTTTACCTTTATAGCATTAAGATTTACCCACTGCTGGAAGTGAGATATTGACATGAATGAGCCACTGAGCTGATGTAGCAGAGTCATTTCCATCTCTTTCACTGCAAGATCTCAACTCAGTCAGTCATGCAATCCTAAAGACACTTACATGGGAGTAAGTCCCACTCAACACAGTGGGACTTACTTCCAATTGCACTATTAGTTCCACTGAAAATAATGAGACTTGGACAACAGAGAGTATTACATTAACTTGAAGACTAACGCAGATTTATTGGGACATGGCTTTCATGGCTAGAGCCCATTTTGTCAGATGCATGAATTGTTATCCTCTGTTGGCAGGCGCTTACATGGATATGGAGAAAAACAGATGTAATCAGTGGGGCCAAAAATGGGATGTAAGTTAATAACTAACTTTCCTTGGGTTTCAGTGAGACTTAGCTATGAGCTTCTTCATCCCTGGCACTTTATCTATGCAAAAATAATCTACATGTCGGAAAAGGGCACGGGTGAAGACCCACAAAGTATCCAGGAATTTCCAGGTTTCTGGAAATTTTAGGTTCAGCTGCAGTGTCCCCGTTTACTCTTCTATGGGGGTTTTCATACAAAAACACACTCCTCAAAACCAGCATATGCAGGCCTTAGACGAGCACACTGATTGGCATTTAGTCCAGGATCCATTCCACTACTGGCACCTCAGTAATATCAGCAAGTACAATGAGGCTCCATAATAATATATCAGGCCTTGTCCATTGCCTGAAATTTTAGGAGTACATGACACATTTTACGGTGGTGATTTTCATTTCACAAGTCGTATAAAAATACATCTATGCAGCGTACAAAATATTGGTTGAAACCAAAACAGCATAACATAAAATCAAAGCAAAATTCCTTATTGAATCAGGATTACAACATTGGTAATTGGACAAGAAGATCATAAAAATACATAATTTTCATAAGACGTCTTGCTAAAGTAACCAGCTGCATTGTTGGTGCCTAAAACTCTCTGGGGATGGGTAGTGCATATCATAAACCAGGCATTGCCACACAAAACACAATTTCTTGTTAAGGAGAGTCTGACATTACAAGGGAACATCTACATATTCATTTCAGAAGGACTCCTTACCTGCCCTTCACCATAAGGTCCCAGGGCAGATTTGAAGAAAATAATATGCAGTTATAAAACATATAGAACCATTACACAATGACTGAAACAAGTAAAAGTGTTCCAAATGGAACAGAAGAGTATAGATTCAGCAGAAGAGATGTCCCACAAAACAAATAACTTAACTATCAAATGCCGGGATAAGCATATGCTGAAAGAAATACAAAACAGGCATGTAAAAGCCTAATGCAATATTTCTGTATACAGTCAACAACTAAATATAATACCCTTCTTGTAGAGGTGTCAATGCAGTGTGGTGTGTGTGTGTGTGTGTGTGTGTGTGTGTGTGTGTGTGTGTAAAAGAGGGAGGGCACCGCATTGTAACTAAGGAGGAGTCTTCACTCAGACTACATTTTGGAACCACCATACAGTATCCACACAAAAGACAGGAAGAACAGCTAACTTGAAATAGGCAAAACGAGGCTGATGAGTTTTTTGTGTATGTGTTATTTCTAGCAACGCTTCCCTTTTCAACAAAATCCCCTCTTCCCCCTCATGAAACTGAAATTTCCTCAATTTATGAAGGCTGGCTCTGTTGCAAAGGAGGCAGACAGATATTAGCCCAAATGCTAACCGTTTAAAGTGCAGTGTAGCCCATGAATGGTGATATGGGACCTATCCTATTATATGGGATATAATATATGCACATTACAGACAGACAAATTGCTGACACGCTATCCTGAAACACAAATGCCAGCTGGAAGGGGAGTGTCCTCTCAAAGGAATGTGTTGGCCTCTTAACCACTCACTTGCTGTTCTGCATGAAATGACATCCTGAGTTAAATTACAGTACTTAACAACTTTGCGGTATTGTACGTTTTCCTGCACTGTTAGGAAGAATTCTACTTCTTCATTGGATGTTACCAGCTGCCAGTATTACCGCAACTATGATTTGCCCAAAAGATGCTTTACTTATTGAAAATGATTCAATATCAGATATAAAACTTTGGGTAAGACGTAACAGTTCATTCAGTTGAGTCTTCCAAGGGGTGTGTTATATAGGCATATATGGTATTCCTTATGATTTTAGCTAATACAGAGCACTGTACAATTGTTGTATCCGCTCGCAGCATCCTTTGCAGATGGGAATCTAAGGCCAAACATAGTGCTGTGAATGGATTTCACATGGGTCTGTAGTTGATTAGGGGTTTGAGCCTACATCTGCCTGGTTATATTACATCGTTTTCATTGCAAATTGCTACTTTCTTGGAATAGCATTTTTGTTGTTTGCATCGTTACCACAGAACAAACCATTTGTATTGGGACTGAGCAACTTCTTTGGCCCATTGTGCCATTTTTGCAGTGGCTTCCTCTAAACTGGGCCTTAGTGTCCAAAACACTATTCTATGTGATGCATTCACTTTCGTTTGCTGAGACACAAATGGAAATATGTAAAATAGGAAATGCTCGCAGTCTCTTGAAATGCATTGCAGTGCCTGGCTGGTAGCCAGAGATTCTGTGCCCAGATTTGTGAGCTCAGATCATCCTCTAGAATAAAATAGCTTTCTAGGGAAAAGCTGAAGCTCCTTTTGGGGCGCCTTAGGATCAGTTTTTTTATGGTAGTCCAGATCTCAGTCGTACGGATGTATGTATATATTTCAATTTTAATTCATGAGCTATTGCTGCAATCTATTTTAATTGTATATTTTATCTTCACGAATGCTGTATGCGAGCTGGTCTTTGACCGTAATAAAAAAAATTACATTGCAGTGCGCTCTGGTGGCGCTGTGGGTTAAACACAGAGCCTAGGGCTTGCTGCTCAGAAGGTCGGCGGTTCAAATCCCTGCGACGGGGTGAGCTCCCGTTGCTCGGTCCCAGCTCCTGCCAACCTAGCAGTTCGAAAGCACGGTCAAAGTGCAAGTAGATAAATAGGAACCGCTCTGGCGGGAAGGTAAACGGCGTTTCCGTGCCCTGCTCTGGTTCGCCAGAAGTGGCTTTGTCATGCTGGCCACATGACCTGGAAGTCTGTATGCCGCTCTCGGCCAATAAAGCGAGATGAGTGCCGCAACCCCAGAGTCAGACACGACTGGACCTAATGGTCAGGGGTCCCTTTACCTTTACCTGTACCTTGTGCTCTGGGGCTATGCCCAAGCCTAGACTGGAAGCCCCAAGCAAAATGCTTGCAGCTAGACCGTTGCTAGGGTCAGACTTCCACTGCCACCATGTAACTGATGCCTAAAAGGTTGCACTTGCTGTCCGTATGTAAGGACACGTATATACAGTGTCTGGGCAGCAGTCGCTGAAATGTCCGGGAACCCATGTCGTCAGTATCATTTCTGGTGATTTCCCTTTAAAGTAGCTCAAAACACTTCAAATTTGGGGCAAAAGTCGAAAAAGCCTCAACAACTTTTCTGTCCGGATTTTCACTTTTTGAAATATGGCAACCCTATCACATGTTACCAGGCCCTTAAAAATTTGCATGCAGGATACCTTAAGAACCTTCATATTCCTTATATCCCTGCCTGATCGCTGAGATCTTTGAGGAAGCCTCTGTGGTTCTCAGATGCATAGCTCACATACCGGTATCTGCCAGAAGCAATTTAGTACTGCAGGCTTGAAATCAGACAGCACCCCCCGTAAAGCTTCAGGGGCTTGATGAAGACCTTCCTACTTCAACACATGTTTTAGGAAGCTTTCTGTTTTTATGATTTATTTTATTTTATCCACTGTATACTTTTTCCTGCAATCTTACTGCATACCACTCAGAAACTTCTTAGGTTAAGCATTGTATAAATGGCTACAACTGCTTCTTGGTTTTCTCTGTATTTGTGCAGTGCCACCCATACTAATCCGGCCAGTCCCCAGTCTTCCACTTGGACTGATAAGGATAATCAAAGGATAACATTGGTCTTTGTGTGGCTTGAGGGTATTGGGGGTGATCTGAAGAAGCCTCTGTCTAGAAATAAAGGTGTTTGTACATTCCATCCTGTGCTTTCTGTTTAGAATTTCGTTTGATGAGCAATTCGTTTTTCAGTTTAAAAGGGTAGTGTAAAAATTCATGGTCTGACATCAAAGGTTGCTTTCAGTATTCACTTCAAGGTACAGTTTAATTCTCTCTTTTTAAATAAAGAAAAGCCTTTGGGGACAGTTCTCAAGAAAGTGACGGCAGAACAGCAGAAATAGTCAGTTTGTAACTTTGACAGCCTTTTTCAAACAACAAAGAATAGGCAGCAGCGCAGACTTACCATAATTTGAAAACATAATAGAATGGAATCTAAATTGAGGAATGCTAAAGGAATGTTTAGAGAGAGAGAGAGCTGCAGTTACAATCACATTTATAAAGGAGATGTGAGGTATCCCAGCTGTCATCAACAGGGCTGGTCCAAGACATTTTGGCACCTGAGGCAAACAACAAAATGACTCCTCCCCTTGCCAGGGATCAAGGGGTGAGGGAAGATTGCATTGGAAACAAGGGTGGGAGGGTGGGTGGAATAAAATCCTACACTGGGAACAAGGGGGTGAGTAAAGATCTACAACTGCAACAAGGGAGGGGGAAATCAAATCAACCTTACCTGACGGTTGAAGAAGGAATCAAAGGTTGTCATGGGGGAGAAAGGTGCTCACTCTGAATAAGGCTGGGCGGGCGCAGAGCTCATTCCATTCCTGCCAGTGTGGTGTAGTGGTTAAGAGCGGTGGACTCATAATCTGGTGAACCAGGTTCGATTCCCCGCTCATCCAAATGCAGCTGCTGGGTGGCCTTGGGCCAGTTACACTTCCCTGCCATTCCTGCCAGTGTGGTGTAGTGGTTAAGAGCGGTGGACTCATAATCTGGTGAACCAGGTTCAATTCCCCGCTCATCCAAATGCAGCTGCTGGGTGACCTTTGGGCCAGTCACACTTCTCTGAAGTCTCTCAGCCCCACTCACCTCACAGAGTGTTTGTTGTGGGGGAGGAAGGGAAAGGAGATTGTTAGCCACTTTGAGACTCCTTAGGGTAGTCATAAAGCGAGATATCAAATCCAAACTCTTCTTCTTCTTCTTCTTCTTCTTCTTCTCCTTCTCCTTCTCCTTCTCCTTCTCCTCCTTCCCCTTCCCCTTCCCCTTCCCCTTCTCCTTCCCCTTCTCCTTCTCCTTCCCCTTCTCCTCCTTCTCCTTCTCCTTCTCCTTCTCCTTCTCCTTCTCCTTCTCCTTCTCCTTCTCCTTCTCCTTCCCTAGGGGGTGGGAGGAGACCAGCAGCATCTTCTATTTGTCAAGAGGCTGCTGTGGAGGTGGCATGGGGTGCTATTGCTGAAGAGGTTGTAGATCCAGTCTCCAAGGAGCATGATGCAGCCATTGTTGCTTTTGCTGCAGCGGCGGCAGACAATGCATTCTTTGGAGGCCAGATCTGCCGCCCCTGTTGATCCTGCCACCTGAGGCACACCTTGCTTCATGGTAGGGGGGCAGCCCTGGTCATTAATCACATTCGATATAAAATGGCTAATTGTTCTGACTTGATAGAGACAGATAAGATAGTAAATTTTGAAGCTTGCAGTACAATGCCAATAATGAATATAACATGGTTTATTTTTGTTGCAATTTCCTCCCAAGTTGTTTATTGTTTGGGACTTTTATTTAAAAATGAAGTTGCCAAAATGTTTTATTTACTCTCCAGTCAAATACAGTGTTGTGTGTATTCTAATAACAACAACAACAGTAATAATGTTTTCTAAGTCGTGAGATGACTTTCCATCCTTCTGATCATTCTTTCTAACATTCACTTACAGTAATAGCATTTTGACAGATACAGATGGTATCTGCTAAGAGTAAACACATCACAATTGGCCATTGCAGTTTTTAAAATATGTGAGCCATACTTGTACTAAGTTGCTTTTGCCAAGGACTGAAACTGGCTTGATCCTAAAAAATGATGAATCTCCTACGGATACCCATAAGGAGTGGGGCACACAGTACGTTTAATTAATGTTATTACCCGTTAATTCTTTCAGGTCTTTCAAGCTTTCACACGTTCCTTGTTCAAACGATCATCTGCACATCTTTCAAACAAACAGAAATGCAAACCCAATAAACTATTTCTGTTTATGTCCAGAAATATTATGCAATACAAACAAAATTAAATATAAAGAAAACTATAAGAAGAATCTTCATAATAATAATAATAATAATAATAATAATAATTTATTATTTGTACCCTGCCCATCTGGCTGGGTCCCCCCAGCCACTCTGGGCGGCCTCCAACAGATATTAAAATATCACAGGTTAAAAACTTCCCTAAACAGGGCTGCCTTCAGGTATTTTCTGAATGTCAGATAGTTGTTTATCTCTTTGACCTCTGCTGGGAGGGCGTTCCACAGGGCGGGCGCCACCACCGAAAAGACCCTCTGCCTGGTTCCCTGTAGCTTTGCTTCTCGCAGTGAGGGAACCAGCAGAAGGCCCTCGGCGCTGGACCTCAGTGTCCGGGCTAAACGGTGGGGGTGGAGACATTCCTTCAGGTATACAGGACCGAGGTCATTTAGGGCTTTAAAAGTCAGCACCAACACTTTGAATTGTGCTCAGAAACGTACTGGGAGCCAATGCGGTATTGCAACATTTCAAGCATAACTCCTAGTTAACATTTTATTTCATTTTGTGCCATAACAGATCATTCTCTGGACTCTGTAGGAACACATAAGTCCTTTTTGAATGATTCAAAATGCGCTTCAACCACAGTTTAAGGTATTGCCACATCTGCCCTACAACCAACATCCTCAATTGGTCTCGCAGCAGTTTGTGGTGTGTGTAAGGAGTGCCTCTGCTGTTTGCCACCTTAAAAAAATGAAAAAAATAAAAATCACACTACCTCATCCCATTCTCACACAGAAATTGTGGCAGTACAGCTTCCAAATAATACAAAGTGTATTGGAAATGTCAAATCCATGTATCTTTTTTTAAGCAGGAAAAATGGCACCGCATGTTTGAACAACTAAATGAAAGCCAGTAGGAATCTTATGTCCCTGTTCACAAGATATGTTACAAAATTTGGCAGTTTTGTGATTTTTATTGATTCAGTATTTTGTTTTTAATTCTGATATTTTTGTAAGCTGCCCCGGGATGATTTGGGGGAAGGGCTATTAGTATTAGCAGTAATATTTCCATGTACCAACCACAGTGACATGTTTCACACTACGGTTATAAAGGCAATGAATATCTTGTGGGAGGTATTGCATTTCCCCAGGTATACAATAAACTATACCTTGAAGGGGGGCATGCGGACTATGTGCAAAATATCATAAACAAATAGACTCTTGGTGTACAAAAAATAAATATCCTGATTGTGTAAGAAAGCCAGAAAGGTTTGCTGTGGCTGGAGTGCAAGGGATCTAGGATTTGTTGCACCTGGGAGAAAGACCTTAAATCTCACTAGACATATCCTAAACTTTTTCTTTTCTTTTCTTTTCTTTTCTTTTCTTTTCTTTTCTTTTCTTTTCTTTTCTTTTCTTTTCTTTTCTTTCTTTTCGATAAGCATATTTAATTCCAGGCAGACAGACACTGTCAACTTGCAAGCAATTATATATGTGCCATCTGAGCACAGAGCATGTAACCCAGCTGAAATATATTACCTACCAGCTCATGAAAAGATTTGAACTGTGAAGCTGTTACTGAGCCTGGTCTTTTATTGTTAAGCTTGGGAAAGTACCTAGGACTAGAGAAAGAGAATAGTTTTTTTCCAGTATTGACGGTGGTATGAAAGAGGCATTGTTGTTTGGACTGTATGCACTTGTTCTACTATCTACTAGCTAACAGAGTTTTGTGGTGCTTCAACAATTTACAAAACCTGTTTAACCAGAGAGGATAACGACACCAAAGAAATATGGGTACTCTGCAAAAGCAACAATAACTTACATTGTGCCACATCCTATTTTCTGTGTTTGCACATAACAATAAGCCAAGAAATTTGGGGTTGCTCCTACTTACCTTCTTCTGTGTGAGCAGGTAAACAAACCAGGAGGAGGGATAGCTGAACCCAGGATCATGGTTTGTCTCTCTCTGACAAGCAAAGACTTTCTGACAACCAGGTTTAAACCAAAGTTTGGTCTTGACATACGAACCCTGGCTTGTTAGGGGGGAGCAAACCACAACCCTGGGTTCAGTAATGCTAACCTGTGTCTTTGCAGGTTTGCTTTTACCCACCTGTGTGAAAGGAGGATTGAAGGCTACTTTCATGTACAGTATAGTTTATCAAGCTAAGCTTCTAGCTTATTGTTACACGCGAGTGCAACTAATACCTTGCCTCCAACCTAGCAGGGCATGCAGTTCTGTTATCAGTTATTTGTACATCCTGTTGACATCACTGTAACTCTGGAATGCACTGGAGAATTGCTTTTATAATGTGTAAAAGTGAAGGGACCCCTGACCGTTAGGTCCAGTTGCGGACGACTCTGGGGTTGTGGCGCTCATCTCGCTTTACTGGCCGAGGGAGCCGGCGTACAGCTGGTCATGTGGCCAGCATGACTAAGCCGCTTCTGGCAAACCAGAGCAGCGCACGGAAACGCCGTTTACCTTCCTGCCGGAGCGGTACCTATTTATCTACTTGTACTTGATGTGCTTTTGAACTGCTAGGTGGGCAGGAGCAGGAACCGAGCAATGGGAGCTCACCCCGTCGCGGGGATTTGAACCGCCGACCTTCTGATTGGCAAGCCCTAGGCTCTGTGGTTTAACCCACAGCGCCACCTGCTGTGTTTACTTTTTACCAAAAATCATTTGAAGTTTGAGTACCTTACTCCTTTCTTCTTCCCTCCCTTAAGTCATTATTTCTTACAGTGTTTTCTTTGACGATCCGCCATGGAACATTTAGCTAGTGAACAAAACAGTCAAGGAGGTAATTATATTACAGAGAAAAGTCCCATATGAAACCATTTATTATTATTTTAAAGGAATTATATTTCATTTGATCGAACATGACATATACACTATTGTTCTGGAAGAGGCTTTTTATATCAGATAAATCTTATTTGTACCAGCCTTATTTCTCTTTCACTGCTTTAAAAATGCTTGCTATTTTTTTTTAAATTGCTAGACAGGAGAAAATAAACCAATTTATGACATCAAATTATCTGTGTTGTGATTTATAGCTTTACATCCTTATGTCATGGATTGATGGTGTTTGCTGTGAAGGCATGTGGGATGAGGGGAAAAACCTAATGCACAAGAAGCAGTGACATCATTGATAAAGCTGCAGCGGCGGAGCAAGCCTATTGGGCGTGTGTGCCCTGCACCCAGGGGTTGGGCCAGGCCAGCTGCCTGCAGGGCAGGGGAGCTGGGGCAGGACGCTCCACGGGGCCTCCAAGGAGTCTGCTGTAGGGCAGCTGAGTGGGAGGCAGTGGGTGGACCATTTGGGACAGTGCGGAGCCTGCGGGCGCCCAAGCCACTGTGTCACTCCCAGGACTGTGTGTGCCGCCTGGCAATTTGTCACCCACCCTCAGTGGTGACATCCAGGGCGAACCGCCCCCCTCCGCACCCACCTTCTTCCGCCCCTGTGAAGATGGCTAGCTGATTTGAGTTTCCCCCCTCACCTGGATAAATAGCAGTTAACGGCACCAAAACATATAAAATAAATATTTATAATACTGCATCTGAAAAGGGCATGTCCCAGGAAGTCCATGGATTTCAAGAAAAATCTCTAAAGATCTGTTTTGACTTGCAGCACTTTATCTTCTCTGCAGCCTTCACTGACAAACCTGGTGGCTCTGCAATGACATCCAAAACACAGTGGCATTAAGGAGAATTATAAATTCTTACCAGAATGCTGGAAAAAAGTAAGAGTGACTTATCAGAAGAGTGGTCATAAAAGATGATAATAAAAGGGTTGCTTTTTTTAAAACTTTGGAATTTAGGTATGCATAGTTACCCATCTATCCCTTCTATTCCTTAAACGCAACAACAGATTAAACTCCTCTTAGTTGATGTGGAAGATAGAAGTCATACCAGTATGTAAAAGGTTTATCTGAGCTACCTGACCAACTGGAACTCCTGGAATGAGACATTGACAAAATTCACAGAACTCTCCCTACCCAAGACTCACACTGACGGGAAAACCCAAGAGATATTATCGTGTGATTTCCTGACTACCTGATTCATACATTTAACCTTGCCATGGAAAAGGATAACATAGAATATGAAAGTCAAGAAGTATTTGGCTTCCCTGACTTGAGCACTTTGCACCACAAGTGTAGTTTTACAGTGTATACCTCCCTCCTTCAAGATTAAGGAGTTTGCTACAGTTGGGGAGATATTCCTTCGAGAAGATAATTGTGTCCAATAAGGGTATCTTCCCATGCTGCTACAACTCACAACGTGGCAAAGGCTTTATGGATTCCCTCTGCGTTAATATGGGTGACAACATAGCTGCTGTTGATTCAGATGACAGCAAAATCGACTAGGAATCGAGAGGCACTTATCAATGACAATACAGAAAAAAGAACAAGACCAGATATCTGCAAAAGCCTGCAGGAGTGAACACAACTGGATCTCAGAACTCTGAGAAAGCTCCCAAGAATCAACAGAAAGGCTCCTGGCTCTTTCTTTTGCTGGCCTTTGGGAAATTAGTAACTCTCACATGCTTTATAAAAATGGCAGATGGACAAGTTTGGCTCTGGTGTGGGGGGTGTTGGGAGAACCCCCAGAACAGCGAGGGGAGGGGGGATTGTTCCACCTGGCTAGCCAAAATACGACCAGATGACATTGAATTCCTCCCTATATTTTTTCCAGGTTATTCCAAGAACCCTAAAAAAAAGAAAATATTGTGTTGTTTTTAATTGCAAAATTTACTTCTTGAATTCATCCATGGGGGGGGGGGGAGTGAGACTCTGTTACAAAGTGCTTTATAGAAAACATATATGTAGGGGAACCTAGAAAGTCAAACTAAACATTATGCCATGCTGCCGCTGCTAGCTGTTTCAGCAATAATTCAACTTAAAACTAAATAGACCATGGGTGCAGATGAAACAGGCTTCTAATATTGGACCGGGGGGGGGGGGACTTCACAAGACTGGTCTTTATTTTTAAAAAAACATTTAGACATGAGAACCATTTATGAAAAGTATTCTTGCTCATTCCCTTTCTCTTCCACCCTGTTTTATTGTAGTGAACAAAATTACTCAAAGGTTAATTTCCAATCTCTTTCCAATGTAAAGGTTGGAAAGAGAGAGGGTTTTACATACGCAACTGTACTCCCATTATCAGGTCCACAATTTGTAGAAAAGCTAGAGACTTTACAACATAATTAGGTACAAATCCTTTTTAAAAAAATAATTGGTGAGTGGAGGGAAGGGGATGGGGGATTTTTGTTTCTGTATTAAAAATGCAAATAAAAACATAATTGGATACAAATCCATCCAGATTTACACTTCAGATTAATTTACAAAGAGTAGCACTACTAGGCAATTCCAAAACTCTGGTGAGTTCCCCCTAAAAAAAGAAAAAAAAGCCCTGACAAAATGTATACTATTTAAAAGCAGACATTTTGTGTGTGTTTTTTTTTTGGGGGGGGGGTCTGCACAAAATGAGACAGAATGGACCTGTAATTGAGCACCAGCAAACTGAAATGGGGTGGAATCATCCCAATACTGTATACACAAACTTTTTTCTTCTTCCTGTATCTCTCAAAGACAATTGATTTAGAGGCATCAACAGGACAAGTCTAGGAAAAAACAAACCTCAAGTCACATTTATCCTGGTGGTGTTTTTTTTTCTTTTTTCAGAATGATGCTGGCTGAGAGGTTGTGAAATATTTTCTAACTTAGCTACTGCACTACTGGGAACGGAGGGTTTATGACGCAACCTTAGGAAGTTAAAAGGAAGTTAAAAGGCAGTGTTTTCTTTCCTTCTTTCCTTCTTTCCTTCCTTCCTTCCTTCATTCCTTCCTTCCTTCCTTCCTTCCTTCCTTCCTTCCTCTCTCTCCCTCTTTCTCCTTCCCTACCCCCCAATTTCGTGCAAGTATTAAATATAACAGGCAGCTTCTTAAGTAATTGTTTGGATCTTCTACTCTGTTCATTCCACATCAGCATTTTCTTCCTGGTTATTTTTATTCCCTAATAGCGTCCATTGAGGAAAACTTACCTTGATGAAGGCTTACTTTAACTTGTGTATGTATACACTATTCATATAAAAATTCCAATCCAAATGGTTGGTTCACATTTTCAAAAAGGGGGATGATGACACTGAGACAATATTTCTTTTTCCTATCCTTTTGCACACCAACATTAGTAAGCTTTTGCTTCATCTTTTATTTAACTGCTGAGGTGGAATTAGGTCACATTCTGCCGTATTTCCTCATCCATTTATCCACAAGAATGTCTTAAAAGAAGATTGCTCTTTAGTTTTAAAAGGTAAAGGTAAAGGGACCCCTGACCGTTAGGTCCAGTCGTGACCGACTCTGGGGTTGCGGCGCTCATCTCGCATTATTGGCCGAGGGAGCCGGCATACAGCTTCCAGGTCATGTGGCCAGCATGACTAAGCCGCTTCTGGCGAACCAGAGCAGCGCACGGAAACGGCGTTTACCTTCCCACTGCAGCGGTACCTATTGATCTACTTGCACTTGGACATGCTTTCGAACTGCTAGGTTGGCAGGAGCAGGGACCGAGCAACGGGAGCTGACCCCGTCGCGGGGATTCGAACCGCCCACCTTCTGATCAGCAAGCCCTAGGCTCTGTGGTTTAACCCACAGCGCCACCCGCACTTTAGTTTACACACAGAAAAAAACATTTTCCAAAAGTGAAATCAAGTATTTCGTTCTTCCAGTGTTACTTAGCACCCCGAGTATTTTGGTTGATTTAAAAGCATGGTGCCAACATGCCAATTCTGACAGCTTGCTTACACAAAAGGACACCCTCTGCTCCCCCCTGGAGTCCCCTGTGTGCCCCCAAAATCTGCTCTGGAGGATTGGCGGAGCCTTCAGAGCAGATGAGGATCCGTCGCAGTGGATGGAGAGGAAGGATGAGTTCCTTTCCATCTGCTGGGACAATGCTGGATCTTGCTGGGTGTTTTTTTTTTTTTTTTTTTTAAGTCCATTTAAAATTCTCTTGACTAAGCGGGTTGAAAGGAATGCCCTTTCTTTCCATGTTAAGGGTGGGTCACAAAAGATCAAAACTGGGGCTCTAATGCAAAGTGCAAAACCACGACCAGGACCATACCGTAATAATTTAAAATGCAATTGCTGTAATCTTGCAGCGCTGCCCTCTGTGCAACATAAGCACTCTTAAAATAACCCTTTTGATACATGTGATTTTGTAAAATGACATATTTTGTAAGTGCATAGGCTGCATTTGAATTGCTAATACTGTTTTCCACTGCTGCAATTATATCCAGATTGCGATGGAGTTCTATTCATGTTCCTACGCACAAATCACCTTATCCATTTAATTCCAACAGCTAAATGCTCCCTTTCTGCTAAAAGGTGCCGAACCTCCTCTTCAGTCCTGCCCTATTGTCTCCTGCTGTCCGTTGTACTCAAAATTACAAGAATATAATACAGTTGGCTGTGTGGTGTTGATCAGTGAACTCATTTGTCTTTCAGCCATGCAAATCTATGAATGCAAATCTATGAATTGATAAACTGTATTTACTCAGGAGGGTACAAGTCTCATGGGCAGGATTTTCTGGTGGGGGGGGGAAGAGAAGTGTGTGTCTGTTAAAGGGCATCTGATGGAAAACATTTCACTGGATAACTGCAAGTGATTGGCCGTCTGTCTGGCAAGGAGTAAGTCCCCCCCATCCCAATCAGTGTGGTGTTGAGGTTTTAGTGTCCGATTTTGAGTCAGAGAGCCACTTCAAGTTTAAGACAATCACTGAGAACCCAATTGCTAATGAGAGAGAGAGAGAGAGAGTGTGTGTTCATATCCATGGATGAGCTGTTTTGCTATAACCGCCATCAGCAAAAAGCATGGTTTTCAGCGTGTTTAGTCCAGAACCTTGGAACTACAACTCAGAATGTGAAATTCATTTCTACCACGTACGTCTTTGTCTTGCGACACCCTATTTGCAATTAAGGCTGCAATCCCATATAGATTGGGACCCAGGTGGCGCTGTGGGTTAAACCACTGAGCCTAGGGCTTGCTGATCAGAAGGTCGGCGGTTTGAATCCCTGCGACGGGGTGAGCTCCCGTTGCTCGGTCCCAGCTCCTGCCAACCTAGCAATTCGAAAGCACGTCAAAGTGCAAGTAGATAAATAGGAACCACTCTGGCGGGAAGGTAAACGGCGTTTCCGTGCGCTGCTCTGGTTCGCCAGAAGTGGCTTTGTCATGCTGGCCACATGACCTGGAAGCTGTACGCTGGCTCCCTCGGCCAATAAAGCGAGATGAGCGCCGCAACCCCAGAGTCGGTCACGACTGGACCTAATGGTCAGGGGTCCCTTTACCTTTTTAAGCACTGTTGAACATTCTATATGTTTACAGATTTGAACTGCATATTTTATAATTTTATGTATAACATTGGCACGTTAAGATCCATAGAACATACCCCCAAGCTCATGGTCCTATTTGTCTTAAGCCACATTCAGCTTTTGCTTGTCTGGCATGTTTGCCAACATATTCGTTTCCTTCAACGGTTAAATAAGCCTGACAAATGTTGATTATGCCATAAAAGGAGATCACCCATGGTGCTTTGCAGTGATGTTTTCCCTTGCAAATGCTGTTTGACAGGCTTAAGCAAAGCTATTGCGTGACAAATTTCCAAATCCATTTACACGTACATGATTAAAAGCAGGTTGCATTGTGGGCAAAGCCTCTCATTTAGCAATTTGAAAACTGGAAATCCAGAAATCGTAAATGACAATTACCTGTGATCTGAGCTGAAATGTCATCTAAACATGACTATGTAAAGTAGTACAAAGCTTAGTTCTTTGTTTCTAGGATTTGGCTGGGTATCTGGTGATTTTCTGTTTGAACAAGCAAGAATATTACATAGGCAGAGTGAAATATCCTGTCACAAATGAAAAGACTATTTTATTGGTCGGTTTAAGTAAACCTCTCCTCCTAATAAAAGTATTTTTCAAGGTGGTTCTCAAATTCAACACATTAATGCAAAAATAAACACAATGGTTTGTATTGTGGAAAAAACAATTGGAAGTTTTTGCACAGTTGTCCTTTGCATGACAAAGGATATTGCAGAAGGCGGGAGTGGTGATCTGGAGGGGCCAAACGGCTATGAAATGGCCAGTCAATTGTAACATTTCTTTGCAGAGCTCAAATGTATATACAATAGGAAAAGACCAAAACAACAACAACAACCAAGAGACTTGTAGTACAGTGGAACCTCGACTTACGAAGTACTCGACTTACGTATTTTTCGACTTCCGAAAGGGAAAAAGCGGCTGCGCGCCTACGAATTTTTCAACTTCCGAAAGGAAATCCGCTTGGATTTTAGATGCGGTTTACTCGACTTACGAAGTTTTAGATGGGGTTTATTCGACTTACGAAGGTTTACATAGGGTTTTCTTGCAAATTTTTCGACTTACGTTTCCAATGCATTCCTATGGGAATGCCGTTTTTCGACTTACGAAATTTTCGACTTACGAGTGTGCTTTCGGAATGCATTAAATTCGTAAGTCGAGGTTCCACTGTATCTAAAAGCATAAAGAATTCTACAGTATGTGGCAGCCCCCCGCCCCCCTTCCTATGCTCCTGATTCCATGCTAGGGATCATTAAGAAAGGGGTTGAAAATAAGCATGATTCCATTGCACGAAATGGTGCGGGCAGTCCTAGTTGCCTCGCCTTGAAAAGGATCTTGTAGAGTTGGGGGGCAGCCAAAATGAGGTTGCAACATTTGGATCTCTTTAGATGTGATGTGGGTGTATTATGCATGGTGTGGTGAAAGTTGTTAGGTGGAACCCCCCCCCCCCAATACATTCAATGAAGTTGAATGTTGGAAGATTCAGGAGAGACAGAAGAATGTACTTCTTTTACACAGCACATATTATGTCATTTGCTCCCACAAGAGACAATGGCAACCACCCAACTTGGACGACTTCAGAAGAGGATTAGACAAATTATTGCAGGATAAGGATGCCAATTGCTTCTAGACACAGAGGCTGTGTTTTTACCTCCACTGCTCTACATCCGCTGTCAAAGGCAGTATATGCCTCTGTTGTAGCATGGGGTTAATGATTTCAGCAAGTGATTTCAGCTCTCTGACATAGCAGGCAGGAGACAGCGTCTTCATGTAACAACTTCTTTATTCAGGCAACAAGACTGAGGGAACTGAGGGTAGGGAAGCTACATTTATAGGGACAGGGGACTTGCTATACAAGGATACATTTTGGAGGGAACAATCTCAAGCAATCACACTGCTGCTTTTTGGTAGGAACCAATAAGACTGAAGATCCAAATGCAGCAGCTTGAATGAACCAATAGTAGCTGTTCCTTCTGGAACAGGAATGCAGTTACTTTACAGACAATAGTAATACAGATATGATAACCTTTGAATCAATACACAACAGCCTCTAAATACTATTTGCTGGAGTCGTAGGTGGGGAGAGTGATGTCATGCTTGGGTTCTGCTTACAGGCTCCCCATAAGGCAGCATAGGTTGGTCACTGTAAGAGCATAGTGCTGCGCTAGATGGGCCTTTGACCTGATCTAGCGTTCAGGCTCTGCTTATGTTTCTATGGTCACCTCTTAGTACAGTGATGGCCAGTGTGGTGTAGTGGTTAAGAGCGGTAGACTCGTAATCTGGTGAACTGGGTTCGCGTCTCCCCTCCTCCACTTGCAGCTGCTGGGTGACCTTGGGCTAGTCACACTTCTCTGAAGTCTCTCAGCCCCACTCACCTCACAGAGTGTTTGTTGTGGGAGAGGAAGGGAAAGGAGAATGTGAGCCGCTTTGAGACTCCTTCGGGTGGTGATAAAGTGGGATATCAAATCCAAACTCTTCTTCTTCTCCAGCTGGGACAACTCCCATCATCCCTAGCTAACAGGACCAGTGGTCAGGGATGATGGGAATTGTAGTCTCAAAACAGCTGGAGGGCCAAGTTTGGCCATCACTGTCTTAGTAGCACCCCACTGTATCGGAAGCAACAGTTGTTTTGGTTTTGCTGCAACATGCTAACACTGCTCACATGGAAATAAGAGAAGAGTGTCCTTGTGCTATCTTGTGGGGGGGGGGGGATGCTCAGATCATATTTGTGTCCAGTCGAAAATTTTCTGTAATCGGTTGAAATGTCCAGGAAAACCTGGCAGCCCATATTGGAAGTGTTGATTTTTGGGGGGCAAATTTCCTTTTAAAAAAAAGCTCGAAAACTTTATTCGGTTTTTGAAATACAGCAGGTATTTTGAAATATGCAAGATTTCTCAAAGTTTGATATCTCATCAAAATTTGCAGTGAGTTCTACAAGCCATGCAAAAGTAGAATTGTGAACACTTCAATCTTTAAATAGGAAAGACAGCCATAAATACATCTTCCTTAAAATAGAATTTAAAAAAATGCCTTTTTTGAGCCTCTAAATTCCAATACAGTGTGTCAGGGTTGTTGCTTTCCGTTATAGAATTTGGCGCTTCTTAGTTCATTGAATGTCTCTTTGTTCTTCTTTCATGAGAAAGTCACAGCCACTTTTCAAAATGGTAGAAAAGCTCCATCAAAATGGAAAGGCTTTCTGTTGCTTTCCCGCCCAGTGTACAGCTGTTATATTTAACTTGTTCAGTTTTGCAAGGGAAGGGTGTGTAGTTTGAATGAGAACAGAGGCTGCCCTCCTGTCCCTTGCTATGTAAGGAATAAATAGGAAAGCATTTTACTGTCTCACAAGAAACATGCGCTTGGAAACCAGTTTCAGAAGGTGAGACCTTCTTTAAATAAGAGATCCTTTATTTCTTTTATTTAATCTCTCCCCTCTCCAGTTCTCCCCCCCTCTCTCAATCTCTTTTCTTTTTACAAGACTGATCATGCAATGACATTTCAGTATCAGAAATGTGAATGAGATGCTGAAAAAGAAAGAGGCATAATATTAAAGCTGACATTCAGACTTGAAAAGCTTTCCCTAGCAGGCTTTCTATACATACCCTGTGTTCAGTCCATTTAGTATTCAGGGCTTGAATTCACTGGAATGGTGGAGACCTTCCTCTTGCTCATTCTCAGAAGAAGAATCTTTAGCTTAAAAGGTCCTTCCATCTCCACTATTGCTGTCAGTTCGGTGGGTCTCATTTTTAAGGTCCCGGTTCTGCTGTGCCTTCAGTATCCCAATTAAAGATTTGCTGGACTTTGTGTATACTTTTGTGAAAGGAAGTCATATTATATGACTATTTAATGGGAAACAACCGCAGGTCACTGTCCTTTCACTCATCTCTAAGAAATCCACCAAATTACCTTGGCTGCTTACACTTATAATAGCAAACATGTTTACAGAGATGCTAAACTACTTTCCTGCTTTGTTAAAATGCTTAGAAACCTGTCCTGAGAGACCTGCATTGGCTCCCAGTACGTTTCCGAGCACAATTTCAAAGTGTTGGTGCTGACCTTTAAGGCCCTAAACAGCCTCGACCCAGTATACCTGAAAGAGTGTCTCCACCCCCATTGTTCAGCCTGGACACTGAGGTCCAGCTCCAAGGACCTTCTGGCGGTTCCCTCACTGCGAGAAGTGAGGTTGCAGGGAACCAGGCAGAGGGCCTTCTCGGTGGTGGCACCCTCCCTGTGGAACGCCCTCCCATCAGATGTCAAGGAAATAAGCAACCATCTTACTTTTAAAAGACATCTGAAGGCAGCCCTGTTTAGGGAAGTTTTTAATCTGTGACATTTTGATGTATTTTAATGTTTGTTGGAAGCTGCCCAGAGTGACTGGGGGGACCCGGCCAGATGGGCGGGGTACAAATAATAAATTATTATTATTATTATTATTATTATTATTATTATTATTATTATTATTATTATTAAGGCCTGTGGGCCAGATGCGGCCCAATAGCCTTCTCAATCCGGCCCACGGATGGTCTGGGAATCAGCGTGTTTTTACATGAGTAGAATGTGTCCTTTTATTTAAAATACGTCTCTAGGTTATTTGTGGGACATAGGAATTCGTTCATTTTTTTTTTCAAAATATAGTCCGGCCCACCACATGGTCTGAGGGACGGTGGACCGGCCCATGGCTGAAAAAGGTTGCTGACCCCTGATTCAGAGTATTCTCACTATGCTGCAGGGGAAGGAGATCAGTGGGGCTCCAGTTCCCATCAGCTCCTTCCAACATGGCCAATTGCCAGGCATGATGGGAATTGTAGTCTGACATCATCTGGAGGGCCAGAGATTTCCCACCCCTGCCCTAATGTCTGACAATCAAGTTCGGTTAAAACCAAGGGCTGACAAGAAGTTGGCGATTTTGTGATAGTTCCTAGGATTGAAACTTTATAGCAGAATCTATCCCATTATGTTCAGATTAAATTTACTGCCAGGTAAGTGCAGGATGATGAAATTAATATGCAACCTGAGGGTTTAAAAGCATTTTCATGTTTGAGATATCCTAAAAAGAAAAAAAAGAAAATATATGCTTGGGATATTCTAAAACGAGAAATTATAAAGAAAATGCATATAAAATGTCTTTATTTTTCTTGTCAATGTAGTTCATTTAAAAAAAAATAATGAACATAGCAGGAAAGCATTTCCATAGCAAGGAAAGCATTTGAATTGCTAAAATAATACTGTTTATTTAACTTACTGTAACCTGCAGGTCTTATATCAAATTGGAGATGGCAGAAATTGGCTCGCAAGCAAACATCAAGGAAAAGGTAAGATCTCTAATTATCATACTACTCTACATACACAGCATATAGGTCCAGAACCTTCAAATGTTTAAAAAATATACTGGCCACAGCTGCCTTCCCACTGGAGATGAAATATTTAATCAACTCCTCTGGTTCTTGGCAAGCACCACTGGGCTATTTGGAAAGTTGCGACCCTATTCTGCATTCCTGCCTCAGTAAAGCTTATTTGGACCTGTTTCTTTTGGTTACTGGGACACGGGTGGTGCTGTGGGTTAAACCACAGAGCCTAGGGCTTGCCGATCAGAAGGTCGGCGGTTCGAATCCCCGCGACGGGGTGAGCTCCCGTTGCTTGGTCCCTGCTCCTGCCAACCTAGCAGTTCGAAAGCACGTCAAAGTGCAAGTAGATAAATAGGTACCACTGCAGCAGGAAGGTAAACGGCGTTTCTGTGCGCTGCTCTGGTTCACCAGAAGCGACTTAGTCATGCTGGCCACATGACCCGGAAGCTGTACGCTGGCTCCCTCGGCCAATAATGCGAGATGAGCGCTGCAACCCCAGAGTCGGTCACGACTGGACCTAATGGTCAGGGGTCACTTTACCTTTACCTTTTGGTTACTGATCTCTGTCTCCATTTCCCCATATATATTTTTTGGCTCAAATCTCTTAATAAGGAGTTTTAAGTGAATAAGAAGATGCCAAATTCAAAAGAAAATAGTTCATCAAGCTATTAATAATAATTATTATTTTATTATTACCCTGCCCATAAAAATGAGAATTCTGTGCGCAAGAAAAGCATTTAATCTCTCTACAGTTCTAGACATTTCCTGGCCTAGCTTGATAAATGCTGACTTTTTCCATCAAATTATGAAAATGATAAAATCATATCATTTATCTGAGGGCCTTGGTGCAGCCCATTAAATACCACAATGATAATGATATAGGGCTTTTTAATATATTTTTGCCTTAGCCATGGGTAAAGGGGGGAAATGTGCTGAGACTATGGTTATTGACTGAGGGCATTTGGTTGCCTTAAAACAGCTATCTAATATTGTTTATAAACAGAATAACGACTGATTCTGTGTTATAGAAAAATAATATAAAAAGACGGTCGATAAGCCCATGACCTTCCATATTTTGGGGGGTACTACTACACCCATCATCCCTGACCATTGTCCGCACTCGCTGAGGCTGATGGGATTTAGAATCCAACAGTACAATTCTGCATCCTTCTTTATCCCTACTTGACCACCCCTCTATTTTCTGCCTGTCTGTTGCTGCCTTCTGCAGTGGTAGCAACACTCGATGAGTCAGCAGTAGGTTGCCTCTCAAGACAAGACGAGGTCTTCTAGGTGGACTCTGCCCATATCTGTCACCTTGCACCTCATGTAAAAGGATCTAGGGGTCTTAGTAGACCACAAGCTTAACATGAGTCAACAGTGTGATGCAGCAGCAAAAAAAGCTAATGCTATTCTAGGCTGCATCAACAGAAATATAGTATCCAGATCAAGGGAAATCATAGTCCTGCTAGATTCTGCCTTGATCAGACCACACCTGGAGTAGTGTGTCCAATTCTGGGCACCACAATTTAATAAGGATATTGACAAACTGGAGACAAAAGGTCTCCTTCCTTGAAGGTTTTTTTTAGCAGAGGTTGGGTCGCCATCTGCCGTGTATGATTTAGTTGAGATTCCTGCATTGCAGGGGGTTGGACTAAATGACCCTTGGGGTCCCTTCCAACTCTGCAGTTCTATGATTCTACGCAGCATGCTAGGAGAAGCATAAAAGCCAGCACAGTGGGGCAGCTGAATTAAACCAGGGAAACGGCCCTGCTCGAGCGTCATATGGACGGCGGCAGAGGGTACAGCAGCCAGCGGAGGATCCTCCGCACGCGGCTGGGGTGGCGTGATGGTGGCGGGGCAAGCCCCCCACAGGGTGCTTTCTTGTCACCCCCTCAAAGTTAGCACCCGGGGTGCTCCACCCCCCACTTCCTCCACCACTGAATATCAGCACCAATTTCATGTGCCGTTGGGGAAAGTTGTTGCTAAAGAAATAATATACTGCAACCTAGATCAGCATTCAAGGAATCATCAGAAGTGCGTGGGAAGGAATGGGAATGGTTTTCGTTTGTTATTTTATGGTTTTGGATGTAATTGTACTGACATGGCGTAGTTAAGGCGACTACATAGCACAAACGGCCCTTTGCAGAATTGTGGGGAATTCGTGTGAAAAATACCTAGTTGCCTTGTGGTGTGCCTTTTCTGTGTTTTAAGATGCCTGTGTTCATCTCTCTTGCTTGCAGATCAATGCGGTGCGATCAATTGTTCCCAACAAAAGCAACAATGAAATAGTGCTGGTGCTACAGCAGTTTGATAACAACGTGGACAAAGCTGTACAAGCTTTTGTGGATGGTCTGTACCCTTTTTCTGTTTCACAGACACTGTGAAAAGTAACACTGTCCAAAATGAAGTCCACAGGTGTATGCTGCTAAAAAGTGAACATTCAGAATTTCCTAAGATATTATGATGTCTTTCTTAGCAACCTGAGAGACCGTTCTAAAAAGTCAAGAGTTAGCCAACTTGTGTGGGCATGTAAAAATCCCTGTGTAGATAACATCACATATCACCCCAATCTCCAAGTGCTGTGAGACTCCAGGGGTTCCAGGCATGCTTTATGCAGGGTCCATGTTTCCTTTTGGAAAATGAGGATTTGAAAGCAGGTTCTTAAGATGGTAGGAAGCCCGGGGCACAGGGAAACCTTACTAGGCATTAACTGCAGCTAAGGTTGGTACGGGACACGGGTGGCGCTGTGGGTTAAACCACAGAGCCTAGGGCTTGCCAGTCAAAAGGTCAGCGGTTTGAATCCCCGTGACGGGGTGAGCCAGTGTGGTGTAGTGGTTAAGAGCGGTAGACTCGTAATCTGGTGAACTGGGTTCGCATCGCCGTTCCTCCACATGCAGCTGCGGGGTGACCTTGGGCTAGTCACACTTCTCTGAAGTCTCTCAGCCCCACTCACCTCACAGAGTGTTTGTTGTGGGGGAGGAAGGGAAAGGAGAATGTGAGCCGCTTTGAGACTCCTTCGGGTAGTGATAAAGCGGGATATCAAATCCAAACTTCTTCTTCTTCTTCTTCTTCTTCTTCTTCTTCTTCTTCTTCTTCTTCTTCCTGTTGCTCGGTCCCTGCTCCTGCTCATCTAGCAGTTCAAAAGCACGTCAAGTGCAAGTAGATAAATAGGTACCACTCCGGCAGGAAGGAAACAGCGTTTCCGTGTGCTGCTCTGGTTCGCTAGAAGCGGCTTTGCCATGCTGGCCACATGACCCAGAAGCTGTCTGCGGACAAACGCCGGCTCCCTCGGCCTATAGAGCGAGATGAGCGCGCAACCCCAGAGTCGTCTGCGACTGGACCTAACAGTCAGGGGTACCTTTACCTTTTAAGGTTGGTACTGACCCTCAGGGGAGGAAAGGAACTTGTGCCTTAACTTCACATGGTTAAGAAGCTGAGATCATTGGCTGCATCAGCTGCTAAAGGTCTATGCACAGTGCTCATTCAGGACATACATTGCCCCAGGATTGTTTCGGGGGCCTAATACAGTTCCTGTGGCAGTCTTATCTCCTGGGGTAAAATCCTAAAAAAAGCTCAACAACTTCAATCCTTTAAAAAGCTCAAGAACTTTGGGGTAGAATCGTAAAAAAGCTCAAGAACTTTGGGGTAAAATTCTAAAAATAGTTCAACAACTTCAATGCCCTCACCACGCATGTTCACTTCATCAAATCTGGGCCTCTTTGAAAAAAAATTGGGCACCTCTGGCTTAATAGACCAGCCTCCACTTCCCACATCTGCTCATTTTTATACCTTTTCATAGCACGTTCGGTGTCCATGAACTAACCAAACAAACTTAAATCTGCGTTTACCGTAATTGGCCTGTGTAGAATGCTGGAATGTTGCTTTTAAAAATTCCGCAAACCTTCCCCTTCCAGACTGCAGTTTGTCTTGTTCATATTTGGAGAGGGTGTGTGTGAATGCGAATTGCAATGCCAAATAATATTTGCTGACTGCCTCCCTTTCAATAGATGTCAGAAGATGTTACCTAGCGGGAGATAGCAATGGATAACAAACAAGGGAAAACGTACTGAGATTCATTTTCATCTTTGCATATAAACCTTATATTTCTTAAAGGACCAAATAAAAATGGTTAAAAAACATACCCAAGCCAGTTTAGATTCTTGGGCAAATGACGAAGTCTGGTAGAAAAGCTGAATTTAGGAAACATTTCATTACTGCAAGTTTCACATGGGTAGTTATTCCTTATTTAAAATCCCTGCCCCTTTGATTTGTCAAAAACAAACCCTTTACACTGTGTTTTCTCACGGAAGAAGGAAATCCTGTTAAACCACAGGAGGCCCAGAACAAGCATTAAATTTGCTTTTAAGACTTAATTCAAATCCTTAGGCTATTCTAAAGTGAGCAAAATGACTTTGGTGGTCCATATGTGTGGTATGGTTCCCAGTAACGCTATTATTTTAACTATCAGTATGCAATGCATGCACTGTATAATTTACCCCTTTAGTTTTAAAGAGGATTGTGGTTGCCCTTGCCACGAGCCAACGCAAAGAGCTATGTAGAGCACTGACTCCACTTCCTGGCAGCTGGATTCCTTACTCAGCCCAACTCTAGCTCCTGAGATTTCACCAGAGCCGTCTTTCCCATTGGTTTTAGTGGTTCGTTGAACCAGGCCCCCGACCTCTCAGGGGCGCCCTAGTGAGTGGGGGAGCTGCGTAGCTTTGCCAGCAGCTTCCCCTTTCCCTGCACGCCCACCAGCTGCGCCCCGCCAACTATATGGCTGGCAGGCGTGCAGCTTCCTGCCCAAGCCTCCGCAGGAGGAGAGCAATTCCCGCAGAGGCTTAGGCGCCCTGATGCCGGAAAGCATGTCTGCCAGCACGTTTTCCTGCTTGATCGCCGCTACCACGGTGGAGGAGGCAGAGGACATTTTCCACCGCCCCCTCCCTTGTTTTGGAGTTGCCGGGGGGGGCGCCGGAGGGATTTTTGCACCACGGTGCCGGATATGCTTAAGACGGCCCTGGATTTCACCATGTTGCATTTTATCTATTACTCATCATTCATGCATTGTGAGCTTGAGGACTAGCCAGCGTAGGTTGAGAAACAATTGGACACGGGGCTGGATTCAACTACAGTGGTACCCCGCAAGACGAATGCCTCTCAAGACGAAAAACTCGCTAGACGAAAGAGTTTTTCGTTTTTGAAGGCGCTTCGTAGGACGAATTTCCCTATGGGCTTGCTTTGCAAGACGAAAACGTCTTGCGAGTTTCCCTGTAGTGAATTTAGCCCGTCACTCGGTCACCGGCGGCAACTCGGTCCCTCGGTCACCGGCGGCGGCGGGAAGTTTCCCGCGTGCAGCGCTCGCGCGCTGTGAAGAGCTGCCCCAGCGGCAGCCCCGGCGACGGCTGCTCTCCCCGCCGCCGCCATGGGCGGCTGAGGCGGGGAGAAAGAAGGGAGCAGAAGCAGCAGCGCGTGGAAGTGCGCTGTGAAGAGCTGCCCCGGCGGCAGCCCCGGCAACGGCCGCTCTCCCCGCCGCCGCCATGGGCGGCTGAGGCGGGGAGAAAGAAGGGAGCAGAAGCAGCAGCGCGTGGAAGCGCGCTGTGAAGAGCTGCCCCGGCGGCAGCCCCGGCAACGGCCGCTCTCCCCGCCGGCTAGATTGCACGGACGCGAAGCACCACCAGCGGGGCTTTGCCGCCCAGCCTCAAGCCTCAGGCTCCCCGCAGGCGGCACGCTTTTGTCGGGCGCCGCTTTCTCCGGGGTTCTCCCCCAGTTCGCCTCGTCGCCCGGCGGCTGCTCCACATTGGCAGCTCCCGAGGGAGCCAGGGAGACAGCTGCCGCTGCCGCGCTCCCTTCTCCTCTCTTCGCTAGCAGGAGCTTCACAGACCGTGCTTCGCAAGACGACAAAACTCGCAAGACGACAAAACTCGCAGAACGAATTAATTTCGTCTTGCGAGGCACCACTGTATCGGGTTCTGTTAGTAGAAGCGGGCGCAATGACTCCTGCTAGTGCGCTGTGTCTTTTCTCCCTTGCCTCCCCTCTGCTGTGCGTCCCCTAAAGGTAAAAGGACCCCTGACCATTAAGTCCAGTCGCGGGCGATGCTGGGGTAGCGGCGCTCATCTCGCTTTACTGGCCGATTACCTTCCCGCCGGAGCGGTACCTAGGCCTCCCCCAAATCTGCTGTGGAGGGTCAGGAGAACACCCTGAACCGTGTGCCGTGGGGAGGAGAGGGGAGATAGTTCTGCTGGGCGAGCAGAAATGTTTGTGGTGACTAAACAGTCAACAGTGTGATGCAGCAGCTAAAAAAGCCAATGCAATTCTGGGCTGCATCAATAGGAGTATAGCATCTATTCCGCTCTGGTCAGACCTCACCTGGAATACTGTTTCCAGTTCTGGGCATCACAGTTCAAGAAGGATACTGACAAGCTGGAACGTGTCCAGAGGAGGGCAACCAAAATGGTCAAAGGCCTGGAGAGGAACGGCTTAGGGAGCTGGGTATGTTTAGCCTGGAGAAGAGAAGGTTAGGGGGTGATATGATAGCCATGTTCAAATATATAAAAGGATGTCTGTCATATAGAGGAGGGAGAAAGGTTGTTTTCTGCTGCTCCAGAGAAGTGGACATGGAGCAATGGATTCAAACTACAAGAAAGAAGATTCCACCTAAACATTAGAAAGAACTTCCTGACAGTAAGAGCTGTTTGACAGTGGAATTTGCTGCCAAGGAGTGTGGTGGAGTCTCCTTCTTTGGAGGTCTTTAAGCAGAGGCTTGACAGCCACCTGTCAGGAATGCTTTGATGGTGTTTCCTGCTTGGCAGGGGGTTGGACTGGATGGCCCTGGTGGTCTCTTCCAACTCTATGATTCTATGATTCTATAAACCCACCCACTATGTAGAAGGGTGACCCCATAGGAAAGATGCACTTTTAAGGAAAGTCCTTGTTGTTTTTGGTTGTTGATCTCACCAGAAGGCAAAGATACCTAGAGCAAGGTACATGACAGCCTCTCCACTCGGGTGCTTAAGTCTAAGCACCTGCTTAAATTCTGGGCTCAGCTGAGTTGCTAAGCAGCCTGCAAGGAACAGGAAAAGGTAACAGGTAACATTCTCTTGTTTCAAGACAATGGAACTAAAGGAAATGAAATACCATTTCCCCTGACTCTTGGGACACATTGACCAAAACAAATGAAAATAAATTCAGCAAATGGTCACCAGCCTGGAAGGGGGCTATTGTTGACTTGCTGAAGTCTCTTTCTCTCTCTCCTCTAGGCAGTGCACTTCAAGTTCTGAAAGAATGGAATATGTCAGGGAAAAAGAAGGTAAGGAGTTTCCTGTGAAAGTTGTCATTAAGTCCATTTTATCATCATAGTTCGCTGGAGAACAACAGCATATTTGTTGCCAAGGCTTTTGTGTGCACACAAACACACAAATACACTTTTCTTAGTTTTTGATCCTGCTTTGCTGTTGCTGTTTTTATACTGGCAGGTTGAGCTTGCTATTCTGACAGAATTGTCAGAATAATTAAGGTATTCATATGGAGATTGCAAAACTGTTCTTCAAGATGCTATGAGCAGCTCTAATCAGCACCGAGCTGTTTCTCTGGCAACTGACCCTTGAATGATAAAAGGACGTTCTCCTTTACACTATGTGGGACTCAACTGTAACGATATGCAAGTGATGACAATGAGCTTAGGACCAAAGAAGAGAAGAGACCTTGAAGATCCAGAATTGTATCTTCCATCTCTCTCTCTCTCTCTCTCTCTCTCTCTCTATATATATATATATATATGCAGCCTTCCCTAATTCAGATCTGGACTGCAGCCCCAAGGGAACGGTTCTCCCTTCTCCCCACACTTTTTCTGATGCAAAGCATATAAACACACACACACCACCTTGCCCTGTTAAGGAAAATATACTTTTGGGTAACACCCTTTCCTGCACTTTGGTCCTCGTTTGAATTGTCTGCCTTTGGTTTACCTACTTCTCTTCCCCTTTTGCCACCCCCTTCTCTGGGGCAGCCGGCGATAGCTAGCCTATACAACTGCAGTTTGCTTTAGCTTCTTAATAAAATCCCATATCTGGGAAAGCTCTGGTCTTTACTGTGTTGTTCTCTCCTGAGTACCTTACGTGGACACTGTTTTTGAGTAGCATCAGGCAGCGGCGGAGGAAGCTGCTTGGGCACCTGGGGAGCCGCACCCAGAGCAGGCGAGCCGCCCATGGGGGCGGGATGCACCACGGGGCCTCCGGAGTCTGCCTGCCTCCTCCCACTCAGCCGCCCTACAGCTGGGGGGCAGCCAGAGGACCATTTGGGCAGCGCAGAGCCTGCACATGGCCAAGCCACTGTGTCTCTCCTCAGACTTTTAAAGAAGAACAATCTGAGTGAGAGACTGCTGGTGTCCTTCTACCGAGGCTCCATAGAGAGCATTCTTATATACTGTATTTGTGCTTGGTTCTCCAGCTGCACAGCCAGGGAGAAGAAGATACTTCAGAAGGTCATAACCACAGCCCAAAATATTATTGGTCATCCTCTCCCATCTCTGGAAGAACTATACAGTTCCCGTTGCCTTAAAAAGGTTAACAATATTTTAAAGGATCCATCTCATCCAGGATATAGTCTCTTTGCACCACTGCCTTCGGGTAGAAGATATAGAGCAATTAGATCAAGAACAAATATATTGAAGAACAGTTTCTACCCAAGAGCTATAACCATCTTAAATGCTGTAAGCAGATAATATGACCTTGGAGAGCTGTGATGGGTGTATGTGTGTGTATGTGTGGCTTTTTTTTGGTGTGTGTGTGTTTTGTGCTGTTTTTTTGTTTTGTTTTTTCTTTCTTTCTGTTTTTACGGGATGGCATGCAATTTCATTGCACTTGTATAGCGTTGTGCTTCTACTTGTGCAATGACAATAAATTATCTTATCTATCTTATCTTATCTTATCTCTCCCAGGAGAGACGCGTGGCTCGGGCGCTCTGCAGGCCCTGCAGTGAGTGCCGCCTGGCATTTTGTCACCCCCCTCAGGGGTGACACCTGGGGCGGCCCGTACCCACTGCAACCCCTTCCTCCGCCCCTGGCGTCAGGGCCACAATTGGGGAAAGGTTCTGCAAATGTGTGAACTACACCCAGAAGGGCTTGTTCTCCGTATAAGGAGAAGGACTTTGCATATATATGTACATACACCTGCCCAAAGCAAGCATACTAAGATGCCACAAGGGTGCTGTGCTAAATTGGGTCTCCCCCCCCCAACTCTAGACAGTAGTTGAAAGCAGTCCAGTAAAACTGCATTTTTCTATAGTGCTCACTGACTCCGGGGTGGAATCAAAGGTGTGACATAGTGTGCCTCTAATTTCTCCCACTATGCCTACAATAGGGACACGAGTGGCGCTGTGGGTTAAACCACAGAGCCTAGGGCTTGCCGATCAGAAGGTCGGCGGTTCGAATCCCCGCAACGGGGTGAGCTCCCGTTGCTTGGTCCCAGCTCCTGCCAACCTAGCAGTTCAAAAGCACGTCAGAGTGCAAGTAGGTAAATAGGTACCGCTCCGGCAGGAAGGTAAATGGCGTTTCCGTGCGCTGCTCTGGTTCACCAGAAGTGGCTTAGTCATGCTGGCCACATGACTCGGAAGCTGTACGCCGGCTCCCTTGGCCAATAAAGCAAGATGAGCGCCGCAACCCCAGAGTCGGTCACGACTGGACCTAATGGTCAGGGGTCCCTTTACCTTATGGCTACAATACTTACTAATGCACTCAAAACTATTTGCACAGGGTGTTTCAAGCTGGATGTCAACTTGAGGGTCCCTTTCTAAGATTTCTGATATGGGAAACAAATTGGTATTGAACTCTCTGTTAGCAAGTGAAGTCTGTTTAGATCTGTTAAGCAATGGATTCAGCAGGTTCTAGGAAGTTCTCGTCATTTTTATTGATACGGACGTAACTCTGACAGTATGTAGGCACTGAATGTGGTGCACAGAGACAATAGCACTTATTTATCTAATGGTCCCCAATAATAATAATAATAAAAGAAATAAATCCTGTTCTTCAGAAACAACATTATGCCAGACTCCTGCTAGTGCCAGCTCACAGATATCTTCTGTGAAACAGAAGGAAGAATTAGAGAGAATCTACAAGCAATTACTGCCAGGGCAAACATAATATATAATTTTCAGCTATGGAAAGCACTTTAAATTACTGTCCTACGAATTATCCTGACTGTGCCAAATGGCAGGTGTTTGGCAGAAAGAAATAAAACCCATCTGAATATAGCATCCAACTGAGTCCAAAATTCAGTTGCTATGGATGTTGATTGCTGCTCCAAAAAGAACAGAGTGTATACTTTTGAAAAAATATAGGAAACATGGGTTCTACTTCCATCCCACGTGATCTTCAGATGGCACCAAAAGAAATATGTGTTCTGGAATGCTTTGGGTGCCAGTATTTTTTTTTCTTGCTGTGAATGAGTGTTGTCCTCAAATTCCCCTTTTTTATGTATACTTGATACTTATGAGCTACTGTGGTTTAAATGAGCAGACATTTGTGTTCAAAATAGCAACTCAGAAAGAAGCCAGATATTATGGTGTATTTGAGAGAGAGAGAGAGAGAGAGAGAGAGAGAGAGAGAGAGAATATATATATATATATATATATATATATATATATATATAATCAGAATAATCTTTATTTGCATCAGCCACTAGGCATAGCATTAAAATAAAATAAAATAAAATGTACTGAAGATAGTGGTAAAAGTTTAACTACCGGTATACAAAATACATTTTAGAGGTTTACATCAATAATGCTAAAAACCTTACAGTTTTTGCTGTCACCTGATCATCTTGATCTGCTAAAAGGAAGGACACAGTAGCAATGGTTGAGCGACCCGGAGTGGAGAATGATAGAGGGGTAATAATAACCTCACTCCTCAGATCCTTATAAAGAGTGCAAGCCAGAAGCACACAAGACACTGACTCAATACTGCCCTCTCCACATGTTTTTCCAGTGAATTTTTTTGAAATCGACCCTCAAATACAGCCGAAGGCAGTATAGTCAATCTTGTGAAAGTGAAAGCGTGTCTGTATTTTGGAATTGTTCAATTTTGCAAATAGGGTGTCAAGATGACTAGGTGGAAAATAATCATACCATGGGGAAAAAAATCTTATTGTGGTCAAATTGTTCTGTCGCTCAGTATCATATAGGCGCTGTCTAATTAAATTACTTGCTTTACTGAAGCCCAGTGTTAATAACTGTTGTGGTGATCAACCAGAAAAGTAAATCTTTTGGTTGACAGTTTTAGTCCAAGCACTCTCATGACAATCTTGCGATTCTAAGGGTAGTAGACCAGGGGGGTTTAAATTTAGCCGAAGCTAGTAATTAAATTTCCTGTACCAGATCTGTAATTCAACAGAGGGAAGATTAGCCTCCAAGCGCAATGAAGCATTTGGAACACAGGATGGAACAGGGAAAAAATTGCCCTACGAACTTAGATTGAACAGCTTCTGTAGATCCAAGATCCAATATATATATATATATACCAGTATTTGTCTCTCACAATTTTTGTATTTTAAGGAGCAAAGACAAAGCTTATGATGTAGTGCATCGCAGTTACTAAAATTCTAGTACAATTAGTAAAATTTATGCCACGCTTTGGAAGACGAAAACAATTGGGGGTTGTTATACCTGCTGCAATGTGATCTATATTTCATGGCATTGCTATCCTTGAATTATTTCCTCCCCCCTGCAGAACAGCAAAAGGAAAAGAAGCAACTCTAAGCAGCACTTCCATAGCAGAGATATGAAAGGTAAAGAGGATGGGAGAGAAAGGTTGTCATCTCTGGAATCCCAAGGATTATATGGCTGCCACCCGAATGGCTGCAATAAGGAGATTTCCCCCAGCGAACCTGCCAGTGAAAAATCAAAAGTAATTCCTCAAGAAGCAAAGAGCTTTGAAGGCAAGGACAGGGGAGACGCAAAACCAGAAACTGCAGGTCAGTGCACTGTACGCAAGGTGGCTTTTGCAAGATGTATAAACGGCTTCCTTTTCAGCCCCCCAGGATTGAAGTCCTCACACCAACAGGAAGATTTTGTTGAACACATTGTTGTATTTATTCTGGATGTGGATATAGGTGCATCTCCTCCAGCCACCTCTTTTAAAGCACATCTGTGCTGGAGGCAAGACAGTGCACTGCACATCCAAACCCCACCTCTGTTCTTTGATCTGTCTTGGGTTCCAACCTGTCTAGAGTGCAGGCGGGAGCTATCATGGTTGCCAGGAGTGATGTGCTGTTTGCAGTGTGTACAGTGGTACCTTGGTTCTCAAATGCCTTGGTACTCAAACAACTTGGAACCCAAACACTACAAACCCGAAAGTAAGTGTTCCGGTTCGTGAACTTTTTTTGGAAGCCGAACATGCTCCTTTTTTAATCTTACGCTTCCGATTTTGAGTGCCATAATTCCATTTTGAGTGCCACAGTTCCATTTTGAGTATTGCGCTGAGGTCTGCCTGTTTTGGGTATTTATTTTGCGTTTTTGTGGCTCTTTTTTTTTTTTTTGGCAACTGTGTGGAACCCAGTTCAGCTACCGATTGATTGATTGATTGATTGTGTGGCCGCAGTACATTGTTTATTGCTTTCATTTTATGGATCAATGGTCTCGTTAGATAGTAAAATTCATGTTAAATTGCTGTTTTAGGGGTTGTTTTTAAAAGTCTGGAACGGATTAATCCGTTTTGCATTACTTTCTATGGGAAAGCGCGCCTTGGTTTTGGAACGCTTTGGTTTTGGAACGGACTTTCGGAACGGATTAAGTTTGGGAACCAAGGAACCACTGTAGATGTGGAGCTTTTCTCCTCCCACCATATCAGTCTTAACATCAAGAGAGGACATTTCTTCCCCATGGCAGTACATACCTCTCCTGGGGCTTTTGTAGTATTTTGCTCATCCTTGATTCTTAAGGAAGACTTCAAAGCTACTTCCAATTTGGGGGTGACTTATGTATTTCTACACAGACATAAAAGCTGCGTATAACTGGTGGTGTATCTGGAATCCTGTGTACCGTTCTGGTCGCCTCAACTCAAAAAAGGTACCATGGAGTTGCAAAAGGTTTAGAGAAGGGTAACCAAAATGATTTAAGGGGATGGAGCAACTTCCTTATGAGGAATGGTTGCAGCTTTGGGGGGTGGCACCTGTCCAGTCGACCACTGCCTGAGCAATCAACCTTGGTCCTTTCCCCATGCTTTAGGAAAAGTGCCCCAACATATTTTACTAACGCGCCGCACTTAGAGTACATTTTAAAACACATTTCAAAGCACCACTTGTGAAACATTCATTTATGCATTCACCCTTCCTTTTACCCAGGCAGAAACATTTTCAAAACAACTGCAAGACCAACTGGGAGATGGGGAGGTTGCTTGTGGTATCGCAAGCACAATTGCCTGACATGTTTATTGGTTTTCATTTAATTGTATATTTTATTGTTGTGGTTTCCCCCCCCTTTTAATTACATTTTAATCCACTCTTTTGCTAAGGGGAGGTACATAAATTTTATTAATAACAGTAATGATTGCCTTAAATTAAAAAAGAAAAAGAAATCAGACTCCCGCCTTGTGGACTTGCAGAACAATTTTTTTATGTTAGAGCTAAATCCTATGTAATAAAATCCTGACTGAATGCAGCAAGGAAGCTTTCAAAGTGGTTTCATGATATATCTGTCTTAAGAGCGAATGGAGGAATTCTGTTCAGTTAGAATAGCTTAGATTTTGACTACCTTTGACATCTTGCTGGTGGGCACAGCTTTATATAGAAAAGCCACATAGATATACAGTGGTACCTCGCCTAACGAATAACTCGCCTAACGTCTTTTTCGCCTAACGAATGACTTCCGGCAAAACAAAATGGCCGCCGCTAACGAATTTCTTCGACTTAAGAAAAGACGTCGCGGCCGCTTTGAATAGGATTTCTTCGACTAACGAATTTTTCCCCAATGCGTTCCTATGGGGATTCGCCGAACGCATTTTTTCGCCTAACGACGATCGCGTCGGAACGCATTATCTTCGTTAGGCGAGGTACCACTGTATGTGATGGGCATTGCTTGGAAGTGCCTGAAGTTTCTCCGAAATCACCTTTTGTTATAGGGTGGTGGTGTTTCTTGTGAAAGGCAATTTCCCCAACTCCTAGCTGACCTTTCAAGGTAGCTTTTTAATAAGAAAGGGATTCTAGCTTCAGGGTGAACTCCCCCACCCCTTCTCTAGGGGGTTTGAAAATATCTAGATAAAACAGCCAGTCCTTGGCATGTGGCAGCTTGGGATTCAGAGTAGACTCTTTGAGCTCATCCCATTATCAGCAAGCCTGATAAAACACTCAGCCCTTAATACAGTGACTGCAGAGCTACATCTCAGATAGTGTTTCAGCTCTGTGTGAAGGAGATTCTAAAAGGGTACTGTTCTAGTGCTTGAGACACCTGCAATTGATTTCTCATTAAGATGTTTGTAACACTGGCAGTAACACTGGTTAAGGAGAGCCAGTGTGGCGCTGTGGGTTAAACCACAGAGCCTAGGGCTTGCCGATCAGAAGGTCGGCGGTTCGAATCCCCGCAATGGGGTGGGCTCCCATTGCTCGGTCCCTGTTCCTGCCAACCTAGCAGTTCGAAAGCACATCAAAGTGTAAGTAGAGAAATAGGTACCGCTCCGGCAGGAAGGTAGACAGTGTTTCCGTGCGCTGCTCTGGTTCGCCAGAAGTGGCTTAGTCATGCTGGCCACATGACCTGGAAGCTGTACGCCGACTCCCTCGGCCAATGATGCGAGATGAGCGCCGCAACCCCATTATAGTCTGTCATGATGAGATACATCTCACTAGAACAGGGATTGCCAAACTCCTTGGAATTTTGAGAGTGCTGGAGATGCCAGGCACAAAATAAGTGCTGGGGTGTGTGTGGCACAACACAATATGGCTGCAGTGGGGAGAATGGCATAACACAAAATTAGATAAGCTGCAGTGCCTGGCAACCTTATGCTCACCATGGGAAGTCAGCTACAGTCGTACCTCGGGTTACGTACCTAATCCATTCCGGGGTGCCATTTGCACCCCGAAAAGTCTGTAACCCGAGCGGCGATATCGCGCATGCGCGGAAGCGTGATAACGCGCTTCTGCACATGCGTGACCTGCGCAGAACGCTTCTGCACATGCGCAGGCCGCACGGAGCACTTCTGCGCATGCGCGCGCGGTGAAACCCGGAAATAAACACTTCCGGGTTTGCCGCGTTCATAACTCACGCCGTTCGCAACCCGCAGCGAACACAGCACGAGGTACAACTGTATGTCCTGCTGGTCCTGACTGTGGAGATCACACAATATTGATTGTACACACACACTGTTGCTGTCTAATAGCAGAGAGTATTCCTCAGCACCAGGGAAAACATACAAGGTGGTCATACCACACTGCCTCTGATTTCACAGAAATAGCTTAGAACCTGCATCATTTGCCCCATAACTTGCTTCTAGGAGGGCTAGAGACTTACTTATTTTGAACGAAAGCTCAAAGTCTGAGGCACCTACCCAGTAAAAGTCTTTATGGGCATCATGCGGCCCCGGGGGCGCTGAGTTGGTGACCCCAGCACTAGAAGTTGTAAGAGAGTATGGGAAAAGGAAGCAGGAGGATGCAATTTCTAATCATGGACCTTTTATAATTCCTCTCCTCTGTACCTTTAGAATTCCCCTCCCCCCCACGAGAAAGAGCCTCTTAATTTCGCACAAGAACCGATACAAGAAACTCCGCCATTGATCTTCCAACTTGTTGTTTTTGGGTTTTTGCAGACCAAAAGGCAGACCAAAAAACCATACCTATAGAAGCAGGCCGAAAATATGTAAATAGCACACAGCTGCCTGATCCTTTCCAGTCCTCCCACCCATCTCAGTGCAGTGCTGGTAGGCCGAAGTCAAAGACATCCATGGTTAAGCCGTCTGTCCCCACAGCCCGTCTTGAAATAAAACCAGAGGATTCAGTCAAGAAAAGAGGTACAAGAAATTTGTTTGCTCTGAAGTGCAATCCAATGCGGGTTTTTTTCTTATTTCCAAAGTTTTTATTAACCTTCCCAAAAATTCTGTGTAGCCATTCAGTTTTAGTAATCTTTAAAAGAAGCATCATATGTCAATGCTGTTTTTGTCTATTCTATAAAGCAGGAGTGGGGAACCTGTGGCCCTCCAGATGTGGTTAGACTACATCTCAAAACATCCTGATCATTGGCTACGCTGACATGCACTCCAACATGCCCCAGGGTAAAACCGGGACACATGTCTTTTGGGGGCTGTGTTCCTGCGCAGGGGTGTAGCATTGGGAGGCTGCCAGGATGATCACCCCGGGCACATTTTTGGGGGGAGGCACTGCTAACGCCACCCTCCCCAAGTCAGCCCTGCGCCGCTTTGCGAGGCTGGAATCTGATCAGATCCCAGCCTTGCAAAGTGGCTCAGGGATGCTGTTGCTCAAGTGGCAACAAAGGCTGGGTTGGTGTGCAGCGGGCTTCATTCACCCTCCTGGTATGCACACATGTGCTCCCTGGGCACCATGACAACATGCTCGCCGCTGCTCCTGTGTGAGCACATGAGTCTTTCAGGGCTGTGAGCTCATGTGAGCCAGGTGACTCACACAAGAGCACAACCCCCAAAATGGGATGTTCCATGTGACGAACCTCCCCTCAAGCTTCACGCTTCACCCCTTTGACTGTTACTAAGAGTATTTATCACTGAGGTGTTCTGGGTTCTAATTCCTTTTCGCCCCACCTCTATCCTTTGATAGAGGTGTTGTCAATCCCTTTTTATTGTAACCTGGGATATCTTAGTAACAGGGGTTTCTTTTGTCCAGCTGCCGTGACCGCGGTAGATATATATATTCACAATGCTCTGGGCTCCTGAGGTTAACCTGCCTCTCAGCTTGCAGTCCTGGGGCCTCTGTCCCTTCAGATCCCTCACTGCGTCAGTTAGCTAACTCCTTTAGCAACCGTGTAGCTTTACCAAGACCTCTACCCTCCTGCCCCTTTTGAGAGAAACCCTGAGACACAAACTATCTCCCTGCAGGTGTGTTTTGTCTCTTCCCTGAGTTCCTTTCCTCATAAGCATTCATATATCGCTGGACCCAACCATAAACGACGATAACTTCTTGGCTCAACGAAAACAAGTTTTTATTCTTTACATAACATAACTTTTCTGATCTTTATTCTTTCATCCGCTTAGTTTCCAACCATAAGCATAAACACTTTCAGTTTCACAAACTGATCTTCATCCTATCTGTTCCTACCTACCCTACCCACCACTATCCTGGTCCCACTCCCTCTTCTTCCAGTCACCACTCACTCACTCCCTCTTCTCCTCTCACCAACGGCTGCTCCCTCCTTTTAAAGGGCGGAATGTCCCGCCTCCCCCAAGTGAGCTGCCACTCAAACATGGAGTGAACATTAACTCTTTAAGAGAATCCCTTAACTTAGGGCAGGTTCGCCACATTCCACTTACCGGTAAATCGGGACAGTTGAGGGGTCTGACTGGGTTGCATTGGGTGTAGTGAGATTTGGGGTCCAGCGATAACTAGAGAGCCACACGTTCCCCAGACCTGCCTTAAGGCAGCCCAAGTGTCCTTAGTGATTAACCAATTCCAATTTCATTCCGCCTCTTTATCCATGAAGACCACCATTTTCACGGCTCAGACAAAAATGTATGAAACGAACTGTGCTTTGCATTATCACTCTGGTATTTCATGGAACGTATCAAGTGCAAATAAACTGTGAGATGCAACCAAGGTTTGTTCTTTGCTTACTGCTCATAGTTGTTTGGAGTGGTAGGGGAACCCATGAGTCCATGTTCTGATGTAATATTAGGCCAAACCATGGTTTCGCTTGCAGGAGCTCAGCAGGAGATGAGAAGGGGCAAAGCACCTGTGATTTCAGCAGCATGCAGGTGCGCACATACGAAACTATAGTTTTGTTTGGCTGTGGTTTAAAGTGATGTGATAATCAGGCCAGTATGGCATAATATGAGTTTGAGAGAGAGTTCACTATCTCTGCCTTCTTCTATCCTCCTCCACAAGTTGCAGGATTACTGTGTGCAGCAGGGAAGCCCTGTCTATTTTATAATGGAATTGCCATTTTGCAAATGACGGTTTCTTTACAAGCGGGTGTCGTTCTGCTTGCACAAAGCGCTCGTTGGCACTGCGTCGAATTGCAGCCCAACACATCTGGTGCTGCTTAGTACAATTTTTCTCACTTTCAGATTAAATTTGACAGCAGAAGGATAGCTGACGTTTGTTTGCTGTTACAGGTCCGAACATTGAAAAATCTGTAAAAGATCTTCAGCGGTGCACTGTTTCGCTGACGAGATACCGCATGATGATTAAAGAGGAGGTGGATAATTCTGTGAAGAAGATTAAAGCTGCCTTTGCAGAACTACACAGCTGGTAAGTAGGTGAGGGACAAGGAAGTCAGGTGAGATATTTCAGAAGTCCATTCCGTTAGAGGACCATTCCAGTCGCACTGGACTTACTCCACAAAGAAAATAAGAGCACTTGAGACCTTAGCACACAGCCAGTGTGGTGTAGTGGTTAAGAGCGGTGGACTCGTAATCTGGTGAACCGGGTTCGCGTCTCCACTCCTCCACATGCAGCTGCTGGGTGACCTTGGGCTAGTCACACTTCTTTGAAGTCTCTCAGCCCCACTCACCTCACAGAGTGTTTGTTGTGGGGGAGGAAGGGAAAGGAGAATGTTAGCCGCTTTGAGACTCCTTCGGGTAGTGATAAAGCGGGATATCAAATCCAAACTACTCCTCTTCTTCTTCTTCTTCTTCTTCTTCTTCTTCTTCTTCTTCTTCGGTTGCTGGTATCAGAGCTAAGAATTGCAAGGACCTATTAACCAATATTTTACCCAAGCAGGTGAATGCAGCTTTAGTTATTTTTCATGCCACATTGGGGGAAAGGCAGCTCTGTCAATATAAATTGTGTTCTTGTTATTTCTGAAATGTTTTCCTGTAGCACAGCAGCAACGAAACAAATTTGGGATCCCATCCAAACCTGTGCCAAAGTTTTACAACAAAGCAGGTGTACACTGCAAAATTTTGGCGCAGATTTGGCGGCGGCCCCAGATTATGGGGTTCATAGTTAATGAAGCTGTGAAAAGCATTTGGGGAGATAAACCACATAAGGGGGTGGGGAGAGGATTCTGCCCTCTTTTCCCCTTTTGCTGCCAAAATCAGATCGCACCGATTCTTTCTATGTAACTAGGACAGTTCTGTTTTATAAACATGTAACTTCTACTGTCCTGTCTAATAATAATAATTATTATTATTATTTATACCCCGCCCTCCCCAGCCAAGACCGAGCTCAGGGCTGCTAACCTGATGTACAAATAATTTTTCTTCTGAACCTTACCCCTTGCCATTGTGCAGGGGCGAAACTAGTCTGTATTTCACCCGGGTCAAAGACCCAGTGACACCCCCACCCACCCACATTTGCATACAAACACACACAGGCTTGGAGCCTCATTGGCACCCCTCTGGAGGTTTCACCCAGGGCAAAAAAACCTGGCTAGCCCCCCACCCCATGTGGTTACGGTACTGCATTGTGGGTGGTGGGCCAATTTCATCACTAGAATAAAAGGGATTATAATTAATCATTCTTGCTTGCCTTTCACCAACAAGGTCCCAGGGTGGGTAATAATATCCCAAGTTTCACAAGTATTTTGAGGCTGAAACCACGTGACACACATGCTTGCGTAATTTGTACCGTACATGACTTTTTAATTTATTTTCTCTGTCTTTCAACTTGTTCAGTTGCTTTCAGATTTATTTATTTATTTATTTTTGTACAAAACAACTAGCAAATGAGAATGATGATGATGATGTCTCTCCTGAGAGAGATCAAGAGCAGTTGGGGTGGGGGGGCTGCAGGGTTGGGGTTTTTTTAGCAGAGCAGTAAGTACAGAGAGGGACCCACGTGGCACTGTGGGTTAAACCACAGAGTCTAGGACTTGCTGATCAGAAGGTCGGCTGTTCGAATCCCTGCGACAGGGTGAGCGCCCGTTGCTTGGTCCCTGCTCCTGCCCACCTAGCAGTTCGAAAGCACGTCAAAGTGCAAGTAGATAAATAGGTACCGCTCCGGCGGGAAGGTAAACGGCGTTTCCGTGCACTGCTCTGGTTCGCCAGAAGCAGCTTTGTCATGCTGGCCACATGACCTGGAAGCTGTACGCCAGCTCCCTCGGCCAATAATGCAAGATGAGTGCCGCAACCCCAGAGTCGGACACGACTGGACCTAATGGTCAGGGGTCCCTTTACCTTTAAGTACAGAGAATGGGAGCTGCTGAACCCTTTCTCACTCCAGCCATTTTTACAAGGTTTCAGACTCCCGCAGCTGCTTTTGATTATAGAAATGTTCCAGGCGAAGAAACACACACAACGGCCTGCTATCTCGTTTCATCTTTAGCAGCAGAGGGCTCACGGCCAATGATAGCAGCTCCAAAAGGAAGTCTTCTATCTGTGCCTGACTTTCTAATTCTCACCATGCTTCTGATAGGAGGACACTGATTCTGAATGAGCTGCTGACTCCCTCCTCTTCCCCGCTCCAAATAGTCACCTAATCAACAAACAATGTTCTTCCTGTCCTTTTAGCATACATGTGTAGAACAGTTGGGTGGCATGTACTGCAGTAATAAAACAGAAGATAGGGAGCACTTATATCCTACTGTAGCTTTAAAGGAGCCAGATATAATTTAAAAAAAACAACGACGAGAGAGAGAAAATGTTTTCTAAATATAATAATAATAATAATAATAATAATAATAATAATAATAATTTATTATTTATACCCCGCCCATCTGGCTGGGTTTCCCCAGCCACTCTGGGCGGCTTTCAACAGAACATTAAAATACAACAATCTATTAAACATTAAAAGCCTCCCTAAACAGGGCTGACTTCAGATGTCTTCTAAAGTCTGGTAGTTGTTGTTCTCTTTGACATCTGAAGGGAGGGCGTTCCACAGGGCGGGCGCCACTACCGAGAAGGCCCTCTGCCTGGTTCCCTGTAACTTGGCTTCTCGTAGTGAGGGAACCGCCAGAAGGCCCTCGGCACTGGACCTCAGTGTCCGGGCAGAATGATGGGGGTGGAGACGCTCCTTCAGGTATACTGGACCGAAGCCATTTAGCCGAAGCATGCCAGGATGGGATACGCACATGTGTACACACACACACACACACACACACTTACACGCGGTAGAGTTTTCACCGCACCTGCAAAACGGAAGCTGTCCCTCTGCTGTCACTGGATGATTGCATACGGATTCGATGCAGATGTTTGCTCTGCTGACTAGTAGGACCCTTCAGCGACGCCTCTCTGTAGCATGGTCTGTGTGGGCACAGCAGGGCTGCAGTGGGAAGAAGACATCACCCCTGTGGGGAGAGCAGGGGATCCAAGAGATCCATTGCATGATCTGGAGTGGTCCGCTTAGTTTCTGAGTTAAACATGCACTCGTATGAGTGCATCAGCACAGCCCTGAGCTCACCTGCTCAATGCCTTTCAGGTAAGCCGCAGCAACACAGGAATCAGGAGGACAGTTCCGCCCCCAAATCAGGGTGGATTTGATTTAAATCAAATTGATTTAAATCACGATTTAAACCACTAGTCAGTAAGACTTGATTTAAATCATTTTTTTACAGAAAGACTCATTCTTTCTGGTATAATCTTAATATTTACAACCAGATGAAGGTTTCATTTTTGGAATAATAAATTTTCAGAGTAGTTTTTACAGTTATAATAGCAAAAATTACTGATTTGGTTATACTATTAGAAATGCAAAGACAGGTAATTATAAAATTATTGTTTATATTTGGACAACTTTTCTGCTGTACTTTATTGGAAGGAGAAAAACAATCATTTCCTTAATAACCATTTAAACAATTTATTTAACTAAAACAATAACACTATAGCATATGTATCCATGTTTGTTAACTGATGTGGTTAAATGATTTAAAAAAAAAAAAACACCTTAGATTGAATTTTAGCACACATGTAAAACTTAAAACAAATCCTTATTTCCTGATGAATAGCCTTTGGACTATAATGTAACTTAAACAGAAAACTATCTTTAGAAAGATTTTTCCTCCAAAAAATCTGATTTAAATAAAAAAAATCCCATTTCATTTTTTAAAAATGATTGATTTTTATCTACCCTGCCCCAAATTCCTGCTTTGCTACTGATGAAAAGTAAGCATCTGTTCCTAGGACTGTGTGGTCTGTCGTTTGCCACCATTGCAAAGCAAACTGTGGGAAAGAAATTACCTAGATGTCATTGTTGTTATCCACGGCGCTGACCGGAGAAACAGCTCGCCTCCTTTTGCCTCTCAAACGTTTCCATGCGCCAAGTGGCTTAGGCCAAGCATTAAGTTCAGTGTGTTTAAATATTTGGAAATGTGCAGATAGTACCGGTACTTTCAGAGCTTCACCAGATGCTTTCTAGAAATTGGTTCCAGAGTAGCACTGCGGGTGCAGGAGGGAGGCAGAGAGAGGAGTAATTCCAGACGTTATTATCAATCCTAAGAAAACTTATATAGAATGAATCCATGAGCAATAAAAAGCAGGAAGTGGGTGGAAGCCAAAGTCAGCACTGATAGAATTCTTTTACTTACATACAAGAGGCGAGGGGTGTGGTATTAGCTGTGTAAACACCAGAACCGCTTAGTTCTGCTGGGTAAGGAAAATGGGGTGGCTAATGTTTGGTTTCAGTCCAACATTGTGTTCTGGCTCTGTCTATATTAATACCACATAGTGTCAGAGCGAAGACTAACTGGGCCATCAACAAACTTTGCAACAAACAAAAACATACAAGGGAAATTCTTCAAGCCTGATTGGGCCTCTTGAGACACTTCTTGCTGTATCTGATAGGACGTCAAAGTGCAAGTAGATAAATAGGTACCGCTCCAGCGGGAAGGTAAACGGCATTTCCGTGCGCTGCTCTGGTTCGCCAGAAGCGGCTTAGTCATGCTGGCCACATGACCCGGAAGCTGTACGCTGGCTCCCTCAGCCAGTAAAGCGAGATGAGCACTGCTACCCAAGAGTCGTTTAGGACTGGACCTAATGGTCAGGGGTCCCTTTACCTTTACCCTGGATAAACAACCAAAGATGGGTGAATACCCTTTTGTATGCTGCAGGCTTAGAACATTAAACTAAATCTTGCCAAAGTTCAGAGAGCTTGGGGAGAGCTCTGTGTAGGCAGCCTGCTTTCCTTCATGCATCCAGGCTATGATCCTGCAAAACAAAAGTGTTCATATGTGTTTGCGTGTCGAGGTCCCCAAGCCACCCCCAAAATAAATTCACACTTCAGACATAATTTTTGTTTGGGTTTTTGGCATAATTTAGGCCACAACTTTATTAAAATACAAATCATGTGAGTGGTTGCATAGGCATTGGTTCAGACTAGCTGTCCGACGGGACAGAGCTGACCACGTGTCAGCAAAGGGAAATCCCATCTGGGGAGAGATATGGAGGCTGGGGACAGAGCCCTCTCTCTCCCCAGAGGTTCCCAGGGGCTCTTGCGTGGCCCTGTTCCCCGACCGTGGGTTCGGACAAAAGCATGTCGAGCCCCTGGATTCCTTTAACAGAATTCCCATCACACCATCATCACTTTGGAGGGTGACCGCTCTCCCAGCAACCAACATAACCAATGCCTAACCGCCAACCTTACAAGTTGTGACTAGTTGCTACGTAGTAGGCGAAAACCAAATGGCCCAGCCAATCAGCCATATGGAAAAATTCCTATTAGGCCCCTGCCGAACAGCAGACGACCCCATGACAGGCAATAGCAAGGTCAAAGCAGAGGCCTAATAAAACAGGGAGGGGGGGGACGGGTGATCTGAAGCACTCAGCCAAGAGGAAAGTCGCACAGCGTGCTGACTAATATATAGGACGCTAGGCTGTCCATCACAAATTGCAACATATAAATTGCCCCAGCAACACCCCAAAATCCAATCCAAGCTGTGGCCTTCTACCAACTCACCCCAGCTACAGGGGAGGTGGCTTACTAGCCCCATCGCAACACGTGCTCTCCGTGAAGGAGAACTCGCTTTGGCCAGCAGTTGCAAAGGTTGGGGTGAATATTGTTTTTATTACAGAATAGAGCTTTTTGTTACAGTGTGTTCAGGTATCTTAACCTTATCCTAGAGAGTTTACTCTTGGACTTTGGCCCAGTTGCTTTATATTATATCACATGTTTAAATCTCTCCCCCACCCCCACCCCCAGCAAGCTTACTTCTTGTATCCAGAATAAGAATGGAGCATAATCTGGTTTGTTATTCAAATCTTTTGCACAATGGATATAGCTGAGGTAATAATGGAACAGTGTTGTATTCCAGAGCATGGCAAAAATTATGTAATTTAATGGCTATCTTCCTGGGGTCCTAGCTGAATAAAGAGCCTGCCTACATGTTTCCACCCAGCCAGGCAGTGGTTCTATTCATCAGTCATTTGACAAAGCTTCTAATCACTTTTCTAGATCTGCAATCATGCATATATTTGCATTAAGCACCCAGGTAATTATTTTGTCTCTTGTTATGCACATTCCATTGAAGAGATGCAGAGCTCCTGCAGTTGAAGGGGGCCTCTTTTTGTCTCATGAATGGACAAAAAGTAGTTTCACCATATTTAGGGTTTGAGATGTCACTTGACAATCAACTAATCTTGTTCCCTAAAAATATTTCCAGTTCTAAGCATTCATCTAGACATAAACAATTATTTTTATTCGTGCTTTACCTGAATTCCTTTTCTAAACCCCATGCAAATGCAGCAGTTGTTGCAGCAGTGAAAAGATCCTTTGGCCGTAACCTACAAATTTGCTTGTGGGGTGGGGGCCTTTTGTTGATGTTCTTATCAGCATTTCTGGAAGTTTTTTTCTCATGTACTACATAATTGCTATGGTGTGGTGCTGCTGATGTTCCAAAGATTATCTGTGCAAGTGGATATGTGTCCCAGATGTAAAGTGGGCATGTGTCTTTATAGATAAACCAAAAAACAGGTAGCTTGCAAGGTCAGTAGTGGAAAATGCCAGAGGCAATGGAGGACAGAGGCCCTCCTTCCATCAAGGGTTGCTTTCGATCAAACTGTGATCAGGCTTCGTGTATTTTGTGTCAGGCAAATATGTTCTAATCAGGAAACCACATAGAAATGAAGCCCCCCCCTCCCCAAAGCACAGTAACAAACCTCCTATAGTTTTGCCACATTCAGAACAAAATGATTATTTTGAGTTTTCTGTGAAACGTAGAATTTTTAGATCTCTAGTTTATGCCCTCTGTGCAATAACGGAAGCATGTGAGCTCTCTTCTGCTTGGATTTAGGCCACTTATAATGCACTTCTTCTCTTCTGTGACTGCAGAAAAGCAAAGAAACCCCAAAACAAACCTTTCCCCAGAGTTATTGGGGTTTTGGCATTTGTGCGTTTCTCGCCATGCCACTTGAGAACAGTGTGGAGGTGGACAGACAGGAAGCAGCGTACGGCTTAGGAGACTGCTCAGCACTCCTGTTCGTCACACATCGCAGCACCTTGATCCCTTATTGGTTGCTGGCATGTGGGTGAGCGGTTCAGGTGGTGGCAAAGGTGACATTTGCTCATCAGATGATGTGGTCACCGTACTAGAGCGCAGGCAGGCTGAAATATACTCGGAGTCGAGTGTGAATTTCATGCTCTTTATTCAGCAAGGAATGATGTTCCCCCAAAACGTCTGCTATAAATACATTATTTACACAATGGGCCCCACGTGATTGGCTAATGCCGGGATACTCCTGTAGGCCAATCAGGTTGCGGATTCACTTCATCCAGGAGCCTGATTGGCTGCTCTTGCAGGCCAATCAGGTCGCTGATTCACTTCCACCTGGAGCTGGATTGGGTGGCTCCTGCGGACCAATCAGACTGCTGCATTCTGGATCCTATTGTTCTAGGACCAATCAGGCTGCTGCATTCTGAATCCTACTGTTTTAGGACCAATCAGACTGCTGCATTCTGGATCCTATTCAGCTCAGTACATAACACAGGCATTTCAACCAGTCACATCTTCCCCATGAGGAAGTGGAGCTTGATACCAGCAAGTAACGCAAGTTCCTCGTGGGAATGGCAAGAGCAGATGGAGGAATTTGGTGATTTGAAGATTGGGTTTGGGAAGCCAGCACACACACACACACACACACACACAGAGAGAGAGAGAGAGAGAGAGAGAAGATTGGACTAAAATCCAGCTTTCAAAAAGAAAGAGCAGTTTCTTGTTGGGACCATGTAAGCGAGTTGTAAAGTAAGCATATTCTAAGTATGTGGTATTAAGTGACTACTAGTTCTGCCAGCTTGGTTTGAGGAATGTGGACCACTTAGATACAAAAGCTAGAAATGCAATCTGTTACTGATTACAGAGTAAGAGGTTTTTTAGGGAGGGGTTTATTAATTCTTAATAAAAAGGAGTGTTACAAGAAGTGAAACTGTGCTGCAAGGTTTGCAAATGTCATCACTGCCCATCACAGTCTTAAGGGATGTCTCCCATATTCATTGAGACAATCCTCTATAATAAAGTGCCTGTGTCCGTGCGTGCGTTCCGTGTGTCAGTGGAAATTTTCCACTGCGCATGTCCCAGATGGATGCAGGGATTGGACGACGGGAGAGGGGGGGTGTCCGAGAGGCAGCGGCGGCGCACGCGCGTCATCAGTTGGGGCAGCGCCGCCGCCTCGCACAGAGCTCCCAAGGAATCGGAGGGGGGGAGGGAGAGAGAGCGCCGAGCGCCTCCGCTGCCGCTGCTTCCTCCGCCGCCACGCCGGCCGCCCTGCTCCACTCCGCCACCTCTCCCTCCCTGGAGGAGCCCCTGAACCTCTTTACCTGCCCCAGGAGCGGAGGCAGCGCCGGAGGCCTTTCCCGCCGCCATGGGCCCGCCCAGGATCCTCCTCCGCCTCACGCGGCGCTTCAGCCGGACAATCCCCCGGCGCGGCCTTCTCTCCCCCAGGAGGCCGTGGGCGAGAAGCCGAGAGAGGAGGCGGGCTCCCCTCAGAGCGCTTCGGCAGCGCTGCCCCCAGTGGCGAAAGAAGGCTCTCTAGCGCCCGTTAACTAAACGGGCTTAAACCACTAGTACTTAATAATGTTTGGTTGTCTAGAAGTAGAAACCTCTGCCCCTTTAGATACACCTGATCTCCCATTGGACTAGAAACTCCATAAAGTTAAGATGCTCCTTCCCCTCCACCCCCATTTCAGTTTGTTTTCATTCGTGCGGGTGCAGAAGCCAGCAGAACTCTAGAATGCAGAATTCCCACTAATAAAAGTTCTCACTAGATGTGGGATTTGAAGCAGCAATGAAACCATTTATGTTGTTTATCCTAAAGCCCTTCAAGGCAGCCAACTTCCAGTAACACTGTGGGCCAAGTTCTCCATATGGGGAGGAAGAGAGGGACTTTTTTTTTTTTGGCCTTTTCTAGACAGCAGCAGGAAGCCAGCCCAAATTAGCAATCTCCATGCAAAACCTGGATCTTCTCTGGGATGATTTCATGCTATCTTTAGAGACCTTCCCAAACTGCTTAATTTGCCATGGGCAAGCACTCAACATACACTTCAGATTTCACAGTGCTGTCTCTTACTTCAAAGGACCCTGTAACTTTGCCTGTGAGAAGTAAATCAGGGCAAAAGCAGGGGTTCATATCTAAAGAGAATTTTTCCTGACATTGCAATGTGTGCGACAGACAGACATATCACATCAGTCCTGTCCCTTCTCACTATTTCCCCTTTCCTTCTGCCCTAATTTTTTCCCCCAATTCTGCCACATGTACAACATAAATCTGTTGATATGTCCACCCTTTCTTTATCTTTTTAATAAATAAATAAACAGCAGCATTTAAACACTGTTGCAGAACTGCTCTGGAGACTGGGCATTTAGGCGATTTCATGGGTGCAAACAGGTCAATGCTACTGACAACGAGCCCATGCTGCAAACTTGCAAAATCATCCGCCTCACCAGCAAACATCCCCCCCCCCCGCATCCCCAAATCCAACAACCAGCTTGATGCTGGGGAGAAAGTTCGTATTGATTTGGTGAAAGTGCTTCCAAACTTGATCCACTACTGAACACCACCGGTATTAATTTACCCCAGAAAAATGTGAGAATAGTTATTGGTAACTGTAAAAGGAGGAGCCTTGTTGTTGTTGTTTGTTTGTTTGTTCGTTTGTTTCCAACAGTTGAATTTATTTTAGGACTTAACTAGGTCCCTAATAAATCTGCATCACAGCATTTATCTTTTGTAGCTTTGAATCAGGAAAACACACCTCAGGACTCAGCTACACAGCTGCTATTATAGCGTAATAAGTGTGTTATAAATATTTGGCACCAGATGGCGCTGCAGAGCTGAGTGGCAAATTGCATCTATATTATTATAACATTTTTATTTTATTTGCAGTTTTGTTTATTTATTATCTTAAGAGAATTACACCATATACAAGCAACAAATTAAAAGACATTCACTTCCTCCTTTAAGCTTCTGCTCTGGTTACATTGTGTTGCTATTCTGTAAGAATCTACTATGTCCTTTTCTAGTAGTTGTTGTTGGTTGTTGTTGTTGGCTTCTGCCTGTCTCACGAGACAGTGGAGTGTGCCTCCAGGGGTGAAGTCAAACCGCTGCATTAACAGCACCGAAGTGACACCCACCCACCCCGGGGCACAAGCCTGGACAGTGTGTTTGGAGGTCCTGGGCTAACCAGACAACAAGACCTCCCTCTCAGCCTCACTGATGTGGCCCAAAGGAAAGCAGAGCAATATGTTTGGCACCAGCTTGGTTGCAGGAGTTGCCGGAAGGAGGCGTACAAGATGCCATCCATCCGTCTTAGAGACTGCACTCCGGATTTGTGTAGAATTTACTCCTTAGCCTCTTCTTCTCCTGAAGATATCCTGCACGGCACTGGAGGAAGGAGACTGACTGAATAAGAAATGTGCTTGCCCATGAGCAGGGAGGGACCACTGATTCAGTCCATCTGATCCCTTGTTCCCTGTAAACGCATACCAAACGCCAAGAGCTACTATCTGAGCCCAGGTTGCTCTCCCCTGGCTCTGCATGAGTGAAATAAACAGAAATCTGCTCTTATTCCCTTATGGGGTACACAAGAGCCTTTTGAGGTTCTCCATCGGAAGGAGTAAATTACAGAGGCCAACCAGAGAAAAATTGAGAAGCAAAATCTTTATTATATCTGTTGCAACAGAGGCCCTCACTCCCAAAAATGGAGGAGGGAGGAGGAACCCCGAACAATGGTGTGCCAGCTCCTATATAGACTTTTTAAATCCCCCCCTCCTGCTCAAGATCACCCCCCTATACATCATACATACATCACAGAAGGGGTGTAACCCCAGACCACTCCCCAGATACATCACAGATGCATCACAGATGCAGGGAGGGTCAGAGGAGGTAACCTGAGAATTCTCACACCTCTCCCTGACCCCTCCCAGACACACATTTCAGCAAAACAAAAGGTTTCTTGTTTCCTGCCCTGGCCTGGCAGGGCTAATGTAGGGCTAAGGATCCAAATCCATTTTAGGTGGTGGGTTCTTTGTGAGGGAAATGGCCCATGTCTGGCACTCAGGCATCAGGATGCCAGAGATTATCACTTATCACCCCCTCCTTCCTCGCAGAGAAACAGTTTGTCAGTTTGGGAGTCAAAATGGAGAAAGGCCTGTCTTCCTGTGCTGCTTCAGACATGTGGCCTTGTTTTGCTTGGCACACTTATGAACAATTATATATATGTTATATATACATGTTTGCTCATGTTGTAAGAATATCAAGGTCATATATATATATATAGATATATATATATATGACCTTGATATTCTTACAACATGAGCAAACATACCCCACCACAACGCATGATGTTAACACTGTATTGCACTGTACCACATTGTTCCTGTTATAAGAAAAAACTGCTCCTTATAACAGTTACCTAAAATCCCCTACACACACACACACTCAAGCTGAAGAGCTAGGAGAAATTGCCATTGAGTTCCAAGTCAAACCCTTTAAAAATATCTTAAATAGGAATTGGGGAGTGGAGGGAGGGAGAGAGAGACAATAGCTGCCCAGTATTGTAATGGTTTTGCAGTAATATCATCTCATACCACGCAGAAGGAAGATGGGGGTGTTTGTAACTGGGTCACTGGGATCCGTCATGAGCAAGTAACATGGGTGGGGGGCTTGGCGCTGCCACAGCTGCCAGACCTCTTCATTTTTACAGATGTTCCTTCCTGATACTGGACCAACATTCTGAGCAGCAGCACCTAGAGAATCTGTGCATAGGGCGCCATCTGCTGGGAATTGCAATCTCAGCTGTGCCCAAAACAGAATTGCTAAATCAAATCCAGACCACAAAACAATTTTCCCAATAGGTGCAGGAAATAATATGCACTAATGCTAATTTGAGTCATGCTTGCAGAACCGGGGGGGGGGGGGCAAAAATTGCACCACCCACACAGAAGGGAGAAGCAGGCTCTGTGTAACCCCAAGTTTTGCAGATTCTCAAAAAAGCAAAGGGGTGCGGGAATAGAACTGCGTTGCTGAAATAGGAGGACAGAAGCAAATGCATATATAGGGTAGAATGAACTGCCTTATCGTCTGAATAGGCCGCTCCATATTGCACATTCCACATTCGGGTTGTAGGGCCCCAAGCGTAGAAACGTTCTTCAAGTACCAAGACATGAAAGCTCTGCAGGAGCTCAAATCCGTTGCTCCTTTAAAAGAGAAGAATTCTAAGATGCTACCCACAAGGAACACCTTTTGTCAAAATGCATTGGGGGCTGCACTATGTTTAATGAGACTGTTTCCTACACCTATTCGGAACACCTCCTTTTGTGATGTGCCCTTTTGTGACATTTAAAAGGGACCCCTGACCGTTAGGTCCAGTCGCGACCGACTCTGGGGTTGCGGCGCTCATCTCGCTTTACTGGCCAAGGGAGCCGGCGTACAGCTTCCAGGTCATGTGGCCAGAATGACTAAGCCGCTTCTGGCAAACCAAAGCAGTGCATGGAAATGCCGTTTACCTTCCCGCCAGACTGGTACCTATTTATCTACTTGCACTCTGACGTGCTTTCGAACTGCTAGGTGGGCAGGAGCTGGGACCGAGCAACGGGAGCTCACCCCGTCGCAGGGATTCTAACCACTAACCTTCTGATCAGCAAGACCTAGGCTCTGTGGTTTAACCCACAGCGCCACCTGGGTCCCTCTTTGTGACATTTAGGCATTCTTAAAATATTCATTAGGTGAAGAAGCTGGTTAAAATTAACAGGTAAAGGTAAAGGACCCCCGGGTCGTTAAGTCCAGTCAAAGGTGACTATGGAGTGCACATAGTCCATGTTTTTGATTATTTGTATTCCTCCTTTATATGGAAAGATCCTCAAGGTTTCATGCTGAAACACACACCAATCCATATCAGTATCCCCTCCCTCTGAGCTAACCCCACATTGGTTACAGCAGCCATAGCAGCAAAATATAACCAGTACTGGCATGATGTGACTGTAGCTTGCTCTGTAAGGCTGTGTTCAGTGATGCTTGCTTCTGAGTTGATATATGTAGGACTTGCATGGGAAACGGGGCAAAATACCATCACCACTAGCCAAATTGTGGCATTTGTAATCACTGTGTTCTGTTGGTAAAAGCCAAGTAATTCTCTTAAGATAAATTGCACAGGCTTGAATTTAATAAAGTAACGACATGATGAATTACTATCACGGCACTCAGAAATTTGCCCATGCTTTATATCTTTCCATAAATTATAATTATTTTAAATCTCATGTTTTTAATTTTCAGTATCATAGACAAAGAAGTCTCTTTAATGGCAGAAGTTGACAAAGTTAAAGAGGAAGCCAGTAAGTAGAGATGAAAGTAAATGGGGAATGTTGTATGCTTTGAAACAATTGGGGAGGGGTGTTTATAGCTGCTTTTGCAGAAATACAAGCAATCATTCAGCTATTCAGAAGCAGCATTGTGTGTTTCACCACATACAGTTTTTGGATTGCAGATAGAATCGCACCTAGGTTTTCTGCCGGATGTTCTGGCCTGAAATTGCACTTTTAAGAGTAATGAGGGGTGCTGTGCATTCAACCACCATAAGGCTACAAATGGTTATTGGATTGAGAGTAAGGTTTGAAATGTTAACCCCTCTCTCTCTCCAAAAAAAGCAAGTTTCTAACTATGAAAGTAGGCTTTAATGGAATTGGGTGAATTCTCACAAGCCAAAGGCACGGGCAGAGAGGGCTGGGGTCACCGTGGGATTTGTAGTGTTCAAAGCCAGGGTTGTCTTGCACACCCCTTTGCTTAAGATTGCACCCAGTCTCACACAAGTGGATTTGGGCAACCTTGCTCACACCACATCTCAGGTTTTTCCTGAGAGTGTTGTTGCCTCCAGGAGAGCTTTTTCAATAATTGCCAGGTGCTGCAGGTGCCACAAGGAAAGCAAGTGACCAAGAAGTGGGCAGTCCCACCAACCTGTCAAAGTTGGCCTGTGAAGGGTGCAGAGATTGTGGATCTGTGGCCTAGGACCCTCGTACCTAAGGGACCGCCTCTCCTGGTATGCCCCGTGTAGGACCTTAAGGTCCTCAAATAATAACAATTTGGAGGTCCCGAGCCACAAGGATGCTAGGCTGGCCGCAACTAGGGCCAGGGCCTTCTCAGTACTGGCCCCGACTTGGTGGAACGGTCTGTCACAAGAGACCAGGGCCCTGCGGGATTTGGCATCTTTCCGCAGGGCCTGCAAGACGGAGCTGTTCTGCCTGGCCTTTGGGCTGGTTTCAGTTTAACCCTGATGTTTCATTCCTTTATGGTTTGATTGGTGGGCTACTTAAAAATGAGGCTGCATTTTAAACTTTAAATCGTATTTTAACCTGCATTTTAATTGATTGTTTTGTATGTTTTGTTGTGATTTTATTGGTGTTAGCCGCTCTGAGCCCGGTCTTGGCTGGGAAGGGCGGGATATAAATAAAAATTTATTATTATTATTGTTATCTGGCCTGCAGGCAAGGTATAGTTCCTGTTCTGACATTAAATGCACGTTAAACTTTTGTTGGCATCACCTTCTTGTTTGGCAGTGGAAATCTTAACCGCTCGTCAGAAAAAAGCTGAAGAATTGAAGAGGTTAACAGATTTGGCTAGCCAAATGGCAGAGACTCAGTTGGCTGAACTGAGGGCTGAAATTAAGGTTAGTGTGGCCATTTCTTTTGAGGTAGTCCGTGCCTCCTTTCTTGTAGCGTATGAACCAGACACAATAATTCATTCCTCAAATACAGGGCTGGTTTTCCCCCCAAAACAAAGTGCAGGTCTGACTTCCTAGGGAGGTGATAGAATCATAGAGCTGGAAGGGACCCCAAGCCCAACCCCCTGCAATGCAGGAAACTCAGCTAAAGCATCCATGAATTTCACTTAATGTCATGAAATTAAAAGGTTGGTCTCTGTTGAACCCAGGGACGGTAAAAGCAAGATTTAAACTCTTCCTTCTGGTCTTTTGCCCTTAGAGAAATATTCCCTGAACCATGCATGTACTGCAATAACTCTGCTGCAGTTCTTAACATTTCGTTTTATTCCCTACCTCGATTATCTGTCCCCAATTATGTATCTGTCCCCAATTCTGCATCTATGCTGCTGCTTACAGATTACCTACTGGAATTAGCATTGTTATTATGCTGGCTGTTGAAATGTATGTGGATGTGGATATGGATATGGCTATAGATAGATGCACACATTCTGATGTGCGTATGAGCATGGAGCGCTAATCAAAACAAGGCATGTAGGGTGGGATTGCAGGACCGTCACAGACATTGGATACTGCTTGTGAATACATTAGTGATGAGCAACAACAAAATAGGCCGTTCATAGTTTCCCTCCCAGTGTTGCGAAGGTTTTGGATATTCTTTTGAGGTTTGTGCTCAACCTTCTCTGTGCTAGAGCACAGGATCATCCTTCAATGAGTGACGGATTTACGTATAAGCTAAACAAACTATAGCTTAGGGCAGTGTTTTTCAACCACTGTTCCGTGGCACACTAGTGTGCCGCGAGATGTTGCCTGGTGTGCCGTGGGAAAAATTGAAAAATACTGAATAAAGTATTTTATAATTTTTCATATTTCTGTTTACTTACTATTTCATAATAAAGTAATTATAAAATACTTTCTTTGTGTTTATTTGATTCCTATTCAAGAGAATTACTTTATATATAGTCAATATAGGCACAGAGTTAAATTTTTTAACATTTTCTAATGGTGGTGTGCCTCGTGATTTTTTTCATGAAACAAGTGTGCCTTTGCCCAAAAAAGGTTGAAAAACACTGGCTTAGGGCCCCACTCTCTTGGGGGGGTCCCCAAAATATTTAAAGGGGAAAAAACCTGAATGTACATTTCCAAAATAGAAGATAAAAAACAAATAAAATAAAACCTACATACAGCAAGTGTTTTGTGTTGTGATGGGCCTCGCTTGTTTGCCTGCTCCCTAAAATATCACATAAGGGACGCAGGTGGCACTGTGGTCTAAACCACTGAGCCTAGGGCTTGCCGATCAGAAGGTCGGCGGTTCGAATCCTCACGACGGGGTGAGCTCCCGTTGCTTGGTCCCAGCTCCTGCCCACATAGCAGTTTGAAAGCATGTCAAACTGCAAGTAGATAAATAGGTACCGCTCTGGCGGGAAGGTAAACGGCATTTCCGTGTGCTGCTCTGGTTTGCCAGAAGCGGCTTAGTCATGCTGGCCACATGACCTGGAAGCTGTCTGCGGACAAACGCCGGCTCCCTCGGCCTATAGAGCGAGATGAGCTCTATAGAGATGAGCCACAGAGATGAGCCCCAGCTCTACAAAGTGTTGTATTTAAACAGAGATGAGCCCCAGAGTCGTCCGCGACTGGATCTAACAGTCAGGGGTACCTTTACCTTTAGGCTCCTACGATGGACCCCGCTTGTTCACCTGCTCCCTAAAATATCACATATAAAGGGCCCCATTACCTTCAGTAGCTTAGGGCCTCATCAAACCTAAATCCAGCCCTGCCTTCAATCCACTTTTTTATTTTAACAACTGACAAGCATTTCCCAGATAATGAGATGGGTGTTGTTCTTTTCGTGCCGCATCAATAGGTGTGGGGACATTTCACAAAGCCTAAAATGTACCCCGACGCTTTAAGACTGGAGTGTGCAACTCTCCAGAATGCTCAAGATTCAACAGATGAGGCTTTATAATTATTTTGTATTGGGCATCTTTGACATCTCCTTTATTACCTGGTTCAGTTTATAATTTAAGTCATTCCCCCACCCCACCCACTACCTTGCAGCACTTTGTAAGCGAACGTAAATATGATGAAGAATTGGGAAGATCTGCCCGCTTTTCCTGTGACATAGAACAGCTGAAGACTGAGATTCTGCAGTGCGGAGAGCGTAAGTCATGATGCTTCTGACTAAGCCTCGTGTAGATCCTTGATTGCCTTATACAGCTTGTACCTTTCTGGCTGCATTTCTTCTTGGGAAGCTAGGTGGGCAAAGTGTGTGCGCGCACTATAGTCTCTTCCTCATTTAACTATCCCACCTTTGAGCAAAAAAGGCTTTCACAAGCTTCTGCCTCGGTGGTTGGTCACTTGGCAAGGTGGAAGATGACCAAATGACCTGCTTCTAAAACGGATTGGATAATTTGAAAATAGGATTGAAGGAATCCAGCTGCTCTTTTATTCTGTGCAGTTGTACCTATTACAGAGGCTGGTAAACGCCATGCCTGAATAACCCAAAGGAATATGAACCTGTATTTAAGTCCAAATGAAACTAAACAGAGAAATATGTGGTTAAAATCAAGTCTAAGGGCCAGCAGATGTCACTCACTACTGGTTTCCTGAAATAAATGCTATAAATTGATTGAGATCTGACTTATTCGGCTTATATTAAGAAACAAAACTTTTAAAAGTGGGCCATGTTAGTTTCATATCGACGCTGAAGTATCCAATTAGAAACGTTCAATAAAGCACAGTTAATAATAATAATAATAATTTTTATTTATACCCCGCCCTCCCCGGCAAGCCGGGCTCAGGGCGGCTCACACAATCAAAATCACAATAAAAACATAAACACAAAACGATCAATTAAAATACAGATTACAAAATTTAAAATGATTTAAAAAATAATTTTAAAAGCCGCCTTAATATGGTTTTAAGTGTTGTATTTAAACATATCCAAAACTTTACTCAAAGATTATTTTTATTATCTTGGATGACTGTTTGTTGCAGGACCAGGGCCAGGGCTTTTTCGGTTCTGGCCCCGATATGGTGGAATGATCTGCCACAAGAAACGAGGGCCCTGCAAGAGTTGGCACCCTTCCGCAGGGCCTGTAAAACGGAGCTGTTCCGTTTTGCTTTTGGGCTAACTTGAATGCAACTTTTAAAATTCTAAATTTTTAAGTTTTTTAATGTATTTTATATCTGTATTTTAACTGTTTGTGGTTTGATGATTGTTAGCCGCCCTGAGCCTGGTTTTGGCTGGGAAGGGCGGGATATAAATAAAAGATTTATTATTATTATTATTATTATTATTATTATTATTATTATTATTATTAAATCACACAGCAACAAAAAACGGACTCCTTTCTGCCCTCAGTTAAACTGTTGCCATTTTGGAACCAAAAGCTCTCTTTTGTGATTGTGAGCCTTGGGCATTTTTCTTCCTTGTAGTTTCCCACCCAAAGAACAATTATTCCTCAAGAACACCGTCCGGCCCACTGCTGCAGTCGACATCTTTGCGCACAGCAACCAGCACATACATCCAAAAATCTTCAAATCGAATTCGTGCCAAGACTCCTGATGGGAAAGCAGCGACACCTAAAGTCTCCAGCCAAGTTAGCACAAACACCACAGAATCCTCTCCTCAGACGATTTCAACAAACAAACAGGTAAGGTACAGAAAATAATAGTGGCTTTCAATCCCTACCAATATCTCTTATCTTGTTTTCGTTTTAAGAAAAAACCAAAACGTTTCTCAAAGTTTGTAATTTATTATCCACTGCCCTTAACTACCCTGGAATCAGAAACTCAGTAATATCAGGTTATCTCCTACTTTCACATTATCAGTCCTACACTGGGTAGAAACAGGGACGTGGGTGGCGCTGTGGTCTAAACCACTGAGTGTCTTGGGCTTGCTGATCAGAAGGTCAGCGGATCGAATCCCCGCGTTTCCATGCCCTCTGGTTTCCGTCATGGTGTTCCATTGCACCAGAAGCGGTTTAGTCATGCTGGCCACATGATCCGGAAAGCTGTCTGTGGACAAACGCCAGCTTGAAAGCGAGATGAGCACTGCAACCCCATTGTCGCCTTTGACTGGACTTAACCGTCCAAGGGTCCTTTACCTTTTTTATTTTTACCTTGAGAGCCAGTGTGGTGTAGTAGTTAAGAGCGGTAGACTCGTAATCTGGTGAACCGGGTTCGCGTCGCCGCTCCTCCACATGCAGCTGCTGGGTGAACTTGGGCTAGTCACACTTCTTTGAAGTCTCTCAGCCCCACTCACCTCACAGAGTGTTTGTTGTGGGGGAGGAAGGGAAAGGAGAATGTGAGCCGCTTTGAGACTCCTTAGGGTAGTGATAAAGCGGGATATCAAATCCAAACTCTTCTCTTCTTCTTCTTCTACCTTACCTAGAAACACTCTCCTTTCATTCCTGCAGCACAACACCCACTACAATTAATTTGATTTGGTAATGCAAATTGTATTCTTGATTATTTCAGAGAAAGGACCTTGTAATGTTGTTGTTGTCATTGCTGTTGTTGTTCCATGGTCAAAAGTACCTGGGAAGATATGGTTCATGGTGAATAGGAAAGCACCAACCAAACTCTTTGGAGAAGGCATGGCAGCTCTTTATCCCTTTCAACATAGTCCAGTAGTCAGCTCGACAAAGGGGTCCTCCCGAAAACTATAAGCACACCATAAGCACACCATGAAGAGGCTTTCACAGTAATTCTCAGGCCTCCTTAGGAATTCCTTATTCCCCTCTTGCCACAACTCACCACTTGAATCTCAGGTATCCCTCCTTCTTGGTTCTGCCAATAACATTCCTGTCCTCTCGTCTGCTCTGAGAAAGTGCTTCTGCAGTGTCTCCTTCATTGCTCTCCAATCTCCTCTTTGTTTGGATGTGGAGGCAGCGAGAGAGCGTCAGATACCCAAACGCCTCGGCGCTCTTCTTCCAGCCTGCCCATGTTTAATTGCAAACAGGCCACAGTGGCCAGCAATGGTCTTGGTCCCAAACTGTCTGTTTAATAAGTATGCGTGGAGATGTAATAATAATAATTTATTATTTATACCCTGCCCACCTGGCTGTGTTTCCCCAGCCATTCTGGGCGGCTCCCGACAGAATATTAAAAACACGATAAAACATCAAACATTAAAAACTTCCCTAAACAGGGCTGCCTTCAGATGTCTTCTAAAAGTCGGATAGTTGCTTATTTCCTTGACATCTGACAGGATGGTGTACCACAGGGCGGGCGCCACTACTGAGAAGGCCCTCTGCCTGGTTCCCTGTAACCTCGCTTCTCGCAGGGAGGGAACCGCCAGAAGGCCCTCGGCGCTGGACCTCAGTGTCCGGGCTGAACGATGGGGGTGGAGATGCTCCTTCAGGTATACAGGTATAATGAAAATGATTCTACTCAGCTTTCACCAAAAATGGCCACAGGAAAGATGCAACCACATCCATTGGCAGAGGCGTTTTTTTAAAAGTGCAACTGGTGTGGCCGTGCTGCAGGGGGTGCCGCAACATTGCTGTAGAATGGAGCGCAAGGGGGGATACCGCACGCCACATTTTAGCATTGCACGGGGCGTCGCTGAAGCTTGAGAGCCCAAAATCCACCATTGCCATAACCCTTTGTTTTGTTCCTTGACAGAATGCAGCTTCTAGCCACAGGCGGAGATTTCACACGCAGTATCATGGAATTCGGCTCAATGGACCGCTTAAGTCTCCAAGTGCCATTAACGAGCCAGACCAGAACAGCACGAAAGGCAGCCCTCGACATGAATACAGAAGACAGCACCATAATAGTTTTCGGTCAAAAAACAAAGGCACTTTTAAAACCCAAGAGCATTCTGCAGCAGCAAAAAGCATGGAAACGTATCCAGAGAAAACAAGACGGAAGCATCCTATTCCAGGCCCCACAGAGCCCAGGCCTTTATGCAGCAATATTGCAAGGGTTTCCCAGTGCAACCTATGTCCTGCAAGAATAGAAACCTCCACAGAGGCCCCTGTCCTTTCAGTGCCAGCCGTGACACTGGTGGCATGAGGATTGGAAAGACAGACGACTAGCAAATGTAATGCATTTTCATATTTAAGTTTCTCACTAAAGGTGCTTTCTTTTTATTCCAAATACTGTCAAATTAGCTTGTATAGAATACTACAATTGTGGTAAACCAAACTTACTGGGGGGTTTTCTAAACTACAATAATCTGCCATATCTCATTTCATACTATAAAGGCTTTGCTCAATATACTCGATATTGTTTTTTCTCATAACAATGCAGCTTTTAGCTAGCCAGTGCCTAGTAAAACAATGAAATTGTTGTTAAAAATAAATGGCAGGAGGATGTCAATATAGATAATGTGTTTGTTCCTGTCTGAAAGGTTGGTATTAGGGTAATCCTGGCATTCCTATTGTTGGTCTGCAATCAAGATACTTGTGTTCATATAAAATTGCTCTTAACTATTTCCATTTTATATGGACCCCAAATTGTTTGTGCAGAACAAACCTCATGGTTCAGTTTGATGTAACTAAATTTCATAGCCTGAATGATTGTCAAGATGAGTCACAAATACTAGCTAACAAACGGCATATTAATATTTTTCTATGCTGTGCCACTCGTACAAGATTGGGTCAGATATAATTTTTGAACTGAAAAAGTAAGAGTAAGTTTTCCAGCCTCTTAAATCCTTTTTATCTTTGCAAACTAAAAATCAGACATGTTTCAGTCCGAGATTCTTTTATTTTCTTGTTCATCGCTGTAAACATCCCTTCCTTATTTAAGCACTATTGGCCACAAACCTGTATGGAGTTGTGTGCACTTGATTTCTTTGGGTTTCATCCTATACAACCGATTGTTGAATTATGGCCTGTGTGTGTCTTACAAATCTGACATGATACCATGTATAGCATACCTGAGCACATGCAAAATCCCAGGCTTATATTTTAAAACAAGCTCACAGCTTTAAATAGCCCAAGACTGTACTTCAGAAAAATTATTTCCTCTTTTTATTAAAAAACAAACAATTTTACAAAATGCAGTGTTTTATTTTGCAACAACCAAACCATCTGGATTCTGTTGTTACCTTATTACCTTTTCCCAAAATCAGCCATCCCTAATGATGAAAAGGACGACGTCAGGCTCACTGTTCTATGACGGGTCCACAAATGTTGGCCTGTATTAGTAACCAGCTAGTATTTGTAGCTTTCCATGCATCCTTCCCAAGTCGTCCTGCTTTTTACCTTTTAAAATCCTTATGCAAAGTGAAAGATTCCTCTTCTTCCCTAAATCCTGTTCATTCAGCTGAGAATATTTTTTTAGGGGGGTGGAGCAGGGAGAGGAGGTACCGTCACTAGAAAAGGTGTTGCACTATTCCGCATCCACCTTTCGAATATGAACCTCTGGAATGAAGGCAATTTCCGTTTTCCCTTTTTTAAGCTTCTACATCTGCCTCCATTCGTTGGAGTAACATACTCACCCGAGCTTTATCACAATCATTGAAAAAATAACTCGGAACAACTTGCCATAAAGACAGCAAGTGGTAATGAAAGGAGACAGGGGTGGAACGCTGTAGTCATGAAGTTAATAATGAGCAGTCACCAATTTGAGGAAATTTTCAACATGCTGGCAGTGTTCTTCATGCCTCAGTCGGCTATGCCTGTGGTGGATCCAAGCTTGCTGAGAAATGCTCTGCCATCATTGGTCCATGCGTCAGAGACTGGAAGTACCATGGAAGTACTGAGCGCATGCCATTTGACATACAGTGGTACCTCGACTTACGAATTTAATTCGTTCCGAATGAAAATTTGTAAGTCGAAAAATTTGTAAGTCAAAACGCGGTTTCCCATAGGAATGCATTGGAAACTAATTAATTCGTTCCAGAGCCTAGAAAAAAAGACCCAGACACCCGGTTTTTTGTGCAAAACTCTTTATCAGCTGCACTTTAAAGGCATGCGAATTGCACAGCAACATTACTTTTCAACAATAAACATTTACAACAGCACTTTATCATTTTTTTGGGACCTGGTGCAGGTCACTTTAAAGGCAGGCAGGCACAATCAACATGCCTCAGCCTCAGCCAACATTTCTAAACCTTACTCAACACAGGTTTAGGACCTGGTGCAGGTCACCGCAATGCTTTTCAAAGACAGGCAGGCACAATCAACATGCCTCGGCCCACATTTTTCCTGTAAAAAAATCATTTCTTGGAAGAGGAGGCAGAGGGTGACAACTGGGACGAACAGCAAGGTTCTTTCTCCTGCCTTGCCCGCTTCACCACAAACTGGTCCATGGTCTGCTGCCTCTGTCTGTTGCGGAGAATTGCTCGCCATGGGGCAATGACCACTGTGTCAAAGTGCTCCACAGCTTCCTGGGCTGCAGCCTGATCCTCACTGAGATCGTTCACAAAGGTCTGCAGCTCTCCTCACTGGCTCCAACTCTCACTCTCTCACTCTCCAACGCCGCTCCACGCCTGTACAACCCACAGAGGTCCGGAAGCATGGCAAAGGGGTTTTATAGCCCTCCTACGCAAAGCACCATGGGAAAAGCGGTTTACAAAAAAATAATAATATTCTATTCCCAAAAATTCGTAAGTCAAAGAAACCGCATCTAAAATTCATAAGTCGAGGAAACCGCATCTAAAAACGGCAGCGGTTTTCCTTTTGTAAGTCGACAAAATTTGTAAGCGTGCGCCCATTTTTTCCCTTTGTAACTCGAAAAATTTGTAAGTCGAGTTATTTGTAAGTCGAGGTACCACTGTACTCCTGAAAAGTCTTGTCATCAATCAACCACTTCTATTAGATCTGGAAATAAAATCTGAGCGTTATTCTTTTTCTGCCTTGCATGACAGGGAATGTCTTCCTTGGTTGGGAAGCAAATGGCCTTCCTTAGGAAGAGGAGATCTACTGACCCTTCCAAGTTCCAAATGATAGTCAGGGGGTAAGTCCAAAATGGCAAGCAGTAAAGATTCAAAAGAGACACCCCCACATTCCCTCCCCTTGCAGAATCCTACAAATTCTTAACATTATGTTTTCACTTAATTTTATGACAGCTTTGCATCTCCCCAGATTCATTGTTCAAAAGGCTTCTAAAACAACCATGTGCTTGTCATGTGAAATGATCATTCGTTTTCACATTCCACCCTACAGCTATTTTAATGAAAGCCATATGAACGGCATCTCCTAAGGACAATTAACAGGCTGACTAACCCATGCTCTGTCACATGCTAATGATTTTGTCATACTGAATTTTACATCTGGACTCCTTGTATTGCCATCCTCTCAAATGGGGGGGGGGGGCGGATTACTCCACTGTGTTTCTCATATAAGAAACTAGAAAAAGAAACTGGGTGCCCTGCATTCTTCTTCCTTACCTATCCAGCTCTACTGCCACCTCTAGGTATAAACGGTATTTTTTAAAATGTCATTTTAGGCTCAGAATGCACTTTTGTAATAAATAATCATTAAGTGAAGTCATATTATAGATTATGTGAAATGTAGCAGTACTTATAAAAGTATTATAGCGGAAAGAACACAACCCACCCAATATATTAGCAGGCCTAAAAGTTCTTTTGGGAGGAAAGGCAATAAATTTAATAAATAAAACAAAAGGACAAAGCTTTGTTCTACAACTCTTGATTTCTTTTAGTTAATGATCTCTTTTAGTTAACGTAAGCTTATCGCTTTTGTAGAAGTTTTTTTTTTTACCAAGCTTTGCAGAAACATGTTTCTTGTGATGCCATTGACAAAAGTATTATCATTAATAATAAACATAGATCCACTTAAAACGGATTTTAATGTTACAAATGAGGTCAGAGCACTCAATTCAAATCAAACACTAAGCACTAGAAGACTGATGAGCTACTCTCAATCAAGTTAATGGCTCAATAGAAATTTAATCACATTCATCACTTTGCCAGGGTTCAGCATTTTCCAATTTGTGAAAGTCGATTTCTCCTGCTACTGTAGACAAAGAGTTTTCTTAACACAGATTTTTAAAAATAAATTAAAAAATCCAGCAGGCATATTCTCATCTGACTAAATGCACTGATTTCAAACCAGAATGCATGGCACAAAATTTCAAGTTGATTTTAATAATGTAGCAGCTCCTGATTTGTCAATAATCTTTACACGTTGAGCTTGCAAGGAATGGCTACATTATTATCCCCGTATTGCAGGTGAAGGACTAAGGATGAGAGAAGAGTGGAAATTTAAACCAGACACCATGGTTCATAGCTCTTGAGCTCCTAATCTACACCAAAACATTGGTCATAACTTAGTATTACAAATACAAGCTACACCAAGCCCTGGGCCGATGCATTCCTCCTTCCTCTTCTGACACATGCCTAAATACTCTGAAAATCTCACTTCTGTTTTATATTAACTACAACTAGTCATGCTCTAGCCAGTGTGGTGTAGTGGTTAAGAGTAGTCTCATAATCTGGTGAACTGGGTTCGGGTCTCCGCTCCTCCACATGCAGCTGCTGGGTGATCTTGGGCCAGTCACACTTCTTTGAAGTCTCTCAGCCCCACTCACCTCACAGAGTGTTGGTTATGGGGGAGGAAGGGAAAGGAGAACGTTAGCCGCTTTGAGACTCCTTCGGGTAGTGATAAAGCGGGATATCAAATCCAAACTCTTCTTCTTCTTTTCAAGCACAGGCACACTAGTTCATTGTAACTATGGACCCAATTTCATATCCAAGTTTATGGAACTGGCATGTTTCAACTAAGCGTAGCTAACATTAGCTACAGTTTTTAGAGTTCAAAAGACACTCACATACAAGCAGAGGGTCTCCAGTCTCCTCTTAGTTGTGCCAGAGAAGGGGGACAGTATGCAAGCCCAAGGCTTGTTCTCAAAATGTAGCCTAATTTTCAAGGTCTACTGAAAGATCCCGTGGTGCGGATGATAAGGTATGCCATATAGCCCAAACAGCTACAAAGGTGCATTTGAAAAAATGTGGGCAGTGCCTGCTGAGAAGCTATAAGAATTGCGGAGTACAAAATTCCGGGGGGGACAGTTTTCACTGACCTCTGTAGGCCCTTGATGCTGTTCAGGAGGAGCAGAAGTAGAATAAGTTACACAAAATGGAAAGAGATGCAGAATGTTACACAAAAATTATATGGAGTGGAAAAATTGGGGTTTAGAAAAAAAAGGGTGAGGTGTTACACAAAGCCTGGCACAATCTCTATTCTAGAATGACTGAGCAGCTCAAATTTTATTTATATAATGTAATGAGTGAACGACAAAAAGCACATAATATTTCTGAACAAACATCCATATACCTCTTTCGCCACACAAAGAGAAAAATCATTAAAAATCTGATTATAAATGTGAATGTTCCCCCCTCCCAAAGGTGTCGCATTTATTTGGACTCCCAAAAGATCCGACATCGTTCAGTTGGTCTTCCTGTAAATGATTTTTAGCAGTAACGTTTTCCCCGGAGTGTCCAAATTCCTCCTGGGCTATGTGTTGGGAAGCAGGAGTGGAGCCAACTGCAACAGATGGAACCTGGTGCTCAGCTACCGTACTTAGCACCTGGGAAGTGTGTTGAGTTAACTGGTTGTTACAGAGTGGAGTCCGCTTGAGTTTAACCGCACGACTGGTTGCAGGCTTCTTCGAAAACGGGGCCTTTAGCGTCCTATGACAGTCTGCCCCATTTTCAGTGCTCCCAACAGATTCTTGAGAATTTTTAGTCAATAGTGTGGGTGCTGCCGGTTTTGGTACGTCTTTGCACAGTAACGAACTGTCTCTGCTAGATCGCTTAAGAGTCTTCTGGGAACGGGAAGATGTAGGGCATACTGCTACCTTTACAAAAGCAGAATTCTTAATTGTGATGCGAGTACTTGTTGATGGACCAGAAAACTGAATTGGTTTTCGGCCTGTTCTACTGCTCAAGTGACTTTCTTCTTCTTCTTCAGAAAGATCTATTAATTGTCTGTAAACATGGAGAATAAAATTACTGACTCTGCTTTGGGAAATTATGCGCAGATCATAACTCAGATGCTACTAAGGGTGCTTCCTACATTCACCTCTGGAATACAATATTTCTTATTCCAGGATCTGTTTAAAACTGCGGTAGGTGTATGCATTCAAATTTATTTTTAATATTGGACTTACCCAGAGCAGGCTACAGCAAGAAAAAATATAAAAGTATAAAACAAGTATATTCAGCCAAAAATAACCACGCCAACATACTGGAATGAACCAGTTGGATTCAACACAATTAACAGGGAAATCATATTCTTTTATTATCTAATATGGATTGCAGGATATTTCTAAGTACTGAGTCTTATGCTCCTGATTAAATTATTATGACATGGGCTAGTGGCTGGCTTTGTAATATACAGCGAGTGGCCCACCACACAGATATCTGTGGAATGCGTAACTTACAATTAGATATTTTCCTGTTTTAGGGTATGCATTTGCAGATGCAGTCCTTAAAATGTGTACAATTATAGTTTTGTTACATTGATTTAGTTATGTAATTAGCATTATACCAGCTTTTGTAATACACTTACTATTAGCAGACTCTATATGAAACCTTCCGACATCATCTTTTGATTTTACACCCTTATAACTAGGGGTGTAACATGGAGATAACGCTATTTTTGAAAAAGTCCCTCTTCCATATGAAGCATTTTTCAAGAAAGCTAAGCATGATTAGTAAGACGTACCGTCTATGAATTGGAGGCATGCTTTGGAGACTTCCTTTCAGAGGGCGTTCCTCAAGAGTCCAACACTCTATCAGTTCCTGCGGGACTCGCCAATAACTGACACCTGTAATTTCAAATGCAATTTTAAAACAATATTCAAGATCTATCTCTCAAGTGATATGCCCAATGATATGCAACCAGGGATCACTGGCAACTCTTTCAGACACCATACATCTCCCGAGTGCTCAACTATAATGCTTTCTTTGGGGAACTCGCCGCAATGTACTCCCACCCTGAATCGGTTTTTTTCCTATTTACAGAGCTAAATGTTTTATTTAGTCTTTTTTCCTTTTCTCAAAAAAACTGTCTGATACAGTGCTGTCATGTTGGTTCCAGAAAAGAGAGGGGAGGGAGAATCTGATACCCGGTGGACTAAATCTTGCTTGCAAGAATGTGCAAGTGTTCAGAACCAGGGTGGATAAAAATCAATGATTTTTTTAAAAAAATAAAAAAAATGGATTTTTTTAAATTTAAATCGGATTTTTTTGATTTAAATTGGATTTTTAAAATAAAATGCTTTTGGAGGAAAAATCTTTCTAAATATAGTCTTCTATTTAAGTTACATTGTAGTCCAAAGGCTATTCATCAGGAAAGAAGGATTTGTTTTAAGTTTATCAAGTGTGCTAAAACTCAGTCTAAGTTTTTTTAAAAAATGTTTAACCACATCAGTTAACAAACATGGATACATATGCCATCATGTTATTGTTTTAGTTAAATAAATTGTTTAAATTGTTATTTAGGAAATGATTATTTTTCTCCTTCCAATAAAGTACAGCAGAAAAGTTGTCCAAATATAAAGAGTTAACTTATTAAACCTCACCATAATTTCATAATTATCTGTCTATGTATTTCTAGTAATATAACCAAATCAGTAATTTTTGATATAACTGTAAAAACTACTCTGAAAATTTATTATTCCAAAAATGAAACCTTCACATGGTTGTAAATATTAAGATTATACCAGCAAGAAGGAGTCTTTCTGTAAAAAAAATATTTAAATCAAGTCTTACTGACTAGTGATTTAAATCGAGCCTTACTGACTAGTGATTTAAATCGAGCCTTACTGACTAGTGATTTAAATCGTGATTTAAATCAATTTGATTTAAATCAAATCCACCCTGTTCAGAACTCACAGGTGTCTTCTTCAGACAGAGCGAACACTCAAATTTAAGCTAACATAAATCACGTTCAGAAGGCTGAAAGCTCTCCCAAAATATCTGATACTTCCACATATTTCACATTTGCCTTTGGCATTATTAATCAAAGTAGTGGACAAGTATTTGAAGCCAAGTGACATTAATGTCCAAGAAACACGAATTTATCTTGGCTAAGAGCCAGATGTCTACGAATTTTCTCCCAGGTTAATCCAAAACAAACAACCACCAGAAGAGGTCTTCCACTGATATTCCACAAGAATGTCTGTAAACTTAACTCTTTAAAACTTAAAGCAGTGCACAACTGCAATGCAAAATAAATCAGCTCTTTTGAGAGCTCAATAGGACCAGTGTATGAAAGCAGAGACTTTTAAATTGATTAGCACATCCATAACCTAGTATTCTGCCAATCGCAAGGTTTCCCCACCAAACACAGCCAATTCAATTATTCCCTTTCCTTATTAAAGGATAGTTGGAAATATACCCTGCCTGCCCTTCACAAATTGACACTAATTCAGGACAAACAGTTGCAGGATAAAACATTTATTCTTTACGGAAAATCCTATCAGAAAAATGAGATACCTCTCCCTTCCCAAGCCTCAAATGCATCCATCATCTTTTCCAATTCGGACCCTGAATAATAGCTCCAGATATATTGGACATTGTTTCCGGCTTTCCTGGAGAAAAAAAATGTAGGAAAAGAGGAAAAATTATGCCGCTTTACAAGCTGAATAAAAAAAATGGCTAAAGTCTAAAAGCAAAGTATGTTTAAAACTGATGCCATAAAAATGCAGTTTCCCCAATTTTGTAATATACCCTCATTGTCAAAAACCACAATTCTTTTGAGTTCCATTCTCACAACTGTAAATGGTTTCCATTTCTGTGGCGACTGCGCATTTGTGGAATGCTCTCCCCAGGGAGGCTTGCCTGGCACCTTCATTACATATCTTGAGGTGCCAAGCGAAGCCTTTGGCTGATTAACACTCTATGGCCTTTTAAATGTGCTTTTGAGATAAGGAGTTATTAGTTCGTTTTCATTTTATTATGTGTTCTCATGTTGTATTTTTATGTTGTGAACTGCCCTGGGATCTTCTGATGAATGGTGGTATGCAAACTTATTAAATACTAAAAACAACTTCCCCCCACAACAAATGGGAACGTTTACAGCAATCATTGAATCACTCAACCAATGGCAATAAGGTTAGTCTTAATGGGTCCATCAAGCTTCAGTGCTGCCATTTGGACAATGGCTTAACAGCAACTGGCTTTAAACAAGACTCCTGATCAAGTGGTTTTGCAGATTGCAAGCTTCTCCTTTACTTCCTTTCTCTGCACCAAGGTTAAAGCAACACTCTCACCTAACTGTCTAGGAAAAAAATACACAAAATAAACAACAGGTACCACTGACTTCTTCTGATACTGAAAAACAACTCTCTTGAGTATTGTCTTATGAATATTCTAGTAAGTCTAGTGTTTCCCACATTCAGGTTGACTATTATTTGTTTATATCTGGAGGAGAAGCATTTAGATGTTCCAGGCTTTGCTTTTGTTTATGATCAGTTGGGGCCCAAAGTATTTAACAGTAATTCACCAATATTAATATAATGAAGGCAATTTGTGTAACTAAGCATCTCTTTAAACTCCATAGGCATGGAAGAGATGTGCATGTCTTTACACATCTGATACTGCCATCTCTAAAGTAGATACAGTCAAACCTCAGTTCCCAAACGCCTCCGTTTTGGAACGTTTCGGCTCCTGAAGTGTTCCGGTTTTAGAACGTTTTTCGGAAGCCGAACGTTCGCTGTGGCTTCCGCTTGAGTGCAGGAAGCTCCTGCAGCCAATTGGACGCCGCGCCTCAGTTCTTGAGCATTTCGCAAGCCGAACGGTCTTCCGGAACGGATTACGATTGACAACCGAGGTTTGACTGTACAAGATTCTCAATAGAATTTTACAAGCACACTTTGATGTAATCACATGACTATAAAGATTCTTACCTCTTGTAAATATTTTTGCTGTGTATTCTTCCTCCCAGCTCCTTTTCAATTGCTGCTTCTCCATCCGCTCTTGTGGCATACACACCCATTATTCTACTCTCACAACTTGCACCGGAAGTGCTGAGGTAGTGTAAAACCCACACTGTAGGCTTAGTGCATATCAAGCCATAAGATTCACAAAAATCTAGAAGTGCCTGGGGAGGAAATATACAAATACATACAAACAATTTTATTATTTTCTCTGTGTTTGAGGGACTGCAAGAGAGCACAAAAATGTGTTCAGACCAAACCTGTACATGTTTACTTATAAATCCCACTAAGTTCAATTGTACTTACTTGCAAGTGTGCAAAGGACTGCAGCCTTACTGCTTTTACTCTGAATAATAGACAATGGAGACACTTTCTTTTAGGACAGTGGGCTGTTGCCCCATTAGAGCCCATTGGCCTCACAAATGTCTCCTGCCCCTTATCTCCCACCCATATAAGCCACTTGCTTTGCATCTGCCTGGTCCATTCATCCACTCATCCATTCATAAATGAATGAATGAATGAATGCGAGCCTTGTGGTTTTCAATAAGCCTCAGGGCACCTTTATGCCACTCTGGTTTCACTGTGTTTGGGGTGTTTTTATTTTTTCAATTTCTGAGTCAACTTTATCTTGCCCATGGCATTCCTGGGTATCCCAGGTTCAGAACAATGCCACCCCTGTGCTTCAACTGCTAATGACGTTTTTAATTTAATTTTAATTTAAAGGCACAGGAAAATTTCCATACCTTTTTGAGTTCTGTGTTTGATCTTAAAGAATAAGTCTCCATTTCATTGGCCAAATGGTCAGCAAGATTGTACGGGTAAGGAATGCCAAAGTAATCAGCTTCTTCGTGCAATGCAATTCGCGTCTGCTCATCTTCTGGTAGCTGAACCTCTCCGTGAAGATAATCCAAGAGGTATTTAAAGAGACTGCCATCTCGATCAATAAGGCAAGCTCCTGTAAAGGCAAATAAAAATATGTACAACATTTATAACCTGCCTATCTTCCAAGGAGTTGAAGGCAACACATAGTCTTCTTCAATCTCTTCAACCCTGAAAAGTAGGTTTGGCTGAGAAAGAGTAAATGGCCCAAGATCACCCAGTGAGCTTCATGGCTGAATGGGGATTTGAATCCATATTTTGAGAAGGGCATGGTTATCGTAACTGCATCCAAGCTTTCAATTCATCAAACAAATACAGTCGTACCTTGGATCCCGAATGCCTTGCGAGATTAACGTTTTGGCTCTCGAACACCAGAAGTGAGTGTTCTGGTTTGCGAATGTTCTTTGGAACCTGAACGTCCGATTCAGCTTCCAATTGACTGCAGGAACTTCCTGCAGCCAATCAGAAGCTGTGCCTTAGTTTCCGAACGTTTTGGAAGTCGAACGGACTTCCATAACGGATTCTGTTCGACTTCTGAGGTACCACTGTGTATCTCAGTACGCTCTTCTTGGCGGTGTTATATTTTAAGAAGGCGTATCTTTTTTCAATCTCTTTCAGATTTGCTCGAATAAAATACTAGACACAAAGAATCTGTGTATGTATTAACCGACAGATAATATTAAAAGGCAAACATATTAAAAAGGCTAATTCTTTCCTCAACCAGCTACATTAGTTTATTGCTTATGGTGAGTAATTCACAGCCCTGACTAAGTGCTAAACCTGAACATAGGCCCCAAATGCATAAGGAAAGTCCTCTCTCCTGCTAGGGAATCATAACCTGAGGCAGCATAAACAAGTCGCTAGGGAGAGAAGAGAGATGCCCCGAAAATGTTTTATTTAGACAACCCTTTGATAGAGTCTCTCCTTATCCGGATTTGCAATATTTGGTGTCAGACTGATCAGAGAAGATAGAAAGATTTTTGTTTTGTTCTGTTTCCCCCTGCTGAATGGGCCTTGGCTCACATCCTTGAGCAACCTAGTACTACTTCCTGCGCAGGCTCCAAGGAAGTTATCTGTGAATGGAAGGAAGGCTACACCCCAAGAGTAAACAGATGCAGATGGCAAAGACCCAAAGGTGCTAGCTTGCAAGAAGCATTCTCTTTGTGAACAGCAGTCCAGAGAAAAAGAGAAACACCAGAAGTTGCCTTATATTGAGTCAGACCATTGATCCATCAAGCTCAGTAACATCTACACTAACTGGAAGACACTTTCCAGGGTTTCAGGTAGGAATTTTTCAGCCCTTTCCTCTATTATAATATTCTCCTTTATTGTTCAAAATTATCTATCTTTCTACTTAATTTGGGACCAGTCAGACAAAATGGCTGATGTCACACTGTAATTTTTGCCTGAGGGAAATCTGTCAAATTCTAAATATACTGAGAGCAAAACAAAATATTCTTCAAACTATACCTGTTTACCACACAAATATATTGTGCCACATTATAACCCAGATGAACCAAATGATTTATGATGTTGCCAATCCTATTTTCAAGCACAGAGATTTGGTGACATCTTTAGCTCTTTCCAGCCCTACAACACACCCTGTGATACTTGATGTTTTTCTTCTACCACACTTTATTGGAAATCGCTAACCTTTAAAGTATTAAATAAGTTGCTCATTGTACTGTAAATAATAAAAATTACAATTGACCCACATTCATTATCCCTTAGCGGAAGCTGGAAGAATATTAGAAAACTGAATTCATAATTACTTTACAATCAACTTTTTTTACCTGAGTCATCCATTTTCAGAGGAAATCGTCCACTGAACATAGATGCTAGCATTGAGTCCTTAAAGCGGCATAAAGATTTACGCCTAGCAGCGTACATACATCCGCCAACATTAAGCCGAATAATATCTGCGACCTTTTCGCTCTTGCTATCTTCCATCGCATTTGAAGCCAACGTTGCAGGCTGGGTGGTGTGCTTTCAAAGCTGTAAAAAGAGTAAAAATTGTACTTAGTGAATAACTTGGCTTCTCCATGAAGATCAATAATTTAATGCTCCTGAAAAGGCAGATATAAAGCATTAATAACATTTATAAGTTGCCTTTCCTCCAAGAAATTAAAGGCAGCATATATATGAAGCCCAGCATAAGGACAGAGGTGGCTTTATTTTTTTTAATTTCTTAGTCGCTTTATCTTGCCCAGGGCAATCCTGGGTCTCCCAGGATCAGTTTACACAATCACTCAAAAGGACTGGATGTAAATGACCCAGTTATATCAGCAATGGAACATGAAAGGGCACTGCTAGGCTAATGCCTCTCCTCTACAAGAACATCTGCATTGTTTTTGCAAGTACAGTGGAACCCCGGGTTACGCACGCGATCCGTTCCGGGGTCGCGCTGCATAACCCGGGCGTGTGTAACATGAACGCACGAGGGGGGGAACCCCTGGAAGTTCGCAGTTTTTTGCGCTTCTGCGCATGCGCGAACTGCACAGAATGCTTCTGCGCACCCGCGTACGCTCCGCGGAGGACTTCCGGGTCGCCTCTGTTCTTATCCCGAACGTACGCAACACGAAGCATACGCAACACGAGGTATGACTGTAAGCAGGACAGAACTGGATGGCATCACCTCGACTTCTGAGAAATGTCATGTGGAGAAACAGCAACTATGTGAACCACAGGCCACCTGTTTACCCAGTCCAATAGTCCAACCACTAGACCAGCCTTCACCAACTTAGTGCCCCTCCCTCAGATATTTCAACTCCCATCATAAATGACCATGCTGGCTAAGGCTGATGGGAGTTGTAGTCCAAAATACCTGGAGAAGATCAGGTTGGTGAATGCTGCAGTGGATCACGTTGCCTGCCAGCTTTGTAATACAGGCACACAACTCAAACGGTATGTTTGGATGTGTTACCAAGTCACCTACTGTCTGTCCACCACAGTGGGGCAGAGAAAGTGTGTGGATGTCTTCATACAGCTTATGTTTTCAAATTGGACCAAAGTTAGCTGGTGGGGTCCTCCCCACCACATCAAAATTGAGCATTTCTCAATAAACTGCAGGATAGGTGTGGATCGTGGCTAACATCATGTGCAGAAAGCTTCATTGGACATAAAGTAAACAGGACTGTGCATGCAACCAGAAACCGTGCCAGTGCTTATCATGGTAGCCCACAAACTTGTTTCTTTCTCCAATGTTCTCTGGAAGGAACCTGTGAAGTAACAGTACTGTTTACAATCCAAAACACAGCCGCCAAAAATGAAGGCCAGAATACCATGCACAGTCGTTTGCTTGGGAATGAGGCCCACTAAGTTTGGTGAGAGTCACTTCTGAGTGAAACACAGTTAGGTGCCACAACACAGAATCAGTCTCAACGTAAAACCACCAACTGTATAGTCTGGACTATACAGACAACCAACAAAGCAGCAAGAGCACTTTGGAGCTGATGAAAACCCTTCCTGCCTCTACCATGCTAAGTGTATTGCTGGGTGTCAATCAAACAAAAAGAAGAGGAGAAACAACTATTGCCTCGCATGGTGAAGGCTGTCTAGATCAGTGGTTTTCAAAGGGTGTGGCACGCCACACTGGTGTAAAGGTAAAAAAGGTAAAGGACCCCTGGATGGTTAAGTCCAGTTAAAGGCGACTATGTGGTTGCACCGCTCATCTTACTTCAGGCTGAGGGAGCCGGCGTTTGTCCACAGACAGCTTTCTGGGTCATGTGGCCAGCATTACGAAACCGCTTCTGGCGCAACGGAACACCATGGTGGAAACCAGAGCGCACGGAAACACCGTGTACCTTCCTGCCACAGCGGTACCTATTTATCTACTTGCACTGGTGTGCTTTCGAACTGCTGGGTTGGCAGAAACTGGGACAGAGCAACAGGAGCTCACCGACGAATGGATTTGAACCACCGACCTTCTGATCGGCAAGCCCAAGAGGCTCAGTCGTTTAGACCACAGCACCACCCGCATCCACACTGGTGTGGCAGGAGGGGATGGGAAGTGTGACAGCAGTGGCGGAGCTTCATGCTCCGGCACCAGGGGGCGGAGAGCAGGCGGGGGCAGTGCTGGCACGCATCCTGCGGGCGTGGAGTGCCGCCTGCGGAGGCATGGCGCCCAGCGCGGGGGCAGCCGCAATGGCACCCTGCCGGGATCGCACTGCCGGGGGCGGTGCGCCCCCCCCCCGCACTCCTCTTCCTCCGCCAATGTGTGGCAGGAAGATTCAAGGACAAAGAAACATTTAAGCATTTCAGGGTAGTCTAGTCTAGTATCAAAATAAATTTTTTTATTTGCGGAATATGGATATATTTTCAAAATGAGAGCAAGGCCATCAAGTGATACTTGAGGACATTCTTAGTTGTGTTCATCAATGTATTTCTTATCAATAAAATAATTTCGGTGTGGCACAAGGAAATCGTTTTTCTGAAAGTGTGGCCCAGAGAAAAAAAGTTTGAGAACCACTGATCTAGCTTGAACTGAAGCACTGAACCAATATGCAGACCAATCGTGGAACCAAGACCCCACCACCACCGGGTTAAAAAGCCACCAGCATCCGAAACAAGCACACAACTAACCAACATATATACCCACTTCAGCAGAGGTGGCTAACCTTGCAACCCTCCAGATGTTGCAGGGACCCCCATATGGGTGTAGCCAGTATTTTTTGGGGGGTGGGGCAGGCTTTTGTTACCGTGGGTGGCGGAGAAACTCAGATAAGTATTTTAAATGATTTTTATTGACTTGGGAGGCAGCTATCTCCCCCCTGCCTACGCCCATGGACCCCCAACTCCCACCAGCCCCAGGGATGATGGGGGGTCAGGAACCCGTAAACACCAGTAGGGTTGCAGGCTCCTCAGCCCTGGGACAAAATTGCAAGGGAGCCCAGGGGTCATCTAGCCCAGGCATAGGCAAACTCTGCCCTCCAGATGTTTTGAGACTACAACTCCCATCATCCCTGACCACTGGTCCTGTTGGCTAGGGATGATGGGAGTTGTAGTCCCAGAACACCTGGAGGGCCGAGTTTGCCTATGCCTGGGCTAGCCCAACCCCCTGCAATGCAGGCATCTCAAGGCTCTTTTAAGTCAAGAGGAACGCGCCTCCTCCGCTCCCTTTCCAAACGACTTCGCGGCCCCGACACCGCCAAGGTTCTTGAGCCGCCAGAGGCAAAGGGGTTGAAGCGAAGCAACCAGGCCGGAGCAAGGGGGGGAGGGGAGGAGGGGCCTACGCCTCCGGTTGCCTCCTCGCCCAGCCCCCCGCCGTGGAAGAGCCGGGGGTGGGGGTGGATAGAGGCGCGAGTGGGGAGCCGGGAGGGAAGGAGGGACAACCGCGCAGCCCCGACGGCGACTCCGCTCAAGCAGCTCGTTACCTTTCCCAGTTCGAAGGCGCCGGCTCCGCCCACCTCTTCGTCACCGCTGTCGTCACGGCCCACCAGCCGCGCGCCGAGCGGGTCCCGCCATTTTCTGGGGCGTCGCAGGGGGCGGAGAGAGAGAGAGAGACGCTGCGGCGCGCGCGCAGAGGCTCCAGCGTCAAGGGGAGGGAAGGTTGTTGGACTACAACTCCCATCATCCTCTGGGAGAGGCAGGGAGGCTGGCGCTGAGGGAAACAGCGCGATGGAGTGAACGGAATAATAACGAACGAATCAATATCTGTCAGTGACGCTGACGTTGAGATTCCTCCGCTGCAGGGGGCTGCACTAGATGTAGCCCGATCGTAGAAACAAGACCCCCCACCCATAGCTGTCAACTTTTCCCTTTTTTTGGCGGGAAATTCCCTTAGTCTGAATAGGATTCCTCGCGAGAAAAGGGAAACGTTGACAGCTATGCCCCCACCCCGGGGTTAAAAGGCCAGCAGCATCCGAAACAAGCACACAAATAACTAGCCAACCTATTCGCAGAGGCGGCGAGCCTTTCAGCCCTCCAGATGTTGCCTTCTTTTCTAAACTTTGGGTCCCGTTCCCCCCACCATGTTGTTGGGACTACAACTCCCATCATTCCCTAGCTAGCAAGACCAGTGGCCTGGGATGATGGGAGTTGTAGTCCAACCACCGCTGGAGACCCAAGGTGAAGAAAGGCTGCGTTCCTAAACTCCCGCCAGGCACCAGGGATGAAGAGTTGGCAAGGCTTCTCAGCACCTGGGATAGGATTGCATTTGAAAGCTAATTCCTTTCGAGGCTATTTATTGTAGAGTCGGCAGGGTCCCCGAGGGTAGATCTCCAGAGCCAGATGGGTTCTTCTGTGTGGATTTGTATATAAACGTAATTCATTTGCTCTGATTCCATGACAAATGGCAAAGGCATTGGGCTATGTCCAGGAGGTGGGGAATCCCTGCCCAGCCATAAGAACTCCACCTGGGGGAAACCACAAAGGGGCAGCATCACCTTGGGGCTTTTGCAGAGAGGGCTGTGCCCGGCCAGAGAGGCACCTGGGACCACGCAGGCAGATCGGTCCAGCCCAGGTGCAGGAGGTGTTAAAAAACAATGTTCTTGTGTTGAGGATCGATGGCTGTAGTTTTGACAGCCGTGTAAACAAGCGAGGAGAAAAATGCTGCAATCCTGCCTGCAAGCACTAGAAGGAGCCCACAACCCACCTGGGAGCATCTTTTCACTCTCAGAAAGAAACCTTTTACAGGTAAGCTCAACGGTTCTTTTTATTTCATGCTGGAAGTATTTACCGTATTGTTCTATAGACTCTGAGGGAATCCCTTCTCAAGGAGGCATTTACATGTGATTTTGTTTTGTTTTTTAATTTTATTTATGCTTATCGGGTTTATACATTTCACTAACTTTACAATCATTTTAACATTTCAAAACTTGACTTCCTTCCCCCTCTTTCTGCGGTTCCTTAAATTTATTTTTAATATCTTCTGCATATCCAAATTAACTTAATTTGCTCATTTATTCATCTATTTTAAATATATACTCCTATAAAACTGCAGGTTATTTCAATAATCCTGCCAGTTTTCTTATATGTTTACAATTTATCTGTAAATATTCAATAAACCATTCTTTTATAAAAAGTTTGTTCTCTTGACTTCTGCTTCTTTCCATTTGTGGGAGAGTAACATTCTTGCCGCTGTAGTGGCATACATGAATAAGTTTCTATACAGTTTAGGTAGTTCTGTCCCTATAATTCCCCAAAGAAAAGCTTCTGGGTTTGTTTTTTTTACAAACGTTATTTTAAACATCCTTTTCAATTCATTATAAATCATTTCCCAGTGAATTTTCATGTGATTTTGAATAGATAGGATCATAGTCTGTCTCTCGAGCTTAACTCTTTTCCTGGGACATTTTTTAAAAATACATTGTTTATATAATGTATCCTGACTACTACTGTCCCATGTTCAGGCAAGAATAAAATATATTATTATCAATAATATTTATTTCCTTTTAGTACCAAAATAGATGTGATGAGGCAGCCAGGGATATTTTATTCACATAGAAAACGACTGGTGGTGAAATGGGTACCGGTAATCTGTTGCTACATGAATGGAGCACGTGTGTGAAGGAAATGAAATACTGCTGCCAAAAAGGTTCCCAGAGCAGATTAGGAAGATGAGAAGTGATACTTACCCTATGCACAGGATCAGGTCGCACATCCTCCCCATTGAAATAATTGGCATGTAATTGGCACATTCATTCAACCATTTCCACATTTCCACACAGCTTAACACCCATAGTCAAGTGGTTAAACTTATATGGATCATACCCATTGTTAGCTTTGATTTACAAAGCACTAATTAATTTTGAGTGGTATGAGGTTTCGTCGTTGTTAATTAATACAATGTAAATTGACTTCTTGTAGATGGGGCTTCTTATCTACAAATGTCTAGGTTGAGCATCACAAAACACACATGCTGCAAGTTGGAAGGATCCCTGCACAGGCATATTCAACCAGACAGATGTTTACTACTGTTAACTTTCCTCCACCTTCCGAACAGGGGGTCTGCTTTGCCAAACCATATGCACTGTGTATGCAAATAGCTGTAGCTGCAGGATGCATTTATCCAGCAAGGGAAACTGCTTCTGCAGTTTCCTTATTCAGAAGCCTGCTTCTATATGCAGATCACACTTTCTGGACTGTGGGTGCTTTTAGATCATCTGTTTTGTGTGGGATTCAATCACGTATTGAGGTCAGCTTGCACAGTTGCAACTGATTTGTAGCTCTTGCACAACAAACCCACTTCCCCAAAATATCAGACTGTTTGAAATAAAGCAAGTGCTGGGAAAATGCACTGAAAAGCGTAACACCTGCTGAATGCACAATCATCTAACCTCCCCACAAACAAATCTTGATGAATGCACAATAAACATATTGTCTGAAAGCACCCTGATAAATATTCTCTCTTTCTCTCTGTCATAGAAAGCCATTAAAATCATAGTGTTGGAAGGGATCACGAGGGTCATCTAGTCCAACCCCCTTGCAATGCAGGAATCTTTTCCCCAATGTGGGGCTCAAACCCACAACTCTGAGACTCTGAGATTAAGAATCTCATGCTCTCCCAACAAAGCTATCGTGTGTATGCATATGTGTACAGTCGTACCTTGAAAGTCCGTTCGACTTCCAAAATGTTTGAAAACCAAATCACGGCTTCTGATTGGCTGCAGGAAGCTCCTGTCTACCAGCTCCATCTGGTACGCAGGCTGAGACCCTACCTGCCCGCAGACTGTCTCGCCAGAGTGGTGCATGCTCTAGTTATCTCCCGCTTGGACTACTGCAATGCGCTCTACGTGGGGCTACGTTTGAAGGTGACCCAGAAACTACAGCTAATCCAGAATGCGGCAGCTAGACTGGTGGACTAGGGGAGGCCGCCAAGACCATATAACACCGGTCCTGAAAGATCTACATTGGCTCCCAGTACGTTTCCAAGCAGAATTCAAAGTGTTGGTGTTGACCTTTAAAGCCCTAAACGGCCTTGGCCCAGTATACCTGAAGGAGGGTCTCCACCCCCATCGTTCTGCCCGGACACAGAGGTCCAGCGCCGAAGGCCTTCTGACGGTTCCCTCACTGCGAGAAGCAAAGCTACAGGGAATCAGGCAGAGGGCCTTCTCGGTAGTGGCGCCCGCCCTGTGGAACGCCTTCCCTTCAGATGTCAAAGAGATAAACAACCACCTGACATTCAGAAGACATCTGAAGGCAGCCCTGTTTAAGGAAGCTTTTAATATGTGATATTTTAATGTATTTTTTGTTTTTGTTGGAAGCTGCCCAGAGTGGCTGGGGAGACCCAGCCAGATGGCTGGGGTTACAAAAAATAAATTCTTCTTCTTCTTCTTCTTCTTCTTCTTCTTCTTCTTCTTCTTCTTCATTAGCTACACACAGTAACTCACTGCAACATGGGTCTTATGTCTGGTCAATTATCTGTGGTAACAACTGTTTGGAAAAAGATTAACTAAGAGGTAAAGATTAACTAAGAACCTCATGGTCAAAGCTGGAATATTATTACATTTGCTATTGGGAACAGAGGAGCATAGATAAAACTATTTGCCCATCTAGCCCAGTCTTGTCTGCTGTGACTGGCAGTTCTCCAGGGTGTCAGGTAAAAGTATTTTCCATCCGTCAGGAGATGCCAGAAATTGAGCTAGGAACCTTCTAGTTACAGGTAGGTAGCCGTGTTGGTCTGCCGTAGTAAAAACAAAATTAAAAAAATCCTTCCAGTAGCACCTTAGAGACCAACTAAGTTAAGATAAGAGTTCTTTATTGTCATTGTACAAGTACAACGTTGTACAAGTGCAACGAAATTGGATGCCATCCCATAAAAACAAAACAAAAAAAAGCACAAAAACACATTTTCAGCCACACATGTACATACATACACACCCATCACAACTCTCCAAGTTTGTTATTGGTATGAGCTTTCGTGTGCATGCACACTTCTTCAGATACCACACTTCTTCAGATAGGAACCTTCTGCTAGCAGATATTCTCCCACAGAAGCAAATGACCCTCCTTTTGGAATCCCCCTTGCCCTAATGCATCCATTTATGTTCAAAATCTATGTCTAAAGCTATGATCCTATGCATGCATAAGAATAAGCATGATGAACTTCCAAGCAAACATGCATGGAATTGGCCTGTAAATTTTTTTTTACAATAGCTGGGACACTTTATAAGCATATATAATTTGTGCTGGATAGTTAGGAAGCTGGAGCAGTAGGCTCAAAGTGAGAGGTTTGGGACTACTCTCAAGTACCAGCTTCTGCTTAGAAATGGCAGTACAGTGAAGGACGTCAACTAATAAGAAACAATGCAGCAACGTGAGGAAACGACGATGATCATATGTTTGGAGCAGGAGAGGGGAACCTGATTTTAAGAAACTGTATTAGATGAATTTAATTTAGGTTGATTTGTAATACTTTGGAAAATTAATAAAAATTACTTGGAAAAGAAATGGCAGCGCAATCCTACAAAAACAATTGGTCGGCAATAATGATTTGCCCCCAGGTGAAGCATGCAGCGTCAACTAGTAAAACTCTTCTACTGTTTGGGGAGAAAGCAGCTTTCCCAAAACGTTTCCAAATTCTGGTTGTTCGGTTTTTAAGACACAGGGGCAGAACAAGAACAGCGACCTCCTTCCGCTTTTCCAGGGCTTAATTTGAACTTGGGTATGCACTGCTGAGAGTGAGAGAGCAAACACTAACGCTCCCATGCAGAGTTTACCCATTGAACCCCATGGGACTTGGTTTTTCAGCAAACACGTGGGTAGGAATGGATCCGGGCCACAAAGCTTTGCAACGCGCCCAGCGCGTGCCCACGTGGCTCGCGTGAGGCAAAGCTGTCCGGGTCGCCCTCGGCTCGGTTGCAGCAGCTGATGGCGGGAACGCCGCAGCTGCGCGCGCGCCCTCCTCGCGCTTGAATGGTTTCAACGGCTCCGGCGCGAGGGACGGGCCATCCAATCAGCGACCCGCCAGCCGCTGCTTTGGCGGGAACTAGTGCAGTCGGGGAGCTGTGTGGAGAAATGACCCTGTGTTGCGTCCTTTTACCTCAAACTTTGCTTTAAAAAAGGGGTCACTTTTTAAAACCGACCCCGGGGAGCCGGCAGCCTGTGAGCTGGAGTCCCTTTCCTCATGTAAATAATAAATGGGAAAGATAATTTACAGTGCAGGATTTACGTATTAGCTTAAGAAGCTATAGCTTAGGACCCCACTCTCTTGGGCCCCCCCAAAAAAAATTAAAGGGAAAAAAACCCTGGATGTACATTTCCAAAATATAAGATTAAAAACAAATACAGTAAAACCTACATACAGCAACAGTGTTTAGTGTTGTGTAGGCTCCTATTTGTTATGTGCAAATGTTTTTAGATACCTATTAGGTTCATAAATTACCATTAAGCATATATTCAACACACAAAAAACCAACAATTTGTTGTTGACAAAGGACAGCTGGACATATAAAGGGCCCCATTACCTTCAGTAGCTTTAGGGCCTCAAATAACCTAAATCCGGCCCTGATCATTTACCTCAGTCACGTAAAAAACGGCTTCATCTGCATCTTTCTACAGTGGTTTACACACATTTTTCCCAACAGGGATTGGGCTCGAAAATAATTTCCCCAATACTGTACTTTATACTTCCTGTTCGTGGCCTAGAAATGCTGCCCTGAGCTCTCTGCAGGGGAAGAACAGGATACAAATGGGTTGTAATATTAATAATAGCTCACATGCAGCTTTGAATTTGATGTGTGAATTGAAACATTAAGGAAGTGCTGTTAGGAATATCAGAAGTAGCTTATTTAACTAGCGTGTTCAAAAAAGACTTAAGGACGGTCCGTCAATGGTCATTTCCTTACTGACTGATTTCTGTTATTCAATATGTTAATAGTTCTGACCAAACAGGGAGTCCTCACACATGGCCAGCTCTGGAGAGAGTGTTAGATAGTAATTTCAGTATATCACTCTTACTTTTTCTCTCATGTTCCTTACATACTTCGGAAATGTGTGGAATAACTTGGGACTCTGAGTGTAGAGAGAGAGAGAGTTGGTTAAAGATATATTAAAATTTGTTGGTTTGTTAAAGAATGAATGCAAGGCACAAATGATGAATAATAGAGTATGATAACCCTTAACTGAAACTATGGAACTAAAAATATCCACAAAAACATTAATATATATTTCTTTGTGTTATCCATTGTTAGATTTCTACTGGATAATGAACTGAATCCTTTAAAATGGAAAGCAATCCATTTCCAGAAGCATCTTCCTCGTTGATCTTTGGAGATATTAAAAGACGTGTTGGGGGGAAGAAGAACGGATCTCTAAAAGCTGGGAAGCTGAATGCTTCTCTTGCATGTAAAATCAAAACTAAGATAAAAAGTGAGTGTCAACTAAAATTTTGATAATATACCGTATGTAACTTTCAGAAAAATAAAATACTTGTAGACCTCCTTAGTAATAGCAATTTTTAAAATATCCAGTGTAATATATCTACAAAAATAAGTTCATCCAAAATGAAAAAAGAACCAATGTTTCATGAAACCTTTATTCAAATTATATCCAGCAATTTTGGGCCAGTCAAACCCTCTTAGCATAATTAAACCTTTTTTTACTGGTTTTTATGTTGCTGTTTTTTTAAAAAAAATATTGTTTATTGTTTTTATGTTGTACAGTACTTGGTGATTTTAAAATATTAAGTGGTTTTATAAATGCTTCTAAATAAATAAATAAACCACTAGCTTGTACAAATAAAATAGGATAAGCTTAATAATGTTATGCATGTGGGTACAATGACCTTGAGGATCTGCCCCTCCCACTGCTACTGCTTACTGCCCTTTTCTTCATGGGCTGGCAAGGGTGGCTCCCCCAAAAAGTGCATGGAACTGAAAGGGAGGAAGCTGGAAAAGTAGCATACAGTCGTACCTTGGTTCTCAAACTTACCAGTAATCCATCCTGGAAGTCCGTTCCAAAACCAAAGCATTCCAAAACCAAGGCATGCTTTCCCATAGAAAGTAATGCAAAATAGATTAATCCATTCCAGACTTTTAAAAACAACCCCTAAAACAGCAATTTAACATGAATTTTACTATCTAACGAGACCATTGATCTATAAAATGAAAGCAATAAACAATGTACTGCAGTCACGCAATCAATCAATCAGTAGCTGAACTGGGTTCTACAGTCACAAAAACAAAACAAAAAGAGCCGCAAAAACAAAAACACAAAATAAATAGCAAAAACAGACAGACCTCAGCGTAACACTCAAAATGGAAGTGTGGCACTCAAATTGGAAGCGTAACACTCAAAACGGAGCAATATCAGTATTTATTTATTTGTATGTCTTCTGTATAACTATTCCATGGTTGTGAATATGAGTCTGGACGCAGGTTTAAAATAAATACAAAACAATTTTTTAAAACATAGAAATAGAATAGATACATTTTTCTATACATAGGTGTTTTTAAAAATCCCAAATTATTATTTCATATTTTATTTTATGCAGGCAACTCCTCACTTTTTAAGATTTCTTTGAAACACAATAATAAGGCCCTGGCCCTGGCTCTCAGCTCAGAGAAAGAAAATTCTAGGAAGCTAAAAAATGAAAAGCTCTTATTACAGAAAGAAGTGGATGAGCTGCATTTGCAGAATGTCTTACTGCGCCAAAAGCTGAATCGTCTGGTACGTTCTGAAAAATACTATTTGAGCTATTACATTATTCCTATATTGTGAAAATAAAACTTATGGGGAGGGATTCAGCTAATGAGTCCCATTAGTGGAAGCCCTGCACTAGGACTTCAGCTAATGCAACAGGGCATCCCCACAACCACCACACTCCCCAAATTGGCTGGGGGTGGGTCAGGTTGGAATAACCCCCAGAAGAGTGCATGTGGGAGGAGAGGGATGCAGTGTAAGCAGCTAGTAGCATCCATCTGTTTCAAAGATCCTGTTCAGTGGGATTTTGATTAGCATTATGATGCAAATGATATAATGGGAATTACACCAGCGGTATGCACATGGGAATAGCCAGGATTTTGCAGGAGGTGGGCTGAACTGAGCTATCTGCAACGTGATTGATCAGTTAGTTAACTATTTTTATTTATTTACTTGATTTACTGGGGGGGGGTAGCTGCCCCCTGCCTCCCCCCCCCCCGGCTATGTCCATGAAATGAGTATACACATATCTTCCCTGTTATATCAGGGCAAAATGTTTATTAGCTCTTGGTCACACTCACCCTGTGTGTGCATGCACACCCAACAACTGGAGCTGGGCACTCAAAGTTCCTTTTAAACAATGAACAATCACACAATCAGCCATTTGTGTAACACATTTTCTTCATCAGGTAAACACTGATATACTGTACTGCTGAACCTTAATCTGTTCTGTATAAGGTACATTGCTTTATGTGTAAAAGAGCAGAGGGGAAAATGCTACTGGTTGGAGCGGGGGAAGGTTTTACAATTTTTAAAAAAAAACAACCTTTGATGTTTTCTTGTTTTTAGATAAATTTCATCTCTTTAATCCCAAATAAAATATATTAATCTCTCAAAACTGCCTCTTTCTTTCCTCCAGAAATATAATTGTTTTTCTCCAACTTTTTACCTGCGTTAAATAAAAGTTTTGATTATGTTTATATTTAATTTTTTGTATGCAGAATAAAATTCTCACAGAACTGGAAGCATTCATGAATAATAACATTTCAACTGCAATTGAAATGATCACTTTTTCAGAGGTATGCTTATGCTTTGTGACTTATTATCATAGGGTGAAGAGGGAATTGCTACTACTGTATATGCCTTCATGTTTTGAAAATCAGTATAAAAACTGATTTGGTGATCAATATTCCTTTGGTTTTTCAGAAGTTAGCTGTGGATTTACTTTTGAGGTTTGATTAAAGTACAGGTACAGCAGAACAAACATGTTGATCAAAACAATGGAAATCCAATTGTATTGTTGATATATTTATATAGATTTAAACATACAACTAGATGACTTCAACTAACATAATACACAATATTGCTGTACTTTCTAGCAATAAAATGATACCCATGTACAAAATCAATGGTGTATTAATAAACTCTTTCTGTTGTTATAAATGTTCAATATGTGCACAAGAAGAGCGGCATTTCAATGAAGTAACTATATTATGTGAGCAAATATTTTCTTGACCTGCATATTTGTGCTTTATACATATACTAGTATATGAAGCCCGTTACAAAAACGGGCGCTAGAAGGGCGGCGGCGCTTTGCGCCGCTTCCCCCGCGCTTTGGCGAGGCAAGCATGAAAGGCGGTGGCGGCGGCAGCAGGAGGCTCCGCTCGAGGTGTGCGGGCGGGCGGCGGCGCTTCGCGCCGCTTCCCCCACGCTTTGGCGAGGCAAGCAGGTGTGTCAGCCAAGGGCTCGGAGCTGCGGGGTGGGGAGGAAGAGGCGTACCCCCATCGCCTCTACGCTCCAATCCCTGCGTCCGTGTGTGACATGCGCAGTAGTGCACTTCCGTGACACACGGAAAGTTGGACGCAGGGACACAGCCACTTTATTATATAGGATTCCTAGTTTACAGCTGCTAATCTTTACACTTTACATTACTGTATTAAAGTTGTTCTTTGATTAATGTTCCCATTGAAATAGTTTAATACTCAAAATCTTAATATATTGGTATGGGTGCAATTCTATACCCACAAAACTGGGAGCAAGCCCCCTTCAACTGGGAATTATTTCTCTATAGACATACATAAAATTTCTCTTTAAGTGTTCTGAGCGTTTTCCTCTTTTTAAATAGCATATTCAAAAACCCTTAGCACTGGAAACAGACCACTGCAACAGTTCTGGTCAACAGCCTGAGTTTTCTGATCAACCAATTAGGTAATATTTGAATTGATTTATTAATCTAGATGGAAATCAAAATGTGAAACTTAAATAAAACCTGCCAAAAGATTGTATCGATCAGGGCTACAATCCCACAGGTGCCTAAGGGCTGCTTTAAAGGCTTATTTAGAGTTTAGTTTTTGTACTTATAAATAAAAAGAACTAGATATAATTAAACACAGTTCATTAATAGTGTCATGCATAAACTGTGTTTTAGGCTGCAATCATATGTACAGTTTGACTGCTTGAGGGTGCAACTCTATACTCACACCCAGAAGTAAACTCCATTAATGTCAGCAGGATTTACTTTTGAGTAGACATGTATAGGATTGCATAGCTAATCCTGCTGAGGTTAATAGGATTTTACTAGTATACATGCAGGATTATAGTCTTTGCTGGAAAAATACATGACAAAGACTCTGGTCTTTTATGAATTGTCATTTATGTGTATTTTGCCAACGAAGAACATAATTTATACCTATACATGGTAATTATTGTTCGCAGGCTATTAGCAATAGCAATTTATACCTTAGGTTAAGGTAGTTTACAGAAGTACATGTGCTAGCAGTCTTTTCTCTTTTTCTCTTTAGATGTAATTTCATACACTTCTGTTTTACAGTTAGATCTTGTTTCCTACTTATTTTTTGTTTTTGTTTTTATAACACAGAATGTGATTCATTATTACCGGTAGATTACAAATCTGTGCATTGTTATCTGGTAGTGTCCCACTGAACAAAGTGAAGTTTACTTATGAGTTAAATGCTGAAGTGAATCCCACTTTATTAACTCTCTTTCATAATAAATTGTTCTTTCAGAACTATCAGGCAACATGTGAGCACTCAGACTGAAGAACATGATGGAAATCAGCAAAGTAACATATCAGTCTGTGTAGCTGATGATCTTGTTACATCAAATGAAACAGCAGCAGCTCAAATCAATGCAGAGTTATTTGTGTTTGAAAAAAATATATCAAAATCAAGTGAAACAAATAAAATAGAAACAGTATTTATCACAAATAAATTTACAAAAGGTATACAGCATATTTTATTGCATTCACTTCATTTTCTAGGGTCCTTCCCCCCCACCAGATGTTGCAGAAAGCAAGAGTCTCAATACAGGGCTTTTAAATTATAAATTGTCGGCAGGAGAGGTATGGATTGGACCCCGGCATGGTGGGTAGATGTCTTCAGCCCTTTCCCTTCATTGTAGTTCCTGTCCATATTGGGTCTCTGGTGTATGCAATTTGTAAAGGAAAAATACACCCACTGGAGGAATTTCACCCCAGTGCACATTGCATCAGGTCCACAGCAGGGGACAAAGGACTAAAGAAGAGTTTGGATTTGGATTTGATATCCCGCTTTATCACTACTCGAAGGAGTCTCAAAGCGGCTAACATTCTCCTTTCCCTTCCTCCCCCACAACAAGCACTCTGAGGTGAGTGGGGCTGAGAGACTTCAAAGAAGTGTGACTAGCCCAAGGTCACCCAGCAGCTGCATGTGGAGGAGCGGAGACATGAACCCGGTTCACCAGATTACGAGTCTACCGCTCTTAACCACTACACCACACTGACTCTCTTAGCCCCTTACTTTCCACTCCATGCCAGGGTCTTGATTCAGATTGGGGGGCTGTGTTTCATGCTGGCAATCTGTTTATATAATCAGGGAGAATAGGGCTAGATGTTCGAGTCTTAGAAAATAAATGAACATTTATGTTGGGACACACCAACACAGAAATGCATAATGTTACTCCAAATGTTCCCCCCCCCCCATTATATTTTAAACAATTAAGCACATAAGATGCTTTTATGTAAGCTATTTGAAACACTATAGTAGGTTACAGACCAATTTGAATAAAATAGCTCCAGTATCACTAGGTTTGTTCAGGTCTCCATCTGATATTTATAAAAACACTGTTAACAGTTTCAGTTAAACAGATGCATGTTGTTGATATGTAAATTGTTAATAATAATGGGTGGGATTCCCCTGATGAACCCTGTCAGCTGAAGCCCTGCTTTCCCTTCTCCTTGTGTGCCCCCTACATGCTTCTCCCCAAATGGCTCTTGGGTGTCTGGAGATCCATCAGAACAGCACAGGTGTAGGCAAGGGGAGAATGTTCCACCTGGCAAGCTGAAATAGTTTTTGAAGATTAGAATAAAGCATGTTCTAAATGGAAAAAAACAAACCTTTCCTGTTTATGCAGTGTAAATGAACCTGGTTTTGCTTTGTTTGCAGAAAATCCATCATGTATGGATCAGATGTCTAGTAGGACCTTTAAGCTGGATCTGGATAATGCATCTTCTGTAGAAAAATATGAAAGACAATCAAAAGTACACAATAGTCCTTTTCTAATCCAGAGATATGTGACTGAACGGAAGAAACGAGGACTGTCCTGCACATCAAATATTCAGTCTACTATAAACGATTTTGAGAGTAAAACAGAGCAAAATAGCATATTACATTGTGACACTGACAAAGTCCACACTATTGATCAGACGGCCCCAAAAGATGTTTCATGCACTAAATCCTCTCAACCTAGAAAGGAGCCTGATCACACCGATAAACTAAGTTTTATAAATGGTAAAAAGCCAGAAGAAACTGTATACGATGCTGACATGGAATTGACTGCTAGTGAACTAGGTGAGATACTCTTAATTAAATCAAAAGCCAAGGTTGAGAATGCTAAAATAGTAAAAACTGATAAAATTTCAGCAAATTTGAGAAAAGTGAAAACTAAAAGTACAGAAAAACAGATTGAGGACAAATATAACATTAAACCTAAAAAATGTAACGAGAAAGTTCCTAGTAATGGAAAAGTTAAAGATATTGATATTGTTGAATCTAAAAATGTTCTACCACCAGAAAAAGGATTGTTTCAAATGAGGAATGATCAGAAAATGAAACTGAAGAAAACAAATAAACTTGGAGAAGATTTCAAGAACAGTAACAAGAATGACAGACTTGTAGACTTACGGCAAACAACTCATGTTTTAGAAACAGAAAAAATGAAAGATACAATTTTCGAAACAGCTCAGAATTCAGACAACCAGGTCCCAGAACATGATTTTAATGTACCTAGTAGTAAAGTACCATTAGAAGGTTATTCTATTGAAAGCTTGCCACCAGTACAAAGCTGTGTGGTTTCAATACAGGATTTAGACATAAATGAGACCTATCCTGTTGTTTCCAAAATAAAAACATCAGATTACCGTGAAATGGAAAATGGGCAGTATTTGAAAGGACCTAGATCAAAGGGATGCAATTCTAACAGCCAGACTATACACGATGAAAAGACTGATATAAAAAGTGGCTTTAATAAGAGAAAAGTGTCTTCCAATTTCGGAACAACAACAGAAAGATCTGCTCATGCTTTAGGTATTCCTAAAACAGATCAAATTAATAAAGAGTTCTCACATGGTGATAAAAGAAGAATTTTTACAAAAGCTAGTAGGAAGACATGCATTATATACCCAAGCTCTCAGAAAAAAACTTCTGTGAAACAAAAATTACATGATGAAAATGTGTATACTGAGAATACCCATGAAGGAAATGAAAACATTCAAAGAAATTCCAATGTTCAGCATGTTACAATTTCATGTTACCCAAAGAAAGCAGCTGTATGTTGTGCTGAAACATCCGAAGAAAGGGTAGATTCTACACCAAACCCAAGCAAGAAGACCTATAGTGTTTGTTCATATGATCAAGGTAAAAGTGTAGAGAAAGTAATTTCTAACAATACTGAAATAGCTACTGAGTTCCATAAAATTCCAAAAAACATTCCAGTTCTGAAAAACCCTGAAACATTGCAATTCTCAAGAATTTACCAAGAAGAAAATTACTACGCTTCCACAGAGAATGTGAACATAATTTGTGAAAAGTCTTGCAGCAAAAGACCAGTATCAAACTTTGGTATGTGTAGCCTTACTTTGGATATTAGGAAGGCACTCTAGGTATTAGTTTGACTCTGTCAATTTCTGCCCCCGTTCCCCAATTTAATTGGGTGGGTATTGTGATTTTAATAATACTTGATTTAAATTCTTCAGATATACATCCCTGTACGAAAAAACTAGAATATATGCAGTTGAATAAGCCTGGACCATAGCCATTATGGATCAGGTGGTGTGCTCTGGGTGATTAGGGATCATGTACTATGCTCTGGTTAGTACCTGGAAGCGCATGTAGCACTAACTGCTTTTCTGGTATGAAGTGATTTTTATATGTCCATCAGTGGTATCCTACAGGGGTATGCAGAAACTTTTGACTATACAGGTATTTAAAAATCTAATGATTGTTGCCTCATATTCATGGCCTTCTAGCCCATTTCATATATCTGATAAAGTGAGCTATAATCGTCCATTAACATTTATGCCATAGAATAAATTTGTTAATGGGTGGTTCCCTAGACCTGATGACAGAAAGCTGACTGCTCTTTATGGGGTTACACTTCCTCTGAAGGAGAAGCTATATAGGTTGGCAGTACTTCTGGATCTATTGCTGTTCTTTGAAGCTCAAGTGGCCTCAGTAACACGGAGTGCCTTCCATCAGCTTTGATAGGTGGCCCAGTTACACCCCTATATAGAGAAGGATAGCCTAAATTCTGTTGTCTATGCTCTGGTAACCTCTAGGTTAGATTACTGCAATATGTTATACGTGGGGCTGCCTTTAAAGATGATTTGAAAACTGCAGCTGATTCAGTGGCCAGATTGCTCACTGGAGCAAGACAGTCTCAGCACGTAACACCAATCCTGGTCTGATTGCACTGGATACCGGTTAGTTTCCAGGTCCAATTTAAAGTGCTGGTTTTGACCTATAAAGTCTTACACATATCATTACCTAATACCTCAAGGACCACCTCTCCCCTTCAGAACTGACCCAGACCTTGCAACTGTCATCTGAGGCCCTTCTTTGTATGCCCACCTCCATGAGAGGTCTGGAGGGTATCAACACAAGAATAGGCCTTTTCAGTGGTGGCTCCCCACTTGTAGAATGTTCTCCCTAGGGAAGCTTGCCAAGCACAATTTTTACATATATTTAGACCAGGCAAAATATTTCATTTTTAATCAGCTCTTTGGCTTTTAATCATCTATGGCTTTTTTTTACATGGGTGGGATGTTTTAGTGTACAGGTTTTTGTTTGTTTGTTTGTTTTTTAAAGAAAGTGTTGGTTTTAAAAAATGTATGTATACAGGGCTTGCTTAAAATATTGTAAGTCGTTTTAAGTTGCTGTGGCAAAAAATTAATCATAGAATTATAGAGTTGGAAGAGACCCTGAGGATCATATAGTTAAACCCTCTGCAATGCAGGAATATGCAGCTAGCCCATACAGGGATTGAACCTGCAACCTTGGTGTTATCAGCATCATGCTGTAACCAAGTAAGATATCCAGTTGACTGATAAACTTTAATAATAATAATTAAAGGGAAACATAGAGGTAAAATATGAACATGCACTACAGTTATGTGATTGATTGCAGCTCACAAGTATGTGTCCCTCCGTGTTCACAAATGTGCAACACCCCTTCACTCTCTATATAAGTTTGTCCTCAGTGTAATGAGAATTGTACTTCTATGCTACCAGTTGTATTTGCATGATAGGTAGGTGAGGAAATTGCGGTAGGTGAGGAAATAACATTTAGAGTTCTCACTTCAGCTATGTTTCAATTGCTAAAACTGGGAATATTACAGCATCTACTTTTTACAAATCACAAAGTTCATTTCAAATACCATGGCTTAACTTGTGTTGGTTTGATTAATTAATTAATTACAGTTTCATCCTATTGGTCTTCCAGAGAGAGCTATGTTGCCCACCAATATTTTATCCTCACAACAATTCTGGGGGATAAATTAGTTTTAGAGAGGGTGACTGTCCCAAAGCCACCAAGTACTGTATCATGGTTGAACAAAATCTGAACTCAGGTCTCCCTAATTTAAGTTCGGCATGCAATCAACCACACTACTGTGTCTCCAAAAATATATATTTAATATTTTTTTCAAGTTTATTAACGTTCCAGATATTTTTGCAATTAGTGATTCAATAATAGCTGTAATTTCAGGGCGTAAGCCTCTCCAAGAACTGACAAATATCAAAGCACCTTCCCTTCCAAAACCCAATAAAGACTTAGAAGAAAATTCCACATCACCTGTTAGACGCAGGCGAGCTACAGTTTGCTACAAGGAACCCAAAATCAACAGGTTAGTTTTTGACAGGTGGTTTCTTTTTGTTTTGTTATATTTAAATATGTTTCAAAGTATGCTTGACACCTTATTCTGCAGTTGGCATTTATCAAGCACATATTTTATGGAAACAAACAGTCGTACAAAAAATAATCCCAAAAGTGACCCAGAAACATTTTAGGAGAGTAGAATAATTACTTTGTGAGAGTTTATTGAAACAATTTCCATAATCATGACAGTTGATACTAATAATACCTAAAATTTAGGTTTGATTTTAAGGATAAACACATACACACAGAGGCAAAGCTACAACCCATACTCAAACTAGTCTTAATACTGCAATCCTATCCTCACACTTCCTAGGACTTGGGACTCAGCTATACAGCTGCAAATAAATAACGTTTTAAATGTGTTGTAAAGTGGAATATACAAATGTGACACTAGATGGCAACAGTGAGTTATGCCAAATTCAAGGTATTTTTCAAAACTTTTTTTTTAAAAAGCATTTTCACAGCATTTTTTATGTGTGTGATTCCACCTGTTCCATTGAACCCATATTTTTTGAGTAAACATGAAGGAGATAGATCTGTATTAGTCATTTCATTTCATTAAAAAGAAACATGGGTGCTGATGTTTTGCAAGTGGAGCACAAGCACAATTAGTACACCTTTCTGGAATCACACAGCTGCTATGACTTTTCTAAACGTACACAGATTTTTGAAGGGCTTCTTGTGTGAATCTAAGATAATCTAGTATAGTGACTATATCACATAATTTCAAGTACAGTGTACCCCATTAGAGAAAAAAGTTCAAAACTACCATCTCTCAATCAACTGCAGCTTATTACAAAATACAAGGAATTTACTTACATATTTTTAGGGCTTTAAATGGGGGGCATGGGGATTTTGCTCCCAGGTAAGTAGAGTTTGGATTGCAGCCAAAGTGTCTTAATTAGAGGAATTACTATTCTGTACAAATTCTTATACTAAGTAAAATTTATGAATGATATTTGCCAGAAAAGCTCACCAGTTCTAGTCTCAGTGCCACTAGTGATTTAATTATGTTTGTCTTTCAGCAAATTGAGGAGAGGAGATAAATTCACAGATACAGAGTTTCTTAATGCTCCAGTCTTCAAAGTCAGAAATAAACAAAGCTTTAAAAGTAAATCAAGATTGCTCTAAAGAGGATATACAGAAAAGTGCCTACCAGTATGTTGTATCTTCTTTTTAAACAAATTTTATTATTTCTTCTTTACTAAATTCCACTGCCTCAATTTTGATTTGAACTAGATTGCTTTCTTCCACTCTCTTTTTAATCAGAATGAATGAGGTGAGCAAAAGTATATCTACAGACAAAACTTTAGTGTTGATAATTTATGTCAGTAAGTTTAGGTATTTGGTAGCATCTTTGCATAGCATATTCTACTTTAAAACTGTTGAATTAAAGTTTCCAAGTTTTGCACACAATATAAAGTGAATATAATTATTTCAGAGGATAACAGACGTTTTCCATTGTACTTGGGGAAAATAGCCATTCTCATAGCCTGAACCAATTCTGAGTTATAGCTGTTGTGTCTTGTATGTAGGTAAAGGTAAAGGGACCCCTGACCATTAGGTCCAGTCGTGACTGACTCTGGGGTTGTGCGCTCATCTCGCATTATTGGCCAAGGGAGCCGGTGTACAGCTTCCAGGTCATGTGGCCAGCGTGACAAAGCCGCTTCTATTGAATCAGAGCAGCACACGGAAACACCGTTTACCTTCCCGCTGCAGCGGTACCTATTTATCTACTTGCACTTTGAGGTGCTTTCGAACTGCTAGGTTGGCAGGAGCAGGGACCAAGCAACGGGAGCTCACCCCGTCGCGGGGATTCGAACCGAGTGAGGACAGGGTTCTTATCCAAGATAAGTAAGGTTGGTCTGGAATAGATGCCTTCCCCTTGCTTGCTTCTAACAAGAAGAAAACCCTATGCTACAGTTCCCTGCATTGATATGATTTTGCTAGGAGTTTGGGATCTCTTCCTAAATGGATTATGTCCTCCCCTTCTTACCATCTGTCTGCTCTCTCTTTATTCTACAAAAGCCTTGTGATTGCACCATGAGGTGAGTGTTCCTCATGAATTTTCCTTTGCACAAAAGCACTACTGCAAGAAGTAGAGTTAGCTCCTGATGCCAAAGCAAGCAGGCAGAGGATTCTTCGTATAGACCACTGAGCTGCTTATGCGAGGTTTAAATTTTCCTTTATCAAGAAATGTGAAACCTACATTGACAGTAATGTACATTTTATATCCATTCAACGTTCCCCCTAACATTAACAATATTTGAATATGACACAACTAGCAAGAACACTTTTGGCTTCTCGCAAAATACCAGTATGTCCACCCTCCATGACAATGAGAAAATACTCAGAGAACCTTCTACCTGGAGAAATACTTAGCCATCGAAAAGTATATAAATAAAATGTGACAATAATGAAGGAGCCAGGTTGGTCAATTTCATATTGTCTAATTTTGTTTTTACATTTAATTAACCTTGTTTTCTAATCACTCCTGTAATTCGCTGTGCTTCCAATTCATTTCCAATTCATCTTAATATTAAGGGCTATCCCCAAGTACAACAACAACAACAACAACAACAACAACAACAACAACAACAACAACATAATAATAATAATAATAAATTTTATTTATACCCCGCCCTCCCCAGCCAAGACCGGGCTCAGGGCGGCTAACACCAAGTATAAAACAATTGATTAAAATACAACTTAAAAACAAGATTAAAAACAACATTAAAGTGCAGCCTCATTTCAGTAGAACTCAAATCAAAACTATTTGGGGAAGAAACCGTCAACTCTTCACCAAGGCTGACTATCCAAACTGGTCCTACATGGGCCAGAAAAATGCCAGGGAAGTCCCCAAATAGGAGTTCCATCTCAGGAGGAAAAAAGGAAAGAGGGGGGAGGGGATCAAATTGATTCCAAGCCAAAGGCCAAGTGGAACAGCTCTGTCTTACAGGCCCTGCGGAAAGAAATCAGATCCTGCAGAGCCCTGGTCTCATGAGACAGGGCGTTCCACCAGGTCGGAGCCAGTGTTGAGAAGGCCCTGGCTCTGGTTGAGGCTAATCTAACTTCCTTAGGGCCCGGGACCTCTAGAGTGTTGCTATTTATGGACCTTAAGGTCCTCCGTGGGGCATACCAGGAGAGGCGGTCCCGTAGGTATGAGGGTCCTAGGCCGCGATAATAATAATAATAACAGCAGGGTATAAATAATAGAATCATCATCATCATCATCATCATCAAGTACCAATAATCCTGTATTCCTGTCCCCTACATAATGGCAGGTGCCACTAGGTAAAGGTAATGGACCCCTGACAGTTAAGTCCAGTCGCAGACAACTCTGGGATTGCGGCGCTCATCTCGCTATACAGGCCAAGGGAGCCGGCGTTTGTCTGCACAGTTTTTCCGGGTCATGTGGCCAGCATGACTAAGCCGCTTCTGGTGCAATGGAACACCAAAACCAGAGCAGCGCATGGAAACGTCGTTTACCTTCCCGCCGGAGCGGTATCTATTTATCTACTTGCACTTTTGGGCATGCTTTCGAACTGCTAGGTTGGCAGGAGCTGGGACCGAGCAACAGGAGCTCACCCCGCTGCAGGGATTCAAACCGCCAACCTTCTGATCGGCAAGCCCAAGAGGCTCAGTGGTTTAGACCACAGCGCCACAAAAGAGAGAGAGAGAGAGAGGAATAAGAAGGCCAAAAAGTGTGCCTTAAGTGTCTCAAAATAACATGGGTATCAGGAGGAAAATGTAGTGCTCATCATACTGATGTTTCAGGCTCTATGCAATAGGTGTTCATAACACAGTTGTTTTCTGAGAAAGCTTTGCGTTTAATTTTCCCCAACACAGGAACACTCCCAGTGAGCTTTTTACCATGGGAAAAGCTACGACCTGCAGTGCATGAGAAAGTGCCCAACATGAATATACAAATGGAAATGAATGGCTGTATGGCAGGAATATTGTTTCTAGGTGGCCTGAGCCTTTTCTGCCAGACCCTAGATCTCCTGTCCCATTAAGAAACTTATTTTAAAAAACAAAAAACTTTGATGACAGGGCAGCTGGACACACTGGAAACCACATAGCTGGGGATACCCATCCATGCACCATCTTAATTTGTCCAGAGAAATATACAGTCCTGGATGGGGTAGGGAAGAGATGTGTGTGAAAGTGGCTGAGAAACAGAGAAGGCATGTTAGACGAGCAGCACACATGTGATGGTGATAGCAACACAGTAACCAATAAATCAGCATAAACTAGTCCGAGAAATCCTAGAATTAAGGGGTCAGCCATATCACACCTGGGAGTGAGTATCATCACGTGGGTTGCTCATGATCATACTGGTTTTAAAAAACTTAGTGTGGGTTGGCCTTAAGTTTAAATAATTTAAGTCTGTGGGTTTCATTGGGTGTACTGTAGGATGACAAAAGTTGAATATCACCCACTATATTGAAGACAGATATTAGGAATATCATATCCCAGATAGAATTGCATGAGGCTTCTTCGATGGCTAAATTTATCAGGCTGTAATTTGGAGGAGGATTGGGGCATGCAACTAATTAGCAAGGAAGTGCCACGAAGCATGCGTTTTATCCTGTGCTTTCCCCCTCGTTACTGTGAAAAGGCAAAGACGATGTGGTCCCACATCCAGAGTTAACGAGAAGGGTCGTTAGGAATTTAATTACAGGAATTTGAGCTTCGCTCAATTTTTCTTTCGAAACGAAGTGTTCTGGACCGGATTAACTGGAAGATCGGGGATGCTATGGCTAAGCGGCGACCACAAAACTTTTCCTCGGCAAGAGAAAAATGTCCTCACGCCCCCCTCTAAGGCGGAAGGAGGAGGCTAGGGCTGAAGCCTCAAAGCCACGCCTCGCACTCATGTTTCATGTTGTTGAATTCACGATCAGTCCTTACTCTCCTTCACGACCTGCTGCTCCTGTTGTTTCCTCGCCCAGTTGCTATCCCTCTGTGCTACGATGTCTGTCCCAGCAACAGCAACAGAACGAGCAGAAAGGGCTTCAGACGATCTGATTTTCTACGTGAACGGCAAAAGGGTAAGTGGGAATCGAGCTCCCCGAGGACCCTGGAAGAGGTGCTTGGGGGTATTTCCTGCTCTCACAGTGCAGCTTGAAGTGTAGCAAAAGGAAACTGCCTGTACTGTACTGCCCTCGGCTTCCGATTAGAGGGTCCCAGTATAGTAGATAGCCCCCCTTTACCCCTCTTCCAACAAGGCGTTGGCATCCTGCGTATTACGTAAACTGCAGAATTGCTTCCCTGCCTGCGGCCCTAGCGAAAAACGCAGCGGCAAATTAAAAACACTGGAAGGTTTGCATTTCACGTGCTTTGCAGGTTGAAACTAGACACCTTTGCTCAGAAGTGAATTCCTCTGGCTACCGTAGGAGTTACTGCTAAGCAAGTGTGCAGACAATTGCAGCCTTAAGAGTCTCATTGATATTAAGAAAAGCAAGTCAAAACTCTCAGCAGTCAATCCTATTTATAAAATGCCAGGCTATAATGTGTAGGGTATAGCTATACTGTACATATATCCTTTCGAGTGTTGGAATATTTCAGGAAATTCACCCCCCCCCCCCCATTCTACCAACACAATAAACTCACAGTGCCAAGGGTCAAGGGTGTGCATATTTACTAGCTGGAAACAATCAAGGGCATTTAGATTTTTTAACATACGGAGACTTTTAGCATACTGGCTGATGGGCGTGCAATAAATAAATGTTACACCTCCGCTGCCTCTAAATCCCAGATTTTTGGACTCTTGGGAGGGGAGAGTTCTGTTGTGCTCATATTCAGATTACAGGCTTCCCACTGGCATCTGCTCAGCCCCTGTGACCTAGATGGGCCATTGGCCTGATCCAGCAGGCTCTTAAGTTTCAAGGGCATTCTTGGATAGTGCTCGTGATATTAGTTTCACCCCTATATCTTCCTTCCATTTTATTAACTTTGTCATTTTAATTTCACTTTTAAAAAGGCCCTTCTATACACTTCTGCAACGTACTACCACAGTGTGGACTAGTTTGCTGGTTTTAGTTTTAAAAGCACTACCTTTCGATCTTGATTTTTAAAAGCATTTCCTCACTGGCAATGCTGTTCTCTCAAGCCACCATTACTCATCTGATTTCCTTTACAATTTTTTTTTTTAAAGCAGTTTAGCTACCCCCTATGGAAAACAAGACAAAAACAAAAAACCTATCCTCTGTGTCAGGGAACCTTTGACACTGAACTACGATTCAGATTATCCCTGACCCATTGATGGTGCTTCCTGGGGCTGATGGGAGTTGTAGTTCAGTAACATCTGGAGGGCCATAGGTTCTCCAACCTTGGTCCGAACCTGAGCTTACCTATATACCTACATTTCCCAGAAGCCTTAACTAAACTACAGTTCCCAGGATTCTTTTGGGGTAGCCACGACTATTAAATGTGGTACAGGAGTGCTTTAAATGTGTGCTGTGGGTATGACCATCTGGTTTTCACCCCCCTCTGCAGATAGTGGAGAAGAATGCTGACCCTGAGCAGACATTGCTGCCTTATCTAAGGAAGATACGTATCCTTTCTTCACTTGTGGCAGCCCAGAATCAAGTCAACTGTTTCTACCTCATTTCTCGCTCATCTCCTGTTCTTTCTCACTCTCTCGCACTTCTTCACACACACCAAAGAAATCTGTCATTAAGTCTCCCAGTGCTTGCTTTTTTAAAACCAAAATGCAGCAGGCTCAGGGAAAGGAGTCTGCATATTTGCTTTCCAAAGCAGGGCTGAGGAAGGGGGTGGTTACCCTCTTCCTCACTGGCTGTTTGGGGGCTCAGAATCCCCCTCCCTGGTGCTGCTTTCTCTCCCAAGGGAAGATCTATTGGCGTTGTTGAATGTTTACATTTAAAAGACATTCTAGTGGTTAGAGAGCCTAGCCAACGCAGGTGTTCTAGTCACATGTTCCAATGCATGCGAAGGGAATGGCACTATACCAAGTAATCTTGCTTCCCCGCATCACATGTGCCAAGTAACACCCTTGTCCTCTGTGCCTACAGGCAGAACATGGAGACATGATCTGGAACTCTGAGCACCTTGTGCACACAGCTATATAAACACAAAGGTTCCTTCCTTAAAGGCATGAGACAAGTGATCAAAACATACTCACATAGGACTATTGCATTGGCTGCACAGGGCTACTGGAACTAGCTTCATTTGAACACTGTCAACTTCATCCGCCTGTATATTTTGTAGTACCATATTTAAAAGGGGAGGGGGAGAAAATAAGGGTTAATTCAGTTTTCTGAGGGTCTAGCATTTGGCAGTTTGAAAGAATAATGGAAGATTACTGTACACGCATTTAGATAATTTTGTATCCCAGTTCTTTGGCTTAATTCAGTTGTTGATGTGCCATTAAATTTATGCGGTTTTGTACTGTCTGTCTGTAAAGTTTTGTGGCTAGTTTGTGACCAGCCTGTGAACCACACAATAAACATAGAAAGGAAACGGAGGGAGGATGCTTTGTATATTACATGAAGTCCTTACTATATCAAAAG